>JAKWBJ010000142.1:0-311433 GCA_023159175.1 Wohlfahrtia magnifica | reverse complement strand
TTGGTAATCACTTCTTCGTTTGAGATCAATCTGTTTCCTGCCAGCCATTTTTCCAAGTTTGGAAACAGGAAAAAGTCACTAGGGGCTAAAACTGGACTATAAGTGGATGATCAACCAATTCGAAATGGATTTCTCGTAGATTTAGCATCGTATCTAATGCTGTGTGAACCGGTGCGTTTTTCCTTAATTGCATCAACCAATTGATGCATTAATGCACTATAATACTCGCCTGTGATTGTGGATCCCTTTTCAAGATAATCGGTGAGCAATATTCCATGTGCATCCCAAAATACAGTGGCCATAACTTTGCCAGCTGATTTCGCTGTCTTCGCCTTCTTCGGCGCACTTCCACCAGCTTCCACTCATTTCTTCGATTGATTTTTGGTTTCAGGTGTGTAGTGGTGGACACACGTTTCATCAACAGTTATTAATCTACGCCAAAAATCAGCAGGATTATGGTTTATCATGTCCAAACACCGCTGTGAAGTGATCTGTCAAACTCGTTTTTGTTCAACACTGAGCAAACGCGGCACCCAGAGCTTTTGAGATATCCAGAGCCACGACCTTACTCTCGCTAAAACCATGAATGGACTTGTTCCACTTTTTCGAGAGCAAAGCTAGCAGGTCACCTGTAGAACGGCCCTTTCAGAAACCGGACAGACGATCGCTAAGTAAATCGTTGGGCTCCAGATATCCCACAAGGTAGTGATTAATCATACTCTCCATAACCCTTGGAGAGTGCGGAACAAACTGCTATTGGACGGTAGTTCTCAGGGTTACTAGCCTCGCCCTTTTTAAGAATTGGCGTTACATTAGTAATCTTCCAGCAAGATGGAAAAATACCCTTGCTGGACACTGCGACCCTTAAAATCAATTGTAACACTTCCGGTCTATAGTTTGTTCAGCACATGTGTTGCCTTACTAATGAATACCAGTTAATCTAATGGCCGATATGTCTGCCAATGAAACTTGACGTCTCTACAAATATCTTTTTTTAATCCTATCAAGAAAGCCACATTCACACAATATATGTTTCGCTGTCTATGATGCCTGTGAATATAGTCTACAAACATTCACGAAACTCTCCAGATGCGCTCTTAGTAGACAGTGGCCCGTTTGGAGCATGGTTGGCAACCCGCTGGGTAAATAAATCCGGGTGAGTTTTTTTATTTAAAGGTTTTCGTACCTTATTTACAACAAAAATAAATATAATTTATGTATTGGGAGTACAAAGATAATAAATTATCAAATTTATAAAATCTCTTTTGACATCTTTAGCCCACTCTTAAGGCAGTGCCCAAGTCCCCGTCTCAGAACAACTTCTCTTTTTTTGAGGCGCTTAAAGTTTGAAGCCCGCTTTTATATTTCCTCAAAGAAAGTTATTTGGTGAAATGCTATAAGACATTGTATCTGTAGAAAAGCCAATAGTCTGAAGAAACAATATTTGGCAAATACTGCTGGTGCGGAGTTTTTTTTTGTTTCTAACAATTGTTTAAAAACTTTTGCTATTTAAGGCCGAGCATTTTCATGCTAAAGAATTACTTAATCAATTACTTAATCTGTATGTACATATCTACCGTTTTTCTCATAATGCAGGGTTCAATAGAACCTCCGATCACTGAGTTTTAGCTCAGTTGTACTCATAATGCACAATGCCACCTTGATTCGTTCAAGAGTGCAAAAGTGCATTATAAATACGAAAACAATGTAATTTTACTAACAAATGAAAAATTATTGTCTAATTGAACAAAATTAGAAAACAGTTATAAAACCCAATAAAACAACAACAAAGAACACATCAAAGAACCCAGTAGGTTTGTTTTTTTTTTTTAAACTCGGATTTTTGACAACCCTGATTAGGAGTTTCAGTTCGGTTAAGAACCCCAGAGTGACGACCAAATTGCGGACTAATCGCCGCTCTAGAGTGACGAAGACAATTTTCAGCATTCCATTGATCCAAGCCCCCAATTCTTGATTATTCTCTATATAGTAGTAAGTGGTGCTGCATAGTAATGTTCCGCATCAAGATAGGGTTTCACGGAATTGTTCGTAACCAATGCATCCTCTGTTTCAATATCAATTATTCCACAGTGTTCCACAGATACTCAAAACAACTGAATATCGTAGCAATATATGACGAGTCTAGATGTCACACGATTCGAACCAAGTGCCCTGGGCTGTAATATAAAATATTAATGAACTTATCCTTGAGCGCACTGTTAGGTTGATCTTCGCACATATGGCAATGGCCATATTCTCAGCCTAGAAGACACTCAGCGATCACACCAGTTGAATCGGCAAGTCTGGAATGAACACCAGCATCGACAAAGTCATTTGTTATGCAGCCATATCAGTTCAGATCAAACTCACACCGAACTAAGGGGTGAGAGGAGGTTAGACGAACTATCATTTGAAAGGAATTCAACCTGAATCTCCTGCCAAAGCACAGATCTAAAAGCATGACATCCTGGACTTAAGATTCTTCTCCGATCACTCTGCACAGACTTCCACATGCATTTTGGGATTTTTTGGCAAACAATTTTGCCGACGAACAAATAAATGTGAAGCCTTCAAACCAATCAAGGCCTTCAAGGTTGCTCTTGGACGTATTCCCATTGCCCCAGTTATACCGAGGCAGGCGAATCTCTGTATTCTGGCTAATTTATTCAGGGTGGTAGCTTTCTCAGCCTTTCTCCACCAAGCTATCGCTGTATAAGTAATAAAAGGCCGAATAATAGCGGTATATGTCCATTGCGTCAGTCTCGGCGGTAAGAAAAGGGTCGCTTCAAGGGTCATACCTTGTTCTGGACGATACTAAAGTGCCAGTTCCAGCTCAGCCTTCCTCCTATCCAGAATGACACTTAGAAAAGTTGAAGGTGGTACCAATAAAAGAAATACAGTCACATGATAACTTATATCACCTAAAAGGTACAGCAACCGTTTTTGAAAAATTTATCGAGAGCCCTTTCTGAGCACACCCAAGGCCGTCTTCATGAGATCAAATACTATCATGTTTCTCAAGGGCCGTTATAACAAGGTCAAGAGCATAACCAATTACACTGACGCCTCTCAAGTTATCAACTACTATCGTCCATAACAATGGGGAAAGTACTCCACACTTATGACGCCATCACAGCGAATTGCTTCCTATTAAGAGACGAGCTGATAATCCTGCTCCTAAGCATTAAGCTGATCCAAGCTGTAATAGACTTTTCCATCCTCTTCCGTTCCAACTACCTAACAATGAACTCAAAGCCTGTAATATGCAAGATGACATTAAGAGCCAAAGGATGCCTTTTCGATACCTAAATGGTACCGTGTGCATTACAAATATCAACGTTAATAAGTCTTCTTTGTTCGACACTCTCCACTACTGCTGATTTGCTGGTGTTACTCTCCAAGTGGTGGAATAGGTCTATTTATGGATTTGGTGAGAGTAGGTTGTTGCTCTAGATTTTTTCATGAGATATTTCATAAACTTTGACACTAAGCGCTTATATATGCTTTTGGGCTCGATAGTTACTTCTTTCAATTCGAAGTGAGAGGTCACACTATAAAATGCTTTCACCTTAACTAATATTTCACACATAAATTTGTATACTTGTGTTGATTGTAGGGTCATTAAAGTCAATAATATCCTTTGGTATCTCTTTAAAAATTCAACCTTGAATAAGAATATTTTATAAAATGAAATTTACTTTTAACCTTATCCCCACAGTTGATAAAATATTAGATTGTCCTCTGATGTGTGTACAAGGATGTAATTATTTATTTATTCTCTTGCCGGTGTGAACATAAGTGTTAACAGTGTGAGCATGAATTTTTCAGTCATATTTAAAATAAAGATTTAAAATATTTCATTGTAAATGTTATTTTTACGAGATAAAAAGCTTAAGTATGTTTGTGATAAATGATATTTATATATAGTGACTCTAACGCATAATCGGACACGTTTTTTTTTTCATATATAAGTCCACTAAACGTAAAAAGTATAATAACTATGTGGACGTTTTAGGGTCTTATTTATACTTCAGATATTTATCTATACAAATAATAGAATACCAGCTTATAACCCACAAATAGCTGTAAGTTTCAAGGCAAAGTTTGAATCACTAAAATGCAATAATCGACCAAACGGTAATACTCGTAATTTGCATATCCTTTGTAATCTAGCAAAGGCTCTATGGTTCAACATTGCTAACAGTATCACATTAATCTGAACAAGGGTGTTGACCTTTTTTGATGAACTCCTCTAACTAATTCCTCCAAAAGACATCCAATTACATAAGGTTCTAGAATACGCGCATGTTATTCTAAAGCTTTGTGACACCTGATGTGTGCAAGAGATTGTTATATTGATAGCAT
The DNA here is from genome assembly GCA_023159175.1 of Wohlfahrtia magnifica. Taxonomy (NCBI): domain Eukaryota; kingdom Metazoa; phylum Arthropoda; class Insecta; order Diptera; family Sarcophagidae; genus Wohlfahrtia; species Wohlfahrtia magnifica. The sequence continues at coordinate 307,068 of JAKWBJ010000142.1, read as the reverse complement.
TCGTGGTTATATACGATATCCAATTTCTCTGAACTAGCTCTGCATTTTCTTTTCGAATGTTAAGATAGGCAAATGCAACTATTTTACTAAAAAAATTCATTTGGCCAAATTGCATACGGCACCAGCACTCGAAATACAGGCGCTAATACTAACACCGGCTTTTGTATATATTTTTGTTGAATATCATTTAGTTAAGTAATCAGGTAATGTAATGGTAAATTGTCTAAATATGGCCTGTGATTGAAAGCTGTCATTTAATTAAGGTTTTGTTCGCCAGCGAAAACAGTTTCAATTTGCAAAAAAAATTTAAAATAAAAAAATTTATTTGTACAACGTAAAACCAAATGTGGTATTTTAGGCAAACCTGACGTGATAGAGAAAAGTTATCAAGTTACCATAGCAGAGATATTTGGTAGCTCCAGTCCATAACTTTGTTGACTAGTGTTATTTTATTACACTACTAAACAATTTACAATGTAATTATTAGATCCTTTAAAAAAGATCACAAGGAGATCATAGGGACATTATAATTTCTATCCATCAACAGTTTTCCCTTTCAATCTGTTTTCTATAAAAATTGGTTGGTCTGCCTACTACTTCTCTGCCAGCTCCATGCCGTAGCTAGTTTCAGTAACTTGTAGTTTGGTTTCCCCAGAGTTTTTCCAATCCATTTCCATTACCTTCTAGAATATTTTCAAAATAAGCCGTAGACAGCGGTTTATGAATGCCTTAATGGCATTATATTCCATAACTTGCAACCATACAACAATTGACATCACGCACGGTTCAGACGACCAGAAGATTGGCTGCCTAGGTTCAATCTGTTCCGAATATCAGCACTAGAAACGCCGCACATCGTAAGGATACTGCCGAGATAGCAGAAAACCGGGGACATAACTCAAATTTCTGTTTCCAATTCGAAAGATTGTTGTGTTGTTAGCCATGCTTAGCATAATTTGAGATTTAGAGATGTTTATACGCAAGGTGATGTTTATGGCGAGGTGTAGTGGTTAGAGCGCACGCATAAAAACACAAACGACCCAAGCCACAGCATAGGAGATGATGAAGAAAAAATTAATTGTGGTTTAGAATATTTAATAAACAGGCTTCAACTTACCTCCAGACATCTCCATCTAAAAAATAAATAAGCCCCCCTGATCTTCTCGCATATATCTGGCGATGATGACAAACATCAGACAAATGTTTACGAAAACACGTCATCTCTTGGGAAAGAAATTACAATGTTAAAGTAAAGATCACCACCAATTACCAAGGATCTTCACCACTACGTAAAATCATGTGGAGGAAGCTACAGTGGATTAAGCATCTATTTAGCTTGAGAGATAAAATTGATTAAAGAAACTGAAATAAAGCAATGGACGTTTTGTGGAAAGCCAATATGCTCCTTAAAGAAGTAACGGAGAGAAAAAAGAAAATCCGCAAGCTTTCTGCTACTGCCTATATAGCATACAGATTTCCTTGCATTTTCCCATGTTTGTGAGCCAGGAAATAGATGTAAATATTTTTGAAAACACGTTTTTTGCAGCAAAGAATTCAGTAAAAGATGTTTCGTGTTCTTGTTAGCGTTGTAATGTGTAGGTCTATTTTAGAAGCTGTGTACCTTAGGAGGTACAGTAACGCGATGTGTTCAAAAAAATAATTATATAAAGAATTTGTTGTTAGAATTCTCAAATGAATGCGGATTATTTTTGTGCGATTTATTTTATGCGGTTTTTTTGTGCGATGATAGTTTTTGTTCATTATATGAAAGTTACCCATAATGAAAAAAGTTATCAGAAGTGTTTGAAAAAGGAACAGAATTAAGAACTTTTTTGGTTATTTTTTGTTTGGTATATAATATTGAAATCACTCTTGTTGACGAAAATAATGGTTAGTTTTTTATATCGATTATGATTCAGGATGAAACCTCAAAGGAACACGACATCATAAATTATGTAACTAATATTTCCCATAACGAAGAAAAACTCGATAAAATGACAGCGGATAACATCTATGCCGGACTCTAACTTTGCAATAAATTAGAACATCATTTCCTGGTCATCGATAATAATTCTGAAAGAGCTTTATAATTCCAAAAGGAACTTCTATCCTGTTTATCTGGTTATAGAGACACATAAAGGGTCCGCCATCTAACGTTTTCTTTTCAACTAGTGCTTCTTTCGTGAATGATAACAGTTAGCTCATGTCTGATTTGACCGATAATTAGTTTTGTCCTCCCGCTGAACGAATATGGTTGTGTCCAATGCGTTTTCGCTTCCCTAAGTGGGCTTGCGATCGACTTACAGAAGATGCCGATTTTGCCAAAAAAAAATCATCTTTTCAGATGAAGCTCATTTTGATCTTGGCGGGTATGTAAACAAGCAAAATTGTGTCATTTGGGGCACAGAAAACCCGCACGCATACATTGAAAAGCCGATACACCTAAGACGAGTCACTGTTTGGTGCTGATTTTAGTCCAGAGGCATAATTGGGCCATTTTGCTTTGAAAATGAGCATGGAGTGACCGTTACAGTCAATGGCGATCGTTATCGGGCCATGTTGAACGAATTTTGTTCACAAAAATTGAAGAGAAGGATATTAGCAACATTCGGTTTTAACAGGACGGTGCTACGTGTTACACAGCCGAAGCTACACTCGATGTTTTGCGCCCTGTTTTGAAGATCGTATTATCAGCCGCAGAGCTGATGTCGTTTGACCACCTCGGAGCTGCGATTTGACACCGTTGGACTATTATTTGTGAGGTGCCGTCAAAGATAAGTGTTATGCCAACAAGCCAGAGGCAATTGACGCTTTAAAAAAACAATATTCGTGTAGCTATTGGTGAAATACAGCTGCACACAATCGATAATGTGCTTTAAAATTGGACCGATCGTGTAGACTACTGCATGGCCAGCCAAGGCAGCAATTTGAATGAAATTATTTTCCATTATTAACCGGAAGGATTGTACTTTCAAATAAAAAAAGAAATTTGAGAAAATATTCAGTAGTTTTTTTTATAGCATTTAAAAAAAAAAATTATTTGCCGGACCCTTCACAAGCGTGTTACCTCAAAAAGTGTCAAGTAGGATGGTATCTTGTAGCGATGAAAGCGATTACGTTCTTCATAATGAAATGATGAAATTGATTTTTATATGTTGAATATGTAAATAAAATGTTTAAAAAATATTCACGTGTGTACTTAATTAAATGAATTAAAAAAATTTTGAGTTATATTCGATGCGAAATTTTTTTCTGCGGTCCCTATCCACTTCACAAAAACAGGTTTCCCTATATAAGACTTAAACATTTTTTCTACTTTGAAAAGATTTTTTTTACAAAATGTATTTGAGTGTTAAAAACATAACTCATACTCGAAGCTTACCGGGTTAGTTATGATTAGTTGCTTATAAAATATACATATTTCATGTTTTACACCATTAAATATGCAACAAAAATAACATTTAATAGCACTTGAACTCATACATTCATTTATTCATTCATTCATTCATTCATATTCTATTTACATACGTTTACAGCTAAAGATTTAGAAGAGTATTTGTGTTGGTGTGTTTTTCTGCAAGAACATTAAATTATATAAGAGTGTTAGTGTATAATGTACTCACTTGTGTTCGTATATTTATGCATACACCGTTTACTTAAATCACCACACACATACATGGCAGATAACAACAACAAGAAGAGTAGAAATGGTAAACAATGGTTAACTACTACTACTGTTTGTCTTTGTTATGATTGTTTAATGTTATTGTTATTATTACTGTATAATATTAGGTTTCCTTTAATATTTGCCAAAATGAAAACTAAGAGAAATCGAGAGCACGAGAGCACAAGAGCACAAGAGAAAGAATTTCAATGATATTTTTGCTTTGTTTTGTTATTAATGATTAGGTTCAAGTGTTTGCTTGCTTACTACTTGGCTTGTACATATATGTATGTAATATGTGTAAAAGTGTACATGTGTATATGCTTGTATTTTAAAGCATGTTTTGTGCTTTCTGTGTGCATGTTTATTTATTTTTATTATGCTGTTTATTAATAAAAGTACCATACCTGTGGGAAATAATATTTTTCCTTTTGCTCTTGTTTCTCTTTGATTTCTCTCTCTCTCTCTCTCTCTCTCTCTCTCTGTCTATCTCTTTTCTTATATACTTCTCATTATACCATTGTTGTTGTTGTGTTTTACTTTGTTACAACTGCTTTGGTGTGTGTGTGTGTGTGTGTGTGTGTGTGTGGGTGTGTTTATTTAATGTCGAAGCATATTAAGGTGAATTAAAGTTAAATAAATATAAATATTTAAAGAATCTTTTAACATACACAAACACATACATATAAAAAAAGGACATTTTATGAACAAAAATTAAGAAAAAAAAACAAGAAAAACCATTTTTTTACGTACAATTATTCTTTTGTTGAGTTTTTTGTATAATGAAAGGTATGTTTGCGTGTGTGTGTATTTTGGTTTATACACAAGGGCATAGCAGAGAGTATATTAAACGTTCATTGTCACCATTATCAGCCTAACCATTACCATTACCAGGTGGTTTTGTTACCATTACAATAAGTATGTACCGTTATTTAACAGCATGTAGGCTAACACTGTTGTGTGTAGTTTTTAACATATTTGTGGATAATATGTTATAACAATTTTGTTTTTAACATTTACGAGATATGTTTAACATTTCTTTTTGGGTTTTTAACGTTCTTAGTATTTTAGTGTTGATAACATTAATGTTTATGTTGTTTAATAGAAAACTGTTAGATTTAAAAGTGAATGGGGTTATTTTTTGTTTCTTTTTATTTTTGCGGTTATTATTCAAATAAATGACTTTTTTCTTAGTACAACTGGTAAAAAAGGGAAAACATTGCTTCAGTTGCTCGTTTTTCTTTCTTTTTCGTTTTTTTTTTTTTTTTTTTTGGGACGTAACAACAAGTATTTGATAATTTAAAGCTTTAAAAGCAGTGGTATAATGTTTAAGAGTTTTTGTTTATATGAAGCCAGTTTTCTTTTATTTTTGGACAAAAATTTATTTTTAAAAGAAAAATGTGTAATTTTTTTTAACATTTAGTTCAGTATTTCTCAACGTTCTCTGCCACCTTCATTTAAAAATTACTTTTTCATTTGACCTAAACCTCGTATTATTTAGTCTTTTTTTTATATTTCTAAACATGATTTATACAGTCCCTCCAAGAAATGAGTGCTGACTACATTTTCGAAAATTTGAACCTTTTCCCTTTCAAAATGCTGCTTTATAATCAAAGGTTAATAATTACGTTTTAATGCTTTCTTAATCTACTATTGCACTATGCACTAATATTCTGTGCAAGTATAAAAGAATTCTTAATACAACAACAAAACAAAAAACAAAAAAATTTTTAGCTACAAAAACTGAGTGCTCACTTTTAGAATTTCAAGTAACGGGACAAAATAACAGGATGCCAAAAGAAAAATTGTAGGAGAATATCAAAATGAGTTATTTTTAAGTCATTTAATGATTTGCTCTTAATGTGTCAAGTCATAATATTCAAAAATACATATATCACTGGGCCTGAATCCACACCGCTTTTTTCTCTCCGTCGCTCCTCTAGGGAGAATGTTGAATTTCCACAAAGCATCCATTAACTTGTTTTAGTCTCATTAATCAGGTTGAAAATGTCCTAAAAAATTTGGTCGCAGAGAAGCACCAATAGTGCCTGGTATACGCTAGTTTATTGCTAAAGTTCGTGAAACTGGTTTCATTGTTGATGCGCCAAGGCGTAAGTGTGTTCGTACAGTGCGTACAGCCGAATATATCGAAGAATGAGATTCCGTCAACTTCCATTCGTCATCGTTCTAAAGAATTTAAATTTCGCGCCCAAGTTTACGTTGTATTTTGCGCTGATGTCGATTTTGCCAAAGTAATCGTCTTTTCAAAATATTTATTTTAGTATTTGTTTTTGATTAGAATTAACTCGAGCGAACACATTAAGGGGTTAACATTAAAATAAGAGGAGGATGGCCAGATCCTTGTGTAAGTCCGAGAGTTAAATAAAATATTTACCATTCCTCTTCTTCCCAAATCCGCTGAGAAATTGAAAATCGGATAATTAAGCTCAATATGTTATCATGGTGACGTATACGTAATATTTTTTTACAAATATAACTCATACGTATAGGTAGCGACTATTTGGTATTTCTCTACAAGATATATCGGATGACTATCTATCGGTCTAAATTTGAGCCTGCGGTTATTTCGAATCTGGCAATATAAAGGGTCCGTCATCTAAAGTTTTTTTTCAACTAGTGCTTATTTCGTGAATGGTAACAGTTAGCTCATGTCTGATTTGACGTATAATTAGTTTTATCCTTCCGCTGAACGAATATGGTTGTGTATACACTAGAACAACGCTGAGAAATATTGCAAGATTACTTTGAAAATCATGGTATAGTTGCAGAATGTGTGCGAAAATTGCGTACGGATTTTGGAAGAAGAAAAGCACCGTCGGCTCCGTATGTTCGTTATCCTGTGAAAAAAATGAAAGAAACTGGCATCACCTCATCGATAAACTAAAGTGTGAAAAGCCAAAAACAGTGCGTACACCCGAGAATATTGCAGGTGTGGCAGAAAGTGTGCGTGAAGCGCCATCAACATCAATTCACCGTCTTTCTCAACAATTGAACATTTCAGAGACATCATTGAGACGAATTTTGCATAAAAAACCTTGGTATGACGCCATAAAAAGTCCAATTGGGTCAGGAGTTGAAGCCAACTGACCATCCAATGTGTTTTCGCTGCCCTAAGTGGGCCTGCGATCGACTTACAGAAGATGCCGATTTTGCCAAAAAAAATCATCTTTTCAGATGAAGCTTATTTTGATCTTGGTGGGTATGTACACAAGCAAAATTGTCGCATTTGGGGCACAGAAAACCCGCACGCATACATTGAAAAGCCGATACACCCAAGACAAGTCACTGTTTGCTGCGGATTTTAGTCTAGAGGCATAATTGGGCCATTTTTCTTCGAAAATGAGCAAGGAGTGGCCGTTACAGTCAACGGCGATCGTTATCGGGTCATCTTGAACGAATTTTTGTTCACAAAAATTTAAGAGGAGGATATTAGCAAGATTTGGTTTCAACAGAACGGCACTACGTGCCACACAGCCGAAGCTACACTCGATGTTTTGCACCCTGTTTTTGAAGATCGCATTATCAGCCGCAGAGCTGATGTCGTTTGACCACCTCGTAGCTGCGATTTGACACCGTTAGACTATTAGTTGAGGAGTGCCGTCAAAGATAAGTGTTACGCCAACAAGCCAGAGACAATTGACGCTTTAAAGGAAAATATTCGTGAAGCCATTGGTGAAATACAGCTGCACACAATCGATAATGTGCTTAAAAATTGGAGCGATCGTGTAGGCTACTGCATGGCCAGCCGAGGCAGCCATTTGAATGAAATTATTTTCCATTGTTAACCGAAGGGATTGTACTTTCAAATAAAAAAAGAAATTTGAGAAAATATTCAGTAGTTTTTTTTATAGCATTTTCAAAAAAAAAAAAAAAAATTATTTGGCGGACCCTATATATGATATTCTCTTCTGTCACAAAATTCGGTGTATTATCTCCACTGAACGAAATTTATTTCATAAGCAAAGAAATTTAGTCGAAAAAAATTCAAAAAATCATCTTTTCGGATGGATACGGCCTGTGGAGCGAAGGCATCATTAGCCCATATTTATTTGAAAATGAGGGCAGCGCAACCATTACACTAAATGGAGACAGCTATCGTACAATGATAACTGATTTTTTGTGACCGCTCTTCATGATATTGATGTCAACTATGTTTGGTTTCAACGGGATGGTGCCACTTGACACACATCTCATGCCACAATCGATTTATTGCGTCAAATGTTTGAAGGCCGTTTAATTAGCCCAAATGGTGATATCAGTTGGCTGCCAAGAAGCTGTGATTTGACACTGTTGGACTATTTTCTGTGTGGAGCCGTTAAAGGCAAGTGTTATGCCAACAAACCACAGATAATTGAACATTTGAAAGTTAACATTCGTGATGCCATTGTCGAGATAGAAGCCAATAAGCTGTGACGCCAGCCGGGGCAGCCATATGAATGAAATAATTTTTCATTTCGAACCGAAACGCTTGTACTTCACAAAAAATAAAAAAAAAAAATAAACAAATTTTGAACAATTTCACACCTGTTTTATTTTATTGCATTTTTAAATTTAAACATATAAATGGTCCACCCCATATAAGTATATATGTAGATAGTTTCTATTCGGTATGATTTGTGCAATACTCACTTTTTAACAGATGTGAACAGATAGCGAAGCTTAATTGTGACCGTTTTTCTTATATAAAGGAAGGTGCCACGCCTACTTATCCATTCTCTCCTAATTACTGACTAGTGATGTTTATTTTACACGACGTTGTTTGAACCTAATTAAGAAACTTCTATTATTACTAATCTCAGGATATGCGTAAATAAATATTTATTTTCTATAGCAGGTACCACGTTCACTTATCCAATTCTACTCACTTTTGAGTGATGATTTGTATTGATTATGAAGTCATTTAGACTAAATTCAGAAACTTACACTTTAACCTTTTTGTATGGGAGGTACCACGCACACTTTTTCAATTCCGTAAATCTATTTAAATATATTTGCGCCCAATTCAGAGACTATTTCTGTTACCATTTTCAAAATATAAACAAATAAATATTTTCTTTATATGGGCGTGGTAACGCCCAGTTGGAATTTTTAAATTTTATATAGCCTACAGTTCCTTCCAGACATACAGAGTGATAGTGAAAAAAAAGAAAATCGGTTTAGCCGTTTAGCTGTTTTATAGATACAAAAAAACAAATAAACATACAAACGTAAGTTAATTTTTGTATATAAGATGCGTTCCGCAGTCTTTGATGCCTGCAAGCATAAACCATAAATATGATGATGATGATGATGTGGATATATACTGCCATTTTTTGCCACATAATCATCTATGCGGCAATATCTTTGAGGGCAAAAGTCTGAGAAAGCTACCACCATAAAAAAATTATATGGGCTGCAGAAACTTGCCTGCCTTGGTGTAACGGCAGCAACGATAACAGTACCAACAGCGCACTAAACTCCCTGATTGGTTTAACAACACTTCACATTTATGTGACAAGGATTTTTTGATGTTCTGCAATCTCCTCTAGAATATATTGAGGTGTTGAGCCATACTTAAGAGCATGGTCAAGAACCAGATTCTGAATTCGATGCCTTTGGAATTGGGGCTATCGGTGCTGGTTATTCACCAAACCGAATTCTGTTGATCTTACTGCGGAGGTCTTTGAGGCTGAGATCGTGGCCATTACCATACAGGATGAGATTAACATTGACTCTGGGCTCAAGTGTAATTCTAATATTTTCAAGTACAGCAGGTCTGACAAGAAACTCCTGACAGTTATTCCACGGGGCATTGTACTTATTATGATGATGACATATGTATATCAGACGAATGCTCAGGAATAAACACCACCTATTATAATGCTAAGTAAGGTTCATCACCACCAACACTTAGCCAGGATCTTCACCGCTATACACAATCATATGGTGTATTGTCTACGAAGTTTTATTTGGACTAAATTCAAAACCTTCCAATATTTCCGTTCCAAAGATATACAAAAATCAGTATTTATTTTGCATGGGAGGTGCCACTCCCACTTATCCAATTCCGCCCACTTTTTGAGTAATGATTTATACTGACCACAAAGTTAGCTGGACTAAATTGAAAAACTCATTATTACCGTTCTCTAGATATACAAAAATCAATATTTACTTGGAATAAAAGGTGTCACACCCACTCAGACAATCTCGCCTACTTTTTGACTGATGATTTGTATTGACCTCAAGGTTATTCAGGCGAAATTTAGGAATTTTTAATATTACCGTTTTAAAGATGTAGACATATGAGTAAAAATTTTATATGGGCGTCGCATCAATCCCTCCTACTTTTTGATTGACGATTTGTATTGACGATTTGTATTGTCGTGCTGAAACCAAAGTTATCATGGCTGGGTAGCGCAGAGAATTAACGGTGACGGCGTTTCCTTGCTTATTTTTAAAAAAATATGGCCGATAGGCCGCCTAACCACAAACAGCATCACTCGGTGACTTTTTTTTGGATGTAATGGTTTTTAGAGAACTGTTTGTGGATGTTGTAAGTCACATATGCGTTTGTTTACATAACCGCCTAATTGAAAATGGGCCTCATCACAATGGATGATTTTGTTGAAAAATGTGCTGTTTTTGTTTAGTTTTTCAAACAGTGTAGCGTTCCATAGTTAAAATTTCCCAATTTTTTACTAAATAAGTAAAGGTTGACAGCTAAATTCTTGACATTTTATCATTTGACAGCCAATTTACTTTCTAACCTCAAATGTGGCCACTCCATATCTAGAGTGCATAAAGCACCACATAGTCGTATTATTCGACTCTTGCCTTTAAGGCAACAATTATCCATAAAGACGTTGAAAGCTGAGATAATTTTTAATATCTTTATCTCACTTGTAATTTTATTGATTTAGTTTCTAATTCTTTAAGCGTTTGATTTTAATTTTTAATTTCTTGTCTTTAAAAAAAAAGAAAGACGAATACGAGTACATGATAAACGTATTAAAATATACAAGCAAACCCATTAAGCCATGCTCCCCACACACATGTGGAAGCAGAAAACCAAACCAAACGAAATCATACATTACCACATACGAGTATGTCTCTGGCTCCGTATAGATACGTTGCTTACATACGAGTACCCTGAACAAAGTCATGTGTATGTGTAAGTGGGTAAAGTAAAAAGTGTAAGTAAACTGTGTTATCTACTCTAAGAAGTGTGAGCATTAACATTAATTTGAGAGCAAGAGAAATATAATATTTTTTCTTCTTCTTTTACATTTTTGTCTTGTAAAGTTTTTTGTTTTTGAAATATTTTTTATGTACCATTAATGCATAATTAGAATTTAAGGATAATAAAAGGGAATACCTTCAGTTGTTGTTCTTTTATATTTCAAATATTGGATGCACCATCTATGTAGTCTATGTAAGTTTACATTTTTAACTCTTTGTTTGCTAAGGAAGGTTAAAAGTCCAAAAAAGTATGTAAAAAAACCCGATTCAGAAATAATTGAAAATTTCAGTTTCTAAAGAAATCGGTTTCGTTTACGGTTTAAGTAACTGCTGTGGTATGGTAGGTTCAGTAAACGCTTACCTACCAGAAGGTCGTCGGTTCAATACCAGGCCAAGCGGTATCACCTCATAACATTAGCTAGTAACTGGTTATGGGTATTACCACTATTGAAAACTTCTCTAAATGCATTTGCCGTTCGGAACCGGCGTTCAATTGTAGGTCCCTTTTAATGAGTTTAAAAATAGAACGGGTGTAGCTGACTGGCTGAGAGAAGTCTCCATGTTCCTTCATGGAATGTAATGGGAATTAATATAATATATTACGTAAAATAAAAAACCGATTCACGGAATAATTTGTAATGGACTTACTTGTCACAAAATTAAGAATGATTACTTACTTATTATCATTCTAACCAGGCACTGTTATAGGGCACTGCGACCTTTGGGATGAATTGTACCCATTCCGGTGTATAGTTTGTTCAGCGCATCTGCTGGCTTCCTAATGAACTCTAGCAGATCTGAGCCTTTAATGGTGGGCATACCATGGTCTCATTGGCCCATTTCTTAACCTTTCGAACAAAACCTATCAAGAATACAACATTCACACAATATGTGTTCCGCTCTTATGCTTGTGAGCACAGTTTATAAATGCCCACAACTGTGACCGCCATTCTCTTCAGATGCTCTCTCAGTCCACAATTGCGCGTATTAAATTCGTGTTAGCAGTTTCAAGTCGGGCCTTACTTGAAAATCTCAGAGCCCATATTACGGATTTACAAATGCCCACAACTGTGACCGCCAGTCTCTTCGGATGCACTCTCAGTCCACCATTGCGCTTATTAAATTCCGTTAGCAGTTTCAAGTCGGGCCTTCTTTGAAAATCTCAGAGCCCAAGTCTCCTTTGAGCATTTCAATATTCCAAGCATCTGAAAGTTTCGCAATTCTTGTTTAGTGTGAGTATGTTTATGTGAGTAAGTGGTGCTGCACAGTTAGGTTCTGGACCGATATTTGGTGTTACGAAAACCCTATCTGGGATCTCTTGGCATAAGACTTTGCTGCCAAACACGCTGCCACCCTCATCACACAGATGTGAAGTGGTGTTAAACCCATAAAGGCCTTTAAGGCTACTGTTGTACATGTTCTCATTGCTCCAATTATAACGAAGCAGGCAAGTGTCCGTAACCTTTCAAAATTATTAATGGTGGTAGCTTCCTCCATCATTCTTCGCCAAGCTATCGTCTCATAGGTAATAATGAACCGAATACTGCCGATGTATATCCATAGTGACATTATTGGCGGAATACCTTAAGAAGAGCGACTTTCCCTTATTGCTTTCCTTTGGATGGTGTCAATATGCGAGGTCCAACTAAGCCTTCTATTCAGAATGACAGCAATATACGTAACATCCCTAGAAAAGGTGATAGTGGTACCCATTAAAGAAATACTGTTACATGAAAAATTGTATCTCCTATCCTTGTAAAAGGTATAACAACCGTTTTTTGCTTGTTTACATACCCGCCAATATCAAAATGAGCTTCATCTGAACACATCGCACACATGATTTTTGCTAACCATGTAATGTTATCTCATTAACACAAGTGTCTTGATAGAGACTTAACTTTTCAGCAGTTTAAGCGAGAATACTCTCCTTGCCTACTTTGAAGTTAAAATCCTTTAGAGTGATTTTATTATCATTGGCCATCGTGGTTGTTTTAACGTTTATGATGGTCTTAAACATTAAAGGTAAGCCGTTTTGTCCTTTCCTTATAGCAATACTATCACATTATCATTGACATATCCTGGTAAAACGATAGTAAACATTAAAAGTCTAGACATGCCTGTGTTATTTATTATAAATTTGCTTGCCCTTACAGTTAAATATGGTACAAATCAGATCTTTTGTTGGGAGACTAGTATCCTTAAGCTCATATTAAATATTTAAGTTTTTTTATATCTATTAAATATGTGGGTGTCTTGTGACAGCACAAACAAAAAAATATTGTTGAGGAAACTAAAAGTCAACATCAAATTCTAATTAAAATTAAGCAAAAAGCAACAAGTTTGACGCTAAGCATGTCTGACGGCGTTTTTCTTTTTTTTTACTTTTCTGCTAAAACTCTGTTTATCGTGTGGGGGGAAAAAGTACTTAAAAAAAGAAAAAGTAAAGAAAAAGTCGGAAGCAAAATGAATTTTAATACAGGCACACATACATACACATACTGACACAGCTTAAGCCACTTACACATCCACATTTATAACCTTAATCATACACGTACTCGTATATGAGTGTAAATATGCAATCAGTGGTGTAGTGTTGACTTAAATTAAGGGTTACCTTAGCTGATGTAATCCTTTTAAATTAGGGGCTGTAAACAATTTATCAAATCAATGTTTTAGAATTAAATATTTTATTATGTTTGTCAAGCCAGATGATATGTTGAATTACATATATTTCATATTTAATTTGGCAATGATGTTTGTACTTACAAAGTATATAAGTAAGAAGTTAAAAAGAATCATTTATAATATGTAAGTTGTCTAAAAATTAACAGGTTTAATTAAATTAAAAGACTAACGGGAACTCGTACAATTTGCTTGTTAATAAAGTTCACAAAATTTTCTTTAAAAATATTGTAACAAAAATAAGGTTGAGCACCCCAGCGTTTAATACATCGCTAAAATAAATAAACAAAAGCTGCAAGAACAACTATACGTGCTGTTTACAAATAACCAAATCTACAGCAACAACCATTAAGCAGAGATAAAGTAAATAAAAATAACACGGCAACAACAATAATTAAGCAGCAATGGAAACAAGTAACAGTCAATAAACAAGCAACAACAAATACTAAGAACTGAAAGAGGTAGATGTTTGCATACGCATGGCTACAAAAGAACTAAAAAGAAATTAAAAGAAAGAAATGGAATCTGCCTGAAATATCCAGAGGTTCGAGAGCTTTCGATGTGTTGTTTACTCAGCCATATAAAAAGTACATCGATGTACACGGCAAACAGTTTATTTGGTGAAAACTCAGCGAACGTGTTATTGCTTTGAACTCAGTGTAAGAGAGTTTAGTGTGATTAAACTCTGGTTGAAGAGGTTGCGAACGAACCTTAGTTATAACTACGATCGGGTGGAAGATCTTTAGGTAGAAAGATCTGTCGAGTAATTGTTGTTGTTTACAAACCTGTAAACAGACGGAGTAATTAAGAATAGAAAATTGTCATTGCCTGTAAAAAGATTACAAGCAGTGGTGCACATAACTGTGTTGAATAAAGGATTTTATTTAAAACCAAACACAAAATTTATTGTATTTTAACTCTAATATACGAACACATAAAAACACGTCTTTAAAAAGGTAAAAACGTAAGAATATTATGAATATCAGGAGGTCATTTCTCGTTTTGGGATGATGCGAAACGGAAAAAAAACTTTAGATTTTTGTTTTCATGTGTAATTTTCACAATTACTCATATTAAGATGTTGTAGTGAACGAGGCACATATTTATGTATAAAGGGTCCGCCAAATAATTTGTTTTTGAAAATGCTATAAAAAAAAACTACTGATTATTTTCTCAATTTTTTTTTTATTTGAAAGTACAATCCTTCCAGTTAATAATAGAAAATAATTTCATTCAAATGGCTGCCTCGGCTGGCCATGCAGTAGCCTGAACGATCGGTCCAATTTTTAAGCACATTATCGATTGTGTGCAGCTGTATTTCACCAATGGCTTCACAAATGTTGTCCTTTAAAGCGTCAATTGTCTCTGACTCATTGGCGTAACACTTATCTTTGACGGCACCCCACAAATAATAGTCCAACGGTGTCAAATCGCTGGTCCGAGGTGGCCAAACGACATCAGCTCTGCGGCTGATAATGCGATCTTCAAAAACAGGGCGCAAAACATCGAGTGTAGCTTCAGCTGTGTGGCACGTAGCGTCGTCCTGTGAAAACCAAATGTTGCTAATATCCTCCTCTTCAATTTTTATGAACAAAAATTCGTTCAAAATGGCCCGATAACGATCATCATTTACTGTAACGGCCACTCCTTGCTCATTTTTAAAGAAAAATGGCCCAATTATGCCTCTGGACCAAAATCCGCACAAAGCAGTGACTCGTCTTGAGTGTATCGGCTTTTCAATGTATGCGTGCGGGTTTTCTGTGCCATAAATGCGACAATTTGGCTTGCTTACATACCTGCCAAGATCAAAATGGGCTTCATCTGCAACATTACCATGATTTTAAAAGTAATGTCGCAATATTTCCCAGCGTTGTTCAAGCATATACACAACCATATTCGTTCAGCGGAGGGATAAAACTAATTATCTGTCAAATCAGACATGAGCTAAGTGTTACCATTCACGAAATAAGCACTAGTTGAAGAAAAAGTTAGATGGCGGACCCTTCAAAAACTCATACTGCACATATTCTATTAAACTAAACTTAATTTCAAATTTTGCTACATTATGCTAAAACGAAATCTTTATTAAATGAAATTGTCTTTACTGAATTCGTTCCTTTTCTAAATCATTTAAATCAGAATGATTTTTTCTAATGTATTACTGTAATAATTATCTATAACCTTAAACCTAACTAATACACACATTATTAAATAATGATCATTAACTCAGGATATGAAATGTATGTGTATCTAACCTAAAAACTAAGTATATCAGAACCTAGTTATTATATACTAACACTGAAGTAAATGGTCATAACTACTTAAAGCAAAAAATCTCGATAATGTAGCCCAGTAAACCAGATCATCGAAATTATGTTGGAGGCCTTCGTCATCAGATCGATATAATTTGTTAAGTTATATATGATGAAGACCATGTGTTTTCCTTCGTATAAATTTTATTTAAAAAATTTTAAAGTTTTTAATAATTTTAATTGCTATATATTTCATCACTCCTTCTCAACATGAATGTTGTTTTACAAAAAAAAAAGAAAAAGAAAATTCAAATTAAATTCATTAAGTCTACAAAACTATGATGCTTCACTTTTGATAGATCTTTGATCACATCAGCAATCATCTTATTAGTTGGGCAGTATTTTAGCTTTATCTCTTTACTCCGGAACAGGTCTCGAATATGATGAAACTTAATGTCGATGTGCTTACTGCGCTTATGATACACTGGGTCTTCTGCCAATTTTTGAGCACCTTGATTATCGACATGGATTACTACAGAATCACCTTCGATACCACCAATTTCATTTAGAAGTCGCTTTAAATATACTGCCGCATCCGAAACCGCCATGTATTCAGCCTCTGTACTGTTAAGAGCTATTGAAGTTTATTTTCTGGATTCCCAAGTAATAGGACAAACACAAAACCAAAATATGAAGCCAGTAAAAGATTTTCTATCAATGGAGTTACCATCCCAATCAGCATCAACAAAGCCTTCCAATGTTGTTCCTTTTTGCTCATAAGTCAATTTCAGATCAATAGTTCCAACTAGATAACGAAGTATGTGTTAAAATTTATTTCGCTGAACCATTTTTGATACCGAATGTAAAATGTGTGGTCTTGAGGAAATTGCAAGATACATTAAAGTTCCTAGTAGTGATTGGTATTCTTGTTGATCAACCTTCTCACAATTGCTATCGCAGCTAACCTGATATCCTGCTTCAAATGGTACAGTAACTGGTTTACAGTATTCCATATCGTACTGTTTCAATACATTACGTTTATATTGGCTGTGAGATAACTTTATTGGACCAACATCACCCCAGAAAATACCGCAGTTTTGCTTTATCGCTGATAGCAAACTGCTCCGACTGCGCAGCATATTATCACGTCATCTACATAAACAGCTATTAGTACAAGTTTTCCTTTTTGTTAACCTTTGTATAAACAAGGCTCATTATCGCATGGAATAAAATTCATATTACGAAGCGTTAGATCCAATTCTGCATTCCACTCTTTTAAAAATCAACCCTGCAAGAAAAAAAGGCATGTCTTACAAATTATGGTGTAAATGCAGTTGACTTTTAGAAGCAAAGGCATGCTTTTGAAGTCATCGTGTAAATTGAGTGTTAGACTTATTCTGGCTAAAGTATCCTGGACAGATTGGTGCTGAATTGTTGTTTAAAGAGAATTTAGAGCACAAGAGTAAATCACTCTGTAATCCGACAATATCATATCTTTAACATACACATACGTTAACCCGTTTTGGTGGCAACTAAAAAAACTAACAAAAAAAAAAGCAAAAAAATATCACCCATTGCAACACCCCATTCAACTTTACCCTTCGACCTTACCCACTATAAGTGTTATTCACAATTTAGCGCAGTCATAAAACGCATATGTGATATGCATTTTTGGAGAATTTTTTAAATGCCAGCATTTAAAATATTAAACTTGTGTAAGTAATTACAGTGGAAATAAATAAATAATAGTTGGTCAAGCCGTTACCCTATAATTCACTAAGTAGAGCCGACTTGTAATTTTCACGTCATTGCAAGTTGTGGTAGCAATAGACAAAACTGATTTACTATTTGTCGTCTTTGTGAAAGAGATCAGAACACATCCTTTGAGATTGTCCTGCACACGACAGACAGAGAATTTGCCTTCTTGGTGGCATTTAAAGGGCTTTGCACAATAGATCTTCTTTGGTGGCGCAGATTTCTGGCCTTGTTTCGTTAAATTGGTATTCAAGTAAGGGCCTAATATTTAATTACAGGTTTAATAATGGACTTAGGTATGAAAGGTGGCACCGAAGTACCCCACCCAGAGACCACAAAGGCTCGTTGTGGTATAAGGGACTTATATAAAGGATCTGCCATCTAACATGTTTTTCTTCAACTAGTGCTTATTTCGTGAATGGCAACACTTAGCTCATGTCTGATTTGACAGATAATTAATTTTATTCTTCCGCTAAACGAATATGTTTGTGTATACGCTTGGACAACGCTGAGAATCTGGGCCTGCGATCGACTTACAGAAGATGGTGATTTTGCCAAAAAAATCATCTTTTCAGATGAAGCTCATTTTGATCTTCGCGGGTATGTAAACAAGCAAAACTGTCGCACTTGGGGCACAGAAAACCCGCACGCATACATTGAAAAGCCGATATACCCAAGACGAGTCACTGTTTGATGCGAATTTTGGTCCATAATTGGGCATAATTGGGCCATTTTTCTTTGCAAATGAGCAAGGAGTGGCCGTTACAGTGGCGATCGTTATCGGGCCATGTTGAACGAATTTTTGTTCACAAAAATTGAAGAGGAAGATATTAGCAACTTTTGGTTTTAACAGGACGGCGCTACGTGCCACACAGCACAAGCTACACTCGATGTTTTGCGCCCTGTTTTTGAAGATCGCATTATCAGCCGCAGAGCTGATGTCGTTTGGCCACCTTGAAGCTGCGATTTGACACCGTTTGACTATTATTTCTAGGGTGCCGGCAAAGCTAAGTGTTACGCCAACAAGCCAGAGCCAATTGAGGCTTTAGAGGACAATATTCGTGAAGCCATTGGTGAATTACAGCTGCACACAATCGATAATGTACTTAAAAATTGGACCGATCGTGTAGGCTACTGCATGGCCAGCCAGGCAGCCATTTGAATGAAATTATTTTCCATCATTAACCGGAAGGATTGTACTTTCGAATTCAAAAGGAATTTCAGAAAATATTCAGTAGTTTTTTTACAGCATTTTAAAAAAAAATTTATTTGGCGGACCCTTTACTTAAGGATATTGTCTATTGGTGTATACACGAAATTGCTAATCATACCCAATGTAGGGTAAAGAAATCTTTAGCTAAAAAGCTTAAAAAAATGGTGGCAGAAAATTCATGTACTTTTACAAACACTTAACCATATATGAACCATGGCATCAACAGCAATAGCAGCAACAGCAGGTGTAAAGTGACTAAATCAACAACAAAAACAAAAGCGGATTACAAATAAAAGCCTAGCCACCTACGCCATAGTAAACAAATTGGTTACAAAAGAGCTAAGCCAAGTTGCCTTAACTGAAATGCACAAATTTCTGTATTGCCTGCATTGCCACACAACTTCACTAATAAGAATGAAGACTACGTTTCAATTTTTCTGCCATTTTCAGCAAAAATATTTAAATTTCATTTAATTTGGTTGTCAGGAAATTTACACAAAGAACGAAATGAAAAAAAAACACTCGAAATTAAAAAGGATTTTTAACGCTGATGTCATGAAAAAATCAAAACAAAAAATTCAAGTTTTAGGAAACTGACACTTTCTCTCTGCCTGTTTAGCTCTTGTTCAGCGCTTCTGCTTTAGTAACTGACACCAAAGATTTTCGATCTGATTCGAAGGAAAAAATTAATTTTCAACTGAATTTCAAATCAAACATTTGTACTCGCTCTCTCCTCCTGTTAATGAATAATGACAAGATGTTTGTTTGGATTTGAATTTCCTATCGATGAAAACAAATCGTGAGTATCATCGCAACCATCACCACCATCAACAGCAGTAGCAATAGAAGCGGCTCTAATAGCGTTGAAATAATCGTTCTTTAAAAATCTGTTTGCAGGAGTGATGAGTCTTTTTGTTAAATTGCATGAAGAGAACGTTATTGTAAATAGAAATGGAAGGAATTACGAAAATAATTTCTTCTATTGGCTTAAATTTGAACCAGCTGCTATTTCGTATCTGGCACTACTTATGTCATTCTATTCTGTCACAAAATTCAGTATATTATCTCCACTGAACGAAATGAATCGATTTATGCCTGAGCAACGTTGAGATTTATAGGAAATTTATTTCCAAAACAAAGACAATTGGTCGGAAATTGCACGAAAATCTTGTATAGAATTTGGTCGCACGGAGAGATCAACAGTGCCTGGTATACGCAAGTTTATTGCGAAAGTTCGTGAAACTGGCCTTAGTGTTGATGTGCCAAGACACAAGCGTGTTCGCGCAGTGCGTACACCTGAAAATATCGAAGCTGTGGCAGAGAGTGTACGTGAGAATCCATCAACGTCAACTCGTTATCGTTCTCAAGAATAGAACATTTCACGCATCAGTTTACGTCGAATTTTGCGAAAAGATTTCGATGTCATCTTACAAAGTTGAACTTGTTCAAGAGTTAAAGCCGCATGACCACCCTCTTCGTTTTGGCTTCGCTAGATGAGCCAACGAGAAAGTGGATGTTGACGGCGATTTCGCCCATATATCTTTGAAAATGAGGACGGTCAATGAACACCTATGCCCACTCTTCATGGTATTGATGTGATCGATGTTTGGTTTCAACAGGATAGTTCAACTTGCCGCACATCTCATACCACAATCGTTTTATTACGTTAAACGTTTGATGGCCGTTCAATTAGTCGAAAAGGTGATGTCAGTGGGCCGCAAGAAGCTGCGATTTGACCCCGTTGTACTATTTTCTGTGGAGCACCGTTAAAGACAAGTGTTATGCCGACAAACCAGATACAATTGAGCATTTGAAGGCCAACATTCGTGATGCCTTTGCCGAGATACAACTCTATACACTCGAAAAAGCTCTGGAAAGTTTGTCCGATCGAATGGGTTGGTCCAGTTGGATTTTTGACACGGTGGTTAAGCCCATACTTATGTATGGTGCCATAGTATGATTGTGGTTCCTTGAGAAATCCACATATCGCAGTATCTTTGATAGGGTTCCGCGGATTGCGCCATTGATGTATACAGGTGCGCTGAGGTCCACTCGTTTGAAGGCCTTGTTGGTACTACTGAACGGGACCTGATGGCTAGGTAGATGGTGACCATTAGTGACTGAGAGAAGCTGACAAGGACTTGTCTTTCCACTACGGAAAACAAGAAATTAAATCTTAACTTGCCTTCTTTGCATTAAATTTGGTACAGATCGGTTCATACTTCGATGAAGCTTTAATATCGGGTGATTTTTTAAGAACTTTCTAATTGGCATCACTGTTTTTGGCAGCTCAGCTGTTTTTTTGGTGTAATATGTTACTTTCAAACATGTCTTGTTTGGTCTATAACTTAACCATGAATCCACTTACAAACGACCAACGCTGGCGGATTATTGAATTTAAGTATCAAAATTCATACTCCATTTTATGCTCAGTTTGAACGAGCTTCTACGGCGGCTATTCGGAATCTGGTGACTAAATTTGGCACCAAATTTACATTATTTAACATTAAGCCACCAACACGAATACTTAGAATGCGGACAGAGGAAAATTTCGTCAGTTTTGTTGATGATCGAAGATATATTGATTCGACGCCGTTCGCAACAAATGCGCCTCTGTTACTCCACTAGGAGAAAATTTTGCGAAAGAATTTGGCTGTAAAATCTTTTAAAATACATCTGGTGTGAGAATTGAAGTCACAAGCCCTGACAAAGTAAAGTGAAGATCCATTTTTTTATAAAAACAATTGTGTTCAGCGGCGAAGCTCATTTCTGGTTAAATGGATAAGCGAATGAGCAAAATTGCCGTATTGGGTGTGAAAAGCCGTCAAAAGTATTGCAATAACTGCCAATGTCGAAAAATTGACTGTTTGGAGTAGACTATGGGCTGGTGGCACTTTTTATAAAGATGACTAAAACAGGAAGGTTATTGTGAAAGGTGAGCGCTACCGTGCGATGATCACAATTTTTTTATATTTTTTTTTGCTCAAATGGCAGAGCTAGACTTGGCTGACATGTAGTTTTAACAAGACGGTGCCATATGCCACACAGCATGTGAAATAATGCCCCAATTGAGGAGCGGCCGCTAAATGATCGCTTACATCGTGCGATTTAATGCCTGTATACTAGTTTTGTTGGTCTTTATTAAAGCTCATGTCTATAGGAACAAGACCGCAGCTCACTGGAAGTCAATAGCGAAGAATTTATTTGTGAAATACCGGCCGATAAGTTGGAGAGAGTATGCCAAAATTGAACCCAGTGTATGAACAACATATACATGAAATTATCTTTAAACACCGAATTGCATATACCGGATCCGCCATCTAACGTTCTTTTTTTCAACTAGTGATCATTTCGTGAATGGTAACACTTAGCTCATGTCTGATTTGACAGATAATTAGTTTTATCCTTCCGCTGAACGAATATGGTTGTGTATACGCATCGACAACGCTGGAAAATATTGCGACATTACTTTGAAAATCATGGTAATGTTACAGAATGTGTACGATGTGTTCAGATAAAGCTCATTTTGAACTTGGTGGGTATGTAAACAAGCAAAATTGTCACATTTGGGGCACAGAAAACCCGCACGCATAGATTGAAAAGCCGATACACCCAAGACGAGTCACTGTTTGGTGCGCATTTTGGTCCAGAGGCAAAGAGTGGCCGTTACAATCAATGGCGATCGTTATCGGGCCATGTTGAACGAATTTTTGTTCACAAAAATTGAAGAGGAGGATATTAGCAACATTTGGTTTCAACAGGACGGCGCTACGTGCCACACAGCCCAAGCTACACTCGATGTTTTGCGCCCTGTTTTTGAAGATCGCATTATCAGTCGCAGAGCTGATGTCGTTTGGCTACCTTGGAGCTGCGATTTGACACCTTTGGACTATTATTTGTGGGGTGCCGTCAAAGATAAGTGTTACGTCAACAAGCCAGAGATAATTGACGCTTTAAAGGACAATATTTGTGAAGCCATTGGTGAAATACAGCTGCAGACAATTGATAATGTGCTTAAAAATTGGACCGATCGTGTAGGCTACTGCATGGCCAGCCGAGGCAGCCATTTGAATGAAATTATTTTCTATTATTAACCGGAAAAATCGTTCAAATCGTTCTATCGATTCAAGTAAAAATTTAATACATTTCTTTAAATTTTATATGTGTTTTTGTTTTTAAATCGAATCCCAAAATTCTTAAAAATATCACCCCATATAAGTTCGCAAAATCTTATGTTGTAGTGGTAGGGTAAGGTCTTTACTTTTGATTAAACATTTTAGTTGCTTTTTATGATTTTGAAAGTATTAATACTTTTATAATGGAGCCTGTGATAATACAGGGTCAGTCTCTCTGTACTATGTATAAAAAAATAAATAAGAAGAAAACAAATAAATCTCTTCAAATGAAGTCAACTAAAAAATTTGCCAGTAGATGTGTATGCCGTGGTAATTTATCGTTTTGTCCAAACCCCACTTTACCTATAGACCAACGGAAACGTATTTAATGATTTCATTTTTGTGGCCTACAATTGCTTTAAGTGCTATACATTATACCGAATCAAATACTAGGCGTACAAGTACAATACACCGTATCCATGCCATGTCCATCTATATGTGATGTTCATCTATAATAGCCAGTCTTCCTGTTCAAATGTGGTTCACAATGTGTCAAAATTTGCTGTCAGTGGATAATGAAGTTCAGTTGGTTTTGGTGAAACTGCTCTTGTCTGTCTGTCTGTCTGGTCTCAATGTATGGTAGTCTGACTGGGCTTTGTTTGCTATGGTTTACACTATGACATGACATGGCACATGGCTTAATACTTCACCATACAACAGGGGTGTGGTTGTTTTGGTTTTATTTTTTTGGCCTTCTCATCATATCTATAATGGATACATTTTATTTTAAGTGGTAATAAGTTTTTTTTTATTGCCACAAATTTTAGTACCCTACAATTGCACCATATGATTTATTAAATTTTTGCACTCGTTTAGCCATAGAGTCTTCCCTTTTCTGTGTCTATCTCTATCCAAATGACGTTTTAAACAGTTAAAACCATAGAAAAATATCTACAGAAAGTGAGGCATTATAATCCACTGTCTGATCTTTGATAAGCAACCAAAGCTAGCTTGCTATTTAGGGAAAGTTTTGTCTAGCACAGGAGATATTAGAGCACTTTGCATTTATAAAATTCACCCAAATCTAGTATGGGACTGTCTTAAGAAATTGAATAAACGGCCTCTGCTGTGTCCTCTTTCATGTAGGAATTAGAGAGAATAAACAAGCAAATGAGCTGGCCAGAGCTGGATTTTCCAGTTAATTAGGAGGCTAACAGGTCCGCCATCTAACATTTGTTTTCAACTTGTGCTTATTTCGTGAATGGTAACACTTAGATCATGTATGACTTGACGGATAATTAGTTTTATCCTTCCGCTGAACGCATATGGTTGTGTATACGCTTTTTTCGCTTAGCTAAGTGGGCCTGCGGTCGACGTACAGAAGATGCCGATTTTGCCAAAAAAAATCATCTTTTCAGATGAAGCTCATTTTGATCTTGGCACAGAAAACCCGCACGCATACATTGAAAAGCCGAGTCACTGTTTGAGGCAGATTGCGGCCCAGAGGCATAATTCGAAAATGAGCAAGGAGTGGCCGTTACAGTCAATGGCGATCGTTATCGGGCCATGTTGAACGAATTTTTGTTCACAAAAATTGAAGAGGAGGAGGAGACGTGCCACACAGCCGATGTTTGCGCCCTGTTTCAAAAAAAAAAAAAAAAAAAAAAAAGAAATTATTTGGCCGACCTTATGTTAGAGTGATATCAGTTTTTAAGCAGACTTTGCAGCTTCACTAACATTTTATTCCTGGATGTCATCAATAGCTCTGTTTGACCTTTTTTTAAATATTCACCTTTAATTAGACCTACCGGTACATAAGGGTCTAACTACGCTTGGTTAGTTTGGCCCTAAAAAAGACTTTATTCAAACCACAGTCACTGGTATTTAAGTCCCTAGCCGGTGGTGTTCATGGCTAACACTTAATTCGCAGAGGGACACTTTTTCGTTTGTGTGGAGTTGAGTTCGAAAAAAAAATCTGCTAATAGAGCAATAGAGCTCCTCAACAATTAGATATCTCTTATTCTAATTGTATTAAACAGTCGGTATTGTCTTACAATAAAGTCTTTATTTGCTTTTTTAGCCCAAGCAACTGCCTGCCAACTATAATTTTCCATCAGAGTTGGTTTTATTTCTAATGTCCACATACAATGTGTGTGTATGGCTTCTAGAGGTTATTTTAGATTTTTCTATTGATTTGCTGTTGTTGTTGTTGTTGTTGTTGTTGTTGTTGTTGTTGTTGTTCAATAGGGGGTTACTGCAAAAGTGAGGAATTTTTGATTTGATAGCAACAAATCAACAACAAGTAAAATGATTTCTAATGGGAATCGCTTGCATACAAATCAACTACATCAACTACTTTTTCTACGTTGAAAAAGTTACAAAATAAAATACAAATTCCAACTCAATCAGTCATAAAATGCATTTAAAATATTTTTTTTCTTTTTAAATCAATTAAAAAAAAAAAATTATGCCAGAAAATGTTTGCAGTTTAAAATTGAAAAATTGAACGATTTTAGTTACAGTTTACAAGTTAAAAATTACTCGAACGTTAAGAAAATACGAGTAAGTGTGCCGCTGTGGTATGTATGGTAGGTAAGACAAATGCTTACCTACCAAGAGGTCTTAGGTTCAATATCAGACCAGACCACGGATTATGAGTATTTACGCTATGAATAATTCTCTAACTAATGCATATGCCGTTCGCAGCCGACGACGTTATATCGTCATTGATTGAAAGAAGTCCCCCTTGTCCCACTTGGGATATCGCGAGAATTATGTATGTATACCGTGTTCATACATAAGCTTTAATTGACAATTAAGGGATTTTACGCTATTAAGGCTTAATTGAGCTCAGTTTACCATACAAAGCTACAATTTATAAATTGCTCAATTAGTATTAAATACAATTAATTAATTAAAATTAAAAAATGCTACCCTGGCTGAAGCATGTGAAGAATGAGGAGTGGCAGATCTATGTAAAGTATGTTCAGTGAGGAGTGACAACTATATACAGTGGGAAAATGCAATATTCATACAAATTTTCATCAAAATTTTCAATTTTCAAACTATGTATAGTAAGAAAATTCTATATTTAAATTCTATATTCATTTAAAATTGTTAGATATTTAACTTTGTGAATTTCATACCTAAAATATCTAGCAAGCTCTTCTCTGGTTTTCGTTTTATAACTTTTGTTAATAAAATTTTTGTTAATAAAACCATTCACTTTTGTAATTCTATTCAAATAGTAAAGACGTGTGCATTTTTTTCTCTCGTCAAATCGTTCAAGACACAACACATAAAATGGCGACGATGTAAAATTTTAAAAAATTTATAGGAGTTTTGCAGAATAGTTAATAAATATTAATATATCGCGTTTAAAAACAATATTTTCAATAATTTTTTTGTGTGCAGAAGAAAAATAAATAAAATGCCAAACAACAAGCAAGTCGTCAAAGTCAATTGTGCAAACGCAATCTGCGCCTGAATTGATACCATCTGTGGACAAATGGTAAATGTGGAAGGAGTGTTTGGAAATTTATTTACGCGAACTTAGTTGCACAGATGAGAGCATTAAAAAATCGATTCATTGCTTGTGCAGTCTCGATTCTCCCCCATCAAAATGCTATAAAGATTTGTGTGACGTCTTAAGAAATCATTATACAAGCCCTACGATTATTTTTGAGGAACGTAAACGCTTTCATTCCACTATTATGAATGATGGAGAAACAGTTTCGTCTTGGTTTACTAACGTTTCAGTTTCGGTTTACTAACGTAAAAAATTAGCTTTAAATTGCAAATTTACAGTTGAGTTACCGTCGAAAATCATTGAAAGATTATGTGAAGACTAGAACATAACAAAACTCATTTTTTTATATCAAGAGGTTTTACTACTTTAAACAAACAAGAAGAACGGCAGTTAAAGCATTTTGCTTTGTAAAAAAAAATTAAAATTCAAGTAAAAAATTTGTTTAAGGTTGTATGAATACGGATTTCGCATACTGTACAATTTCATATAAAATATTGTTACTAAAATAAAAATACAACACTGTATTGTGGGACCCTGTCAATTTGGCAGCACTGCCACATCGACCATCTTGACGTTACATTTGAATTAATGGATATGAAAATAGAAGATGGTCGATATTTCTGGAACCTTCCAAACTGTAGGCAATTAGGTATATAAAGGGGCTGCTTTACCTACACGAGTTTAGTTATCGTTTTGCTGGCATAAGATAAAGACGTAGCAATATAATATTATCATTTAATATAAGTTTCTCTCATTAAATTTTACATTCTTTTTAAAGCTAAAGTTTTATCAATTCTAAGTTCCATATCTTAATTCCAAAATGTAAGTTTTATGAGTAAAATATGTATTGACATTTTTGCCTGTCAAATGATAATTATGTCACGTTAATTGCGCTATGTGTGAGCACTAAATACAATAGCGCAATTTAAAAATTAATTGACTCAATTAAAACGTATGTATGCACATAGTATTAGCTGCTTCAATCAATTAGTGCTCTAGTTTGGTATGTAGTATACTAGGCTTACTATTTGGGTGCTATGAGTTCATATTAGGCGGCTGAAACATCGTCTGTCTTGCAAAAAGCGGCTGAAATATGAAATGCTGTTTCCGCCAGCTAAAGGGTCCGTCAACTAACGTTTTTTTTTCAACTAGTGCTTATTTCGTAAACGGTAACACCTACCTTATGTCTGATTTGACCGATAATTAGTTTTATCCTTTCGCTGAACGAATATGGTTGTGTATACGCTTGAACAATGCTGGGAAATATTGCGACATTACTTTGAAAATCATGGTAATGTCGCAGAATCAAAAACCATCTTTTCAGATGAAGCTTATTTTGATCTTGGCGGGTATGTTAACAAGCAAAATTGAGGCATTTGTGGCACAGAAAACCCGCACGCATACACAGAAAAGCCGATATACCCAAGACGAGTCACTGTTTGGTGCGAATTTTGGTCCAGAGGCATAATTGGGCCATCTTTCTTCGAGAATGAGCAAGGTGTGGCCGTTACAGTCAATGGCGATCGTTATCGGGCCATGTTGAACGAATGTTTGTTCACAAAAATTAAAGAGGAGGATATCAGCAACATTTGGTTTCAACAGGACGGCGCTACGTGCCACACAGCCGGAGCTACACTCGATGTTTTGCGCCCTGTTTTTGAAGGTCGCATTATCAGCCGCAGAACTGATGATGTTTGGCCACCTCGGAGCTGCGAATTGACACCGTTGGACTATTATTTGTGGGGTGCCGTCAAAGATAAGTGTTACGCCAACAAGCCAGAGATAATTGATGCTTTAAAGGAATATATTCGTGAAGCCATTGGTGAAATACAGCTGCATACAATCGATAATGTGCTTAAAAATTTGACCGATCGTGTAGGCTACTGCATGGCCAGCTGAGACAGCCATTTGAATGAAATTATTTTCCATTATTAACCGGAAGGATTGTACTCGTACTTTCAAATAAAAAAAGAATTTGAGAAAATATTCAGTAGTTTTTTTTTATAGCATTTCAAAAAAAAAAAAATGTATTTGGCGGACCCTATAAATAAATAAATAAATTGAGAAAAGTTCTTTCATATAAAATATATTGTCAAGGTCTGAAATAGTTACTTATTTGAACTTTATTTTTTAACAAAATTAAATAAAACTGCATATCCTGCCGGAATCTTTTTTATTTCCTTCTCATCTAAAAGTGTTTAAAATAAATCGTTAAGTTTATTTATCCCTGTTCTTTGCAATCTAATTCGTTAAAAAAAAATTTTGTAAAATTTGTATAAAATCGTAACAAACAAAAGGAAATTTGGCAAAAGTAATAACAACAAAACAAATTTCGATAACAAAAGTACGCTCAACAAAAAAAAAAAAGGGAGACTAATTTGAATAGTAATTGTCTTGCTTGGCTTTTTTCAAAATATTGTCTTACTTCTGTTTGCTTTTTATTTTCTTAAAGTCTTTTGTGTTTAAAAAAGAATTTTTTTTCTTTGTATCTCTAGAAATGATCTCAGACGTAAATTTGTACTGAAAAAGCATTAAATTACGTACGAAAATAAAAAAATGAAATGGCGAAAAAGCTGTTTAACTAAATACTGATAAAAATCAATGCAAATTAAATTGTTTTGTTGGATTATAACCAAACAAAGTGTGTTTTTATTGTGTCACAACCAAAAATATATTTTCAAAAGGGAAGTATACCAAACAAAGTGGAATTTGGACTTTTAGAGAATATGAGAACGTTGTCTAGTAAATTTCCTTTTAAAAAACTAAAACCTGTTGTGCTTTGTTACTCCCACCCTAATTGTTATCTTAAATGCTATCTTAGTTCAATTTTCCATTCTTTGTCCCCATTTTGTCCCTATGCAAACTTGTAACACTTGTTTTTAGGTACACTTTTTGCTGCTACTACTGTCGTTGTTGTTGTATTGGCATCAAGCTAGTTTTGGAAAAAGAGGACATAATACTCAGTTCATTTCAACTTAAAATATATAGGCTGTTGGACTGAAAAGTATTAAATCATGTTACACTTTTGCACGTTACTGTACAAACTTATTCGTTTGTATATTTTTCTTTCTTTATATAAGACCAGCACATAGGAGATGGCCACTACTCATTGTGCTTGTGCTGGTACTAGGAAAATAAGTTATTGGAAGGAGGACAGAGGGAGTAGTGTTTATGGAGATTAGATTTAAATTTACTTATGTCGTAAGTGGCCGGAAATACTTTCGCTGGAAGATTATTCCACAACCGAACAGTGCGGCCAAAGAACGAATTCTTCCTATAATGCGTTGTGCGATTTACTGGAAATACGAGTACTACGTAAAAATATATGATTTTTGGGAATTAATTCCTTAATTTCGTTAGAACACATTCCGTTATAGTGCCGATAGAACAATGAAACACACGTCACATTGCGACGGTGCTCCAATGAATCGATAGAGTTGGCCACCCTACCGTCATTGATGAGCATCTTCGCCCTCTCCTGTACGCGGTCGAGAAGCTCCAAAATAGACTTTGAAGCACCAGTCTATACATGAGAGTTGTATTCCATTTTGGGTCGGATATAGGTCTTGTAAATATTAAGGAGATCAGATGGGGTGCAGTATATCTTGCACCGTCTCAAAAAACCAAGGCACTTGAATGCTTCTTTCGACACTTGAAATATGTGCTCATTCCAAAGAACGTCACAGTGAATTCTCATGCCCAGAACATCAAGAGCATCTGATTCCTCAATATCCACATTACCCATTGACACAGATGACAGCACACCACCACGCCTGTGTGTTAAAAAACAACATTGAGTCTTACGTGCATTAAAATCGACCCTGTTCGCTCGACCCCACTCGAAGACCCTCACCAGATCACTTGTGAGTGTGACGTTCACATTCATCCTTCTTACCCCAACCTCCAAAAGGCTCGGTCTACGATCAAAAGACTATGAGTGACAAATGTTGCTGTCATCCGCAAAAGAGTTGATAGGATTAGAAGTGAGAAGAAGAAAGTCGTTAAGAAATATTAGAGAAAGAGTAGGAGAAAGAACAGAGCCTTGCGGTACCCCTGAGTTTACCCTGAACTTGTCGGATGAGACCCCATCTATAACCACTCTTATAGAGCGATCTCTGAGAAAATTCGATATAAATCGAGAGAAGTGACTACCGACACCAAAAGCATTAAGTTTCGAAATGAGAGCCTCATGCCAAACTCTATCAAACGCCTTTGAGATATCCAGAGCCACAACCTTACTCTCGCCAAAACCATGAATGGAATTGTTCCACGTCTCCGAGAGCAACGCTAGCAGGTCACCAGTAGAACGGCCCTTTCGAAAAGCGTACTGACGATCGCTAAGTAAGTCGTTGGAGTCCAGATAACCCACAAGGTGGTGATTAATCATACTCTCCATAACCTTGGAGAGTGCGGAACAAACTGCTATTGGACGGTAGTTCTCAGGTTTACTAGCCTTTCCCTTTTTGGGGATTGGCTTTACATTAGCAACCTTCCAGAGAAGATGGAAAAATACCGGCGTGATATGACGCACTGAAAAGGTGAGCTAATGGACGCGCAAGCGTCGAAGAGCACTGCTTCAGGACCAGTGCTGGTATGCCATCCGGCCCAGAAGACTTGTTAACGTTGAAATTTGCAAGAACTCTTTTTACAGCACGAGCTCGAAAGAATATATAATGCATAGTTACTGATACTCTCTCAAGTTCGGGCAATGGTTGAACGCTCTCCGGCAAGTGAGAATTACTTGCAAACATTTCGGCCAAAAGGTTTGCCTTTTCAACCGGGTTCGTGAATGTGTGGTCATTCCTTATAAGAGCAAGAATCGAACTAGCGTTGTTCCTCAGCCTTTTAACGAATGACCAAAAGTTTTTACTTCCCCACGGAAAAGTAAGAACTTTAGCACGAAGGCCCTGCTCGTATAAAGCCTTTTCGCGTCTAAGTACTGCGGCACATGAAGATCTCGCCAGTTTGCGAAGCAAATCAGTATGGGCACATTTGTTATTGCGCCAATTCCTAAACGCTTCCTCTCTGAACCTGACTGTCAATTTACACGTCAGATTAAACCAAGATTTGTTTTTAGGTTTAATCTAAAGCTTTTTGGATGGGATGAAAATATCCATCCCTAGCCTTATTATATTCACCACCATTTCTGCCATGGCATCGACGTTAAAAGTTTCCAATTAAAATGCCCAAAAAAATCGTTGAGCTCAGCCCAACGAGCGTCCTCGTAGTTAAGAATAGAGCGTTCTCTAGCCATGGGTGGAACCTCGCGAGGAGTAGTGGACGTGAGGCAGAAACTGTGCAATGATCTGAATTTCCGAGAGGTGCAAGAAAAGAACATACTTTTCAGGGCGCTTAGTGAGCAAAAGGTCGAGGGTATTGTTCTGGTGCCCATCTACACACGATATATGTGTAGGTTCATTCACTAATTGCGCAATTGCCTTCTGGAGTTGTACGGCCTGAATGGCGTAACCAAGACGAATTATGAACATTGAAATCACCAGCAACAACAATTTCACTGTTCGGATAATTCGAAAGGATACTCGATATTGAGTCGGAAAGATACTCGAAGCCAGATATGGTAACCTCTCTTCCCAAGTTCGGGCTTCTATACAAAAACCCGTAGTGCAAAAGATGTGCCCTGATTCTGAACTTAATCCATAGACAGTTAAATTCCACATCATACATGCCAAGAGGTTGCTGGCATTGGTACACAACTTCATTGCGAATGTACATATCAAGACCTCTATGAAAATTAAAAAGGGACTGAAGGCGATACCCAGGGATATGAAAATCCTGTGGTTCAGCATTTTCAGAAACCTGGGTCTCACATAAGGCGAAAACATCCGGCCTATAGAGACAAATGTGCGCATACATGTAAAAAAAGTTCGCTCGTAGTCCACGCACATTGCAGAAATCAATCCGAAAGCGTCCTGCCATTACGTAAATTAAACCAACTAAAAGAAAAAATAAAGTCCATTATCGAGTCATTTTTGTATTTTGGTAACAGAATAAAGAAAAAGCAGCTGAATCTCATTTTGCCCACCACAATATCATCATTAAACAACAATTCATTTTTTACCAAATGCCACCTTATTTTTATCTTAATTTCGTCACTTAAACGTTGTAATAAGTTAGCATAATACTCGTAGTTATTTGTTTTGTCGCTTCTTTCGAATCTTGCTAAAAGTATATGAAACTTAATCCATTGGTATTCATTCCCCATAAAAGTGTAGGCCAAAGTCGTAACAGTTTTGTTAATACAACAAATTATTTCTGCCAAATACAGCACGAGTATGGGTTAATTTAAATATAAAAAACGTAGTAGCCGATTAAGGCATAATATAATTCGAATTAATGTTTGTAAAGCAAAATAATGAAATAGTTTTCAAGTGTACTTTGTATAAATACTTCATGGCACAGTTTTAAACTTGGCTTGAGTATTTTTTCAATTCATAAACTAACGCATGGGCTGATAAGTCCCAGGCACACGCCTCTTTTTCAGTAAGTGCTAGCCCGTTAAAATTTCATGATATTCTATTAATTAGTTTGTGAGTTATTGTGCTGAGAGTGACACTACTTTTTTATTTTCAGGACAATGGCTCAAAAGCAATTTCCAGTTTTAATGCTACACTGCCTCTTGATGGGAAAAAATATCGTTCAAGCGAAACAAAGCCTTGAAAAGTGCTATGGAGACTCTGCTCTATCGGAAACAACAATAAAACGTTGACTTGCTGACTTCAGACGCGGTCATAGAGACACCGAAGATGCAGAAGGCAGTGGTCGCAATTCAAATGTGGTGGTAACACCAGAAAAGAGAAAAAAAAAAATGCACAAAATCGTTTTGAATGATCGAAAAGTGAAGTTGCGTGAGTTAGCTCACATCGCAAAGATATTAAAACAACGCGTTGGCGCAATATTGCATGAGCATTTGATTATGAGAAAGCTCTGTTCAAATTGGGTACCGCGTTCGCTCACTGTGTCAAATCATGTCAATCAAAACAATGCCAAAACTTCATGAACTGGACTTCGAATGGCTTCCACAATTGCTTCCATCGTATTCGCCAGATACTGCTCCCAGCGACAACTGGCAGTTCGCAGAGAAATTTTGCACGCGTGAAGAGGTAATCGCTGAAATTGAGGCCTATTTTGAGGCAAAAGATAAATATTTCTGCAAAAGGGGTATTGAAATGTTAGAGCGGCACTGAAATAATTGCATTGTCCTTGATAGAGTTTACGTTGATGTATAAAACAAATTGTGAACAAAAAAAAAAATTGTTTTCTTTGTTAGGTCCGGGACTTTTTGGCCCATGTTTTATACATTATAATTTTGATTGTATTAGAAATCAATTCATTTTGATAGGCAACAAAAAACACGAGCGAAATCTTCGGGTGTTATTCTAATTCAGGAGGGTATGCCCTTACTGATGGCAAACAATATCAGCCAAATGATCTCCATTTTTTGCGGCACCGTTTTCGTTTCATGATAGTTTCTATCAAAAAATCTCACATTTGCTTCCTCGATAATTTTACAAATTCTATCTTGCCGGTTTTGGAATGATTAGAGGGTCATTGGAATAAACTTTATTTTTTCACGTGAAAGAAAAATCTTTCAAAAATCTTCGAGAAATTACACAGCCAGTAAACTATTCAAATTACGGCATAATGTTATTTGACAAACACTATGAGCTGCAACAGCAATATTCTTAGTCGTTGTTGAACGATGGGCACAAGTGCGGTACTGTAAAGCACTAACTTGTCCTAACAGCTAAAAGCTTTCCATAAGTTTTACAATTGCTTTCGCACTAAAGACCATTGAGAGAGATTCGTTTATATCAATTACTCAATTTGTATCAATCGGTCTCTTGTCAGTAACGACCGCCTTACACACCCTAATACATATGATATAAATGCCGTTACTACAACGGGATTATACCCTAGCTACCCCATACCCTTTTTGGTTGTAGGGGATACCCTCAACAATGTGGAGCTTGTCATCATAACGGAAATACCAACCAAAATGGAAGTACAGGATAGTCTGGTGAACTGGATAACAAAATTGCTTTACGGAAAGATAATCTAACACTGGGGAGTTCAGCTGAAGAATAACGTAATGCAGGGGGAGAGGGGTACCCACCGCTTTTTTTAAAATCTTTTGACAAAAAGAACTGCTATTAACTTGGTCATAGGTCGGCTATGCGAATAATGTTCTTACAATTTTGGACAGACTTGTGGCTCCTTTAAGGGATGAGATGCAACCTGCTCTTCGAAGAGTCACCTTTTTGGCCATTTAGGCTGAACAATATAAACCTTGAACTAAGTGAGGAAGCTGATTTCTTGGGGATTATTTTGAATAGAAACTTGTGTAAGTCTAATACACGCAGTATGGTCAGGAAGGTTTCCATTGGTCTGTATACTACTTAAAGCAAAATTTTAAGGAGGAAATTGAGTCTCTAGCCTAAAATTACTCACTAATTTTGACTTACGGGATGCCTTGCACGATGGAAATCCCTCTGAAAGTCGACGAACGCCAACCTGATATAGTGTAAAAAAGACATTATTACTACATCGCTGTTGGAGGCGATCATATATATCTCTTTTCGATGGACTTATACTAAAGGGGCTCAGCGGCTAGTACGAGTCGGCACCTTTAGGCGATACAAATTGAAAGTGCATCACTCGAAGATTCTGACAGAGTTGGTAACTTCAAATGACATTGACTACACAAAGCCGCGCAATGACTATAACTTTTTATTGAATTGCAGAACAACGATTCCGGGAAGGAAGATACAGACAGGTGGCTTAGTGTACCTCTTAAATGACTTTAAACAAATCTGAACAGACATCTCCAAACTATATGAAGCTGTAGGAGTTGATAAGTAAAACTAATTTGATAAGGTTACTAGATCATTGTAGAGTCTTTTAGGAGGACACAAGCTGCTTTGATTATTTGAAATGACAATGATCTGGATAACGAATATTGACTGCCGCAGATCTCTCAACTTGAGAGCTAAGCAGTACGATGTTCATATTCTATGGTTACCGTGTCACAATAATATTTCTAAGAACTGTATGGTGGATGAATTGGCTACAATTTTTCCACATAGCGAATTTCATTGTACTCTTGAGGACTTATGATTGCTAAGAAGGCATTGAAATTCTTAAACGCGTATGGGTAGCTTCATGACAGGGCACTTTCGTGACAAACCCTAACAAAGGTAAATAATCAATAACTGGCTTGTTAGCTGCCATGCAAGACTTTTTAAAGTAATTGTCCAAATTTTCAGAGATGACGTCGTGCAAGCTTCCTGTATTAGTGAAATGTGACAGACGATAATATCGAGAAATGCTTTATTCGTTTATGGTAAGGTGTAGCAGATAAAGTGGTACATCTTTCAGCATATAGTCGACTCATAATAGATAATGTCGGTAAATTTTAACATGTATTTAACTCATAACAGACAATGTCGCTAAATTTTAACATGTAGTTAACTCATAATATACAATATCGCTAAATTTCCATATGCAGTTGACTCATAAGAGATACTGTCGCTAAATTTTAACATGTAGTTGACTCATAAGATAAAGATAAAGTGGTACATCTTTCAGCATATAGTCGACTCATAATAGATAATGTCGGTAAATTTTAACATGTATTTAACTCATAACAGACAATGTCGCTAAATTTTAACATGTAGTTAACTCATAATATACAATATCGCTAAATTTCCATATGCAGTTGACTCATAAGAGATACTGTCGCTAAATTTTAACATGTAGTTGACTCATAACAGACAATGTCGCTAAAATTTAACACGTAGTTGACTCATAATATACAATATCGCTAAATTTCTATATGCCATTGACTTATTAGAGACACTGTTGCTAAACATTAGCATGTAATTGACTAATAGTAGACAATGCTGCAAAATTTCAGCGTTCTTTAGTATGGCGACATTCAATAATATTGTAAGACTTAAATCCCTCTGTTTGTATCATAGTCACGTGGATTCACTAATGAAATTCTGCATATATGATGATTCCATACAAATATGATTCATAGTGGAATTGTCGTTCATATAAGCTACTGGGACAACGCAGCAAATATGTCTAAAGCTGGATCATGGGCGTACGAAAAGTCTGCTAAATCTTAAAAAACATACTCTGCATTGTTGTTGTAGTCATTACTGGGTATTGTATACTGGGTAATCATGCTCGACATCTGGGACTTTATACATAATATAATTCCGATTATAATTGGCTCACCAAACCTTCACTTACAATGTCGGCTTAGGCCTGTCTAAAACGCCGAACTTACAAGTTTGTCTAGGAGAAAGCATGTAGCCTCCAATTTACTAGTGTAGGTTAACTAAATGTTGGTCTTGACCAACGGCTTTAAACTCCAAACTTGTTTTTTATTTCACTTTTACTTTTATTGGCAAAAAAATTTGTTGGTTTTTTTTACTACATTATCTTTATTTAGTATTTTATTTACATCGAAATTCCTTGAATTTTATTTTTACGTTTCTTTTTACCAATTTTTATTTCCTACTTGTAATAGCCTTCCTCCCTCCTCTAATTGTTGTTTATTTTATTGACTTTTTTCCATAGGCTCTAATGTTATGTAGTGGTCATGAGTATTTTTACTGCAGTAACAAAAGGTGACAATGATAAATGATAATTGTTTGCCTCGTTTTTTTTATTTGTTTTCTTTGTAAAGAACATTTTCCATTTTAAGATCTTATCGTCGAAAAATATTTGTGTTGATTTAAAAACAAAAAAAATTTCTGTGTTTTTTTTATGATTGAATTACTTTTGATTATGAACTGAATGACAGTGCAATATAAGATGGAAAGAAATTTCATTAAAATTTTTCTGTCATGACAACAGCATCTGGCTGAGGTGTGGACAATGATTTTGAAAAAAAGAAATTTAGAAAAATTTTCAATAAAGGAACAGTTCAAGTATAAAGGCTATGATTGTAATTGATGATGTGTAAGATATAAAAATGCAATCAATTTTAAAACATAGGAAATTCTATTGTACTATTTGTGTTGCTTTGTTAATTGTGCGTAAACTAAACAAAAAAAAAAAAAAAGCAAACAAAAAATACCTACAGGTTAAGTCGAGTTGCTTGATCACCTACAGCATGGACTAACTGCAACATATGCTTATTAAACCAAGTGCTGTTTAAAATATTTTAACTTTTTTTTTAGTTTCATGGCAGTAAGGCTTGTACGTACATAGATGAACCCGAAATACCAAGGAATTGATTAAAAATTGAGGTAAAATCGATAAACTAATGGCGTTTTCTTTTCTGAAAAATTGGGAGGGTTGCATGGTGTCCTTACACTGTTTTCCTCATCTCTATCCTCAATCGTTTCGCTGTCTTCAGTAGTGTTGGTTGAAATGTTCTCTCCATCTCTGTGTTTGTGCATTGTTCGTTATTAGTGTACCATATTGACCAACAACGGCTTGGTTCCTGTTACAGTTTTGATTAATGAGATAGTTAATCGTCTGGTGTAGTTTTCTGATATTATTCTGTCTCTTCTTGCAGGTTTTTTTACTTGTTTCGTTAGCTGATGGTGTTACTGCCTTAAGCTATTGTTGCTATTAAGCTGCAGTTTCAGTTCATTTCTTTGAGAAATCAGGTTCCAAGTGTAATCTGATATTCATACTGTTCTATTTAGTTGCACTACACCTCATCGACTTGATTATATATTGCTTTGATATCTTTCCATGAGTGACGTTAGTTCTGGAGTTTTTGTAGGTAGAGTTGT
Source organism: Wohlfahrtia magnifica (assembly GCA_023159175.1). NCBI lineage: Eukaryota > Metazoa > Arthropoda > Insecta > Diptera > Sarcophagidae > Wohlfahrtia > Wohlfahrtia magnifica. The sequence continues at coordinate 268,842 of JAKWBJ010000142.1, read as the reverse complement.
TTTCGCCTTGTGTGCCTGATTAATTGAAAAATGCACTTCTTATAATAACAAAATGAATTGATACATTATTCAAAGTATTGCCCACCATTAGCCACTATTTTTTCCATCTTCTGGGTAGCATATGGTTTCCGCGCCAAAAAAACTGCTCCTGTTTTGAGGTAAAGAACGAGTCAAGCCAATTTCTGATACCCTGTTCTGAAGTGAAGCGTATTCCAGTAAGGGTGTTCTGCATCGATCGAAACAAATGGTAGACAGAAGTTGCAAAGTTTTTGCTATAAGGCGGGTGAGTCAAAACTTCCCATTCACTGTTTTCCAAATAGTTTTTGACCAGTCTTGCAACATAAGGCCGTACGTTGTCATGATGGATGATTAAGGCCCCATGTCTGGTCGAATATTCTGCTTGTTTTGCATTGATGGCTCTTTTCAAGCGAATCATTTTTGTTCGATGCAGGTCCTCTGTGTTTGTCTGACCCGATTTCAACAGCTCATAATACAAAACACGCTTCTTATCCCAGCAAATACAGACCATTACCTTGGCGGCATGGATATTCACTTTCAGTGTTGGTTTGTCTGTCATCAGTAACAATACGATGAAAAAATAACTTCGTTTTGTAGCGTTCGAGCATCATTTTCGACATATAAAATCACCTTTCAACGTCTCTCGGCTTTAAGTCATATGGAACCCATTTACCTTGCTTTTAAATGAATCCTAATGCTTTTAAATGTAGGGAAATGGCTTGATGATGCAAGTTCTTCTTGAAAGTCGTTCTTGCGTTAACAACAATCTTTATCGGGTAATGCTTCCAATTCCTCATATTTAAACTTTTTCGGCTTACGAGGCCTCTACTTGTCTTATGTTTTGAAATTAACACTTTTGAATCTCCCAACCATTGTTCACGAGTTTTTTAAGTTTTTCCATGTTGACCGTAATCTTCTACTAACAATAGATAACTGTCAGCAGTCTTAAAAATGATAGATAAGACTGTCTAACTCGATTTAAAAAATGTTTGTTTACACTTTGGCGTCTATTGAATACTGAATTATAATGACAAATGTTTACCCTCCAAAACACCATGTTTTTTGATATTGAGACAAACCATATGTGATAGTTATGCCATATGTTGTCCAAATCGACACTATCAACTTGTGTACCCAATAATTTTATTTAATTTTATTAATTTTTTTTAATTTCATTTAATTTTAGGTAATTTTATTTGATTATTAATTAATTATTTTATTCAATTGTATAAAACTTTATTGAATTTTATTTAATTTTATTTAATTTCATTTAATTTTATTTAATTTCGCCTAATTTAGTTTCATTTGATTTGATTTAATTTATTTATTTAATTTCATTTAATTATAAGATAAATATTTTATTTAATTTTATAACATTTTATTCAATTTTATTTAATATAATATAATTTTATTTAATTTTATTTAATTTTATTTAATTTTATTTAATTTTATTTAATTTTATTCATTTCATTTAATTTTATTTAATTTCACTCAATTTAATTTTATTTTTTTTGATTTCATTTAATTTTAGTTAATTTCATTTAATTATTAGTTAATTATTTTATTTAATTTTATTCAATTGCATTTAATTTCATTTAATTTCACTTAATTTCAATTTACTTAGTATAATTTAATTTAATTTAATTTAATTTAATTTAATTTAATTTTATTTTATTTTATTTTATTTTATTTTATTTTATTTTATTTTATTTTATTATATTTTATTTTATTTTATTTTATTTTATTTTATTTTATTTTATTTTATTTTATTTTATTTTATTTTATTTTATTTTATTTTATTTTATTTTATTTTATTTTATTTTATTTTATTTTATTTTATTTTATTTTATTTTATTTTATTTTATTTTATTTTATTTTATTTTATTTTATTTTATTTTATTTTATTTTATTTTATTTTATTTTATTTTATTTTATTTTATTTTATTTTATTTTATTTTATTTTATTTTATTTTATTTTATTTTATTTTATTTTATTTAATTTTATTTAATTTCACTCAATTTAATTTAACTTAATTTGATTATTATTTAATTATTTTATTCAATTGTATATAACTTTATTGAATTTTATTTAATTTAAATTCATTTTATTTAATTTCGCCTATTTTAGTTTTATTTGATTTAATATCATTTATTTATAAGTTAAATATATTATTTAATTTTATATATTTTTATTCAATTTTATTTAATTTCATTTCATTTTATTTAATTTTATTTAATTTCACTCAAATTAATTTTATTTTACTTAATTTTACTTAATTATTTTATTTAATTGTATATAAGTTTATCCAATTTTGTTTAATTTTATTTAATTTCATTTAATTTTATATAATTTTGTTTAATTTCATTTAATTTCACTTATATATTATGTATATATATATATATGTATATTAATTCCCATAACATTCCATGAAGGAACATGGGGACTTCTCTCAGTCAATGAGCTGCACCCGATTCTATTCTTAAACTTACAGTTTAACGCCGGCTCCGAACGGCAAATGCATTTAGAGAAGTTTTCTATAGTAGTAATACTCATAACCAGTTACTAGCTAATGTTATGAGGTAATACCGCTGTCGAAAAACTTTTTTTAATGGTTTGGCGTAGTATTGAACCGATGAACTTCTGGATGGTAGGCGGGTGTCTTACCTACCATACCATAGCGGTATTATTTAATTTCACTTATTTTAATTTTATTTAATAATATTTGGTTTGATTTCATTTAATTTTAGTTAATTTTATTTAATAATTATATAATAATTTTATATAATTTTATATGATTTTATAAAATTTTGTTAATTTTTAATTTAATTTTATTCATTTCCATCTAACTTAATTTAATCTAATTTAATTTAATTTATTTTTTATTACATATTATATTCTGTTTTAGTTTACATTAGCAATAAATGTATGCCCACCTAAGCGTATAAGTAATATGAGAAACCTAACATTAGTCATACGCTAGATAACTTATTTAATATTAAAAGTAGTTTTAAAAGTTTGATCCTTTTTTAAATATTCTTTTTGAGCACTTTTTTAAATTAGATTTTTTTTATATCAAAATCTTATTAATATTACATGCAGCAATATCCTATTTTCTTATCTCTCGATTATTTCCATTGTTTTAAAAACTAATTAGGAAATATCTATAATATATGGAAATAATTAGATTAAAAAGAATAGAATAAAATAAAATAAAATAAACAAGTTTGTAAATATTTTATCCATACACTTTACACCAAAATCAAAATCTGTTTTTTCTTATGAAAAACAGCACAAATTTCCCCCTTTTAAAGTAAAAGCAAAAAGATAAGCAAATATTTTCATTCATTATATTCCTTTTCTATAGAAACTACACCCTAAACAATAATAAAACTTTAAAGGTACTTAAAGAGCAATGGTTGTTTATGTTGGCCTCGTGTGGGAAAAATAGATTTTATAAAAGCTTTGAAATACCTTTAGAAAATTATAATTCATTGACTCAGAACCCTTATAGCAACAGAAAAAAAGCAAATCAGAAAGGTCAGTAACTTTAAATCATACTTGGAGGCAAAAAAGCAAAGTAAAAAAATAAATAAAAAAGTGAAAAAAAAGTTTATAAAACTATGGGAGTTATATGGTGAAGGAAATTAGTTAGGTAAAGTAAAGGGGGTTTTACTGAAAGTCATTTGAACAGACACACATTATGCAAACAATTTTATGTATGTGCGAGTTGTAAAGAACATTAAAAAAGTTTAATATTGTATGTGACTAGAATGCAACAGAGTGTAATATGTGAGATACTTTCTTAGAATTTAATTCATTTAAATCTACCTTTACTCTAGGAACACCCTGCGTTTTTAAGCCAAAAAATTCTAAACTTAGTATAAGTTATCTCCAAAAACTTGTTTTTAAAATGGCTTAAATCTTTAACTAGCCTGTCCTTGGTCTTAACTTTTAAATTGACTTAAGTCTTTAAACGCCACCTACTGGGAAAAAAGATATTTCAATGCTAAAGTAAAGATCACCACCAACTAGCAAGGATCTTCACCACTACATAATTAATCACCTACTTAGCTGGAAAAATTATTTTAATTAGTGAAAGCAAATATGCTCCCTGTGACTCCTAAAGTGACGCACAAAAAAAAAAATCATCGACATATCCTCCGCTGAAGCTCGAAACTTGGCCGCTTTGTTATGCGTGTATTCTAACCACTGCAACACTCTATCTCCTAGACGATTAAGGGATAGACCTTCCAGGTGGGAATGTTAAGGTGGTGACCTCTCAGAGATATACGGACGGATCCAAGATGAACTGTGGTGTTGAATCTGGTGTTTTCTCCGTCGTGTGTAATTTGGATCTCTGCTACAGCCTCCCTTCTAGCTCTATCGTCTTTCGAGTGGAGAATTCTATTGGGAAAAGTTATTCACTACTATATATTTGCCACATCCAAGGAAGTACATGGATTTGCGTGGACTGTAAGGTCCTCCTTGAGCTACTACTACCTAGCGATTAATGACGAAATGTACTACCGCGGAATTAGTCTGATTAATATCGCATACAAGGTCTTATCAAATGTATTGTGCGAGAGCTTTGAGCCCATCATCAACAAGCTGAACTGATCGTATAAGTTCAGGGATGGTAAATCCACCGTTGACCAGCTTTTTACAATTTATCTAATACTGTAGAAGACCCAGGAGTAGAATATCGACACACCCCACTTATTCATCGACTTTAAGGCCGCTTTCGATAGCATAGATAGGAAATGCCTCTACTCCTTCATGTCTGAATTTGGTATCCCAGCTAAGCTTATACACCTATGCAGTATGACGCTGCGTGCCGCTAAAATCTTCGTTAAAATTAGAAAGTACCTGTCCCAGTCAGACTGCTTCAATCTCTTACTAGAGAAAGTTGTTCTTGCCGTTGTGTTGAATAGCCAGAGCAGCACGCAGACATCGGTATTGTCTGCCTTAATACCCGCGCTATATCTTCTGCGTACTCTAGTCTAGAGAAAGAAGAACGAATTAAGACAGGACTAATAATCTTTTTTCAAAAAAAAAAAAGAGTCCGAAAGTCTTGGGCAAAGCGTCACTGCTAGCGACAACAGCTTCAAAGTAGTACCAGCATTAACACCACGAACGACGGCAGTTTGGAGATCAAACGAAAAATCAGTCTTTTTGTTACTTTGGCATCTGTAGATAATTGAGGAGCAAAGCACTCTCTCGACAAATCAATCTCAAGCTGTACAAAACGCTTATCATCCCTAGACGCTGTCGAGCAATGACGAAAAAGTTTTAGAAAAGTTCGAGAGGAAAATACTTTGTAAGATCGTGGGTACTCTACGAGTAGGAGATGAGTACCGCATACATTGGAGCAGCGAGCTGTATGAGCTCTACAGGAGTGTGGATATAGTGAAGCGTATTAAGATACAGCGGCAGCGTTGGCTTGGTCATGTCTTTCGTATGGCTGAATAAACTCCGGCATGGCAGGCCTTTGCGGAGATCGAGGGAAGTGAATACCAAATCTTCATTGGACAGACCTAGTGTTGCTAAACCAAACGGTCTTGGTAATTTGAAACTGGCGCCCGTTAGCGCAGGATAAATCCAGCTGAAATCGTTTTTTGGACTCGGCCAGAACCGACAGACAGTTGTAGTGCCACATAGGTACCTAAATAATTATCTAATCCTGCTTTAGTGGCAGCTAAAAAAAGGACTATTAAAAGAGAAATCTATACCTGCTACAGGTGGGAGTAAGCCAATTTAGATTTTCGTGGCAGCCATGGCTGAATCCAGTATCAGATGCACTATATTGCTTATAGGTTATAGTAGGAGTAATTTATTTATTACGGAGAATACAACGTAACGATCACTGTCCTGGCGGAGACAATGCTAAAGTGGAAAAAACAGTCGAACACTTTCTAAGTATTTGCTTAGCCCTTCGAAATTAATGTGAGTTGTGTGTTGCTTTGGAAAACATTTGGACCCGAAATTTTATGGAGTCATATCCTGGGCTACCCATTAGGGATATTGCTGTTTTCTTCACATAAGTTAGAGGGTATTCTTCTGGAGATTTTTCCGACGGCTGTTTCCGTATCGATCAGACAGTCATCCGCCTAGGAGTATTGATTTTACTGCCGCCGGCTATTGCTCTCATTGTGTTTGGCATAATAGGTTTTTCTAAGTTACAGTACCATGGCCAGCTAGGCTTCTTCAATCCAATTTAATGAATTACTTTATTATACGAGTATACGATGATGTATGATAACGTGTGATGAGGTCCATACTTCACAAAACTGTGTCTGAGGATATTACGTGACGCTCTTGTTTTGTGTCCACGTTAACCAACTGTTAACTCAGTGATTACTATAGATTAAGTTAAATAATATCAAAGCTTAGAGAATTATGTTCTATGATTTGGCTAACACTCTGCTAATATATAAATATCTCTTTAAACGAGGATACAAGCATAAAGGAAGCTTTGCTAACAATTGTCAATTGCCAAACAAGTGACCCAGTACTAAAAACGAAAAAGTGACAAATTAAACAAAAACAATTAAGCCATTAAAGTCCAAATTTTCCTCTGACAACCTTTGTATAAGCCTTACCTACGAAACGAATTTAATCTTACGAAATTAGTCCAACGTTTCCTTTTTTAACAAATATTAAGCATTTTATATAGCGCATTGATATGGTCTACTGTGATGGGTTCAAAATACTTTTACTGAAATTTAAATTCAAAGAGTTGGTATTTGTAAACAAGGAAGTCATTCTGCTAATAATACACATTCACACAAGTGATGATGATGAGCACAGTATTTTCTCTCTAAAAAAAAAAACTTTTTTATACAAAACATACACAAATGTGTTGTAAGGTCAGTAATTATATGCCCCTCTTTTTCGTTTTCTCATTCTTTCACTATTTCTTTCTTTTAGAAAATGTTTATTCAGTAAAATTGCTTAAAGGTTGCCTATCTAAACCATAAAGTGGTTGCTGCTGTTACTCTGAATGTTTGTTTATAATTTTAATAAAACAACACCTTTCAAATGAGCATAGAGCATAGAGCAAAGGAGAGAGAGAGAGAGAGAGATTGAGATACAGAAAGAGTACTTTAGTTAAAAGAAGACTAAATGAATAATTTTGTATTGTTATTAAGCAAATATTTTATAGAAAAACAATCCATGAATAGACTTGAATTAACTTTTATACTCGAGTTGAAATGAATATTGAAAAGAATAAAAACACGAACTTTATTTCCTGTTTATTTTTCACAAATTTGTAAATAAACAGCATGAAAATTATTTTACGATCAAATACGTACATATAATTTGCATATACAGTCAAGGAAAAAAGTCTACATACATCCTTTGATATAAAGGCTTTAGAGAGTTTGTGAAAAAAATTAAAATTTTTTATGTTAATATTGAAGGCATTAATAAAGAGGTTTATTTATATAATAAAAAAGTAATTCGCTTATTTAATAAAAACAACAACAATAGAAATATTAAAAATTCATGGCAAACAACTGGTCTACAAAAAACAAAAAAAATTCTCATATAAAACTATATGACGCTACCAGACCCGGGCAAATTTTGTTTTGCCTGGCTAATTCGTTGTCTTCTGCGCGCTCCTCTTGTGTCTGCTGTGAGCGCAGCACTCTCATATAATTTGTTGTGGTGTACGGCGACCAATATTTGCACGTGAGCGTGGCATTTTCTACTGCAATATACGTTTCTTATGATATTTTTTTTGTCGATGTTGGGGTAGAAAGGCTGCCCTTTATTGTCTTACCTGTTGCTTATTTACTTTTTTCAATAGCTTTCAATAATACAATTAATTTACTTTCACTAACACCTTGGGTTAATTTATTAAAATGTATGTAATATTTAATTCAATTCAATCTTCAATTTAATAAGTTCTTTTTTTCGTTTGACACCCACGAACTTTTCACGAAAAGAGGTTATGTATGAGTCGGTGTCGGGATACTTAACGCCGCTACACGCCGCCACACGCCGCCACACGCCGATCAAGTACCTAACGCCTTCAGCAAAACATAAAATTGGCTTATTGAGCAAATAGAGCTTAAAGAGGAGTGATAGATAGTTATTTACTTTTTTATATATTTTTTTCACAAAAAGGAGCATGTATATACAGCATGTATATACAGTTTGGTCGAAATCGGAGCAGTAGTTCTTGAGTTACGGTGCAAAAACACAAAAAAACTAAATATTGTGTCATCTGTCGGAAGAACTTCAAACTACACAAAAACACTCCTCATGCCCCATAGAACATGTGTATTAAGTTTGGTCAAAATCGGTCAAGTAGTTTTTGAGTTTAGCGATTACGAAGATACACGTCATTTTTATAAAGCGTGTTTTTGGCATTACTTATCAAGATGGCGACCCATTCAACAGATGTCAAGTGAGTTATTCTCAGTTTGGTTCGGCAATATCATGAATAGACTCACGCCTGAACAACGCTTGCAAATAGTGCAATTTTATTTCGAAAATAATGGTTCTGTGCGAAAACGTATCGCGCACTACGACCATTTTATCGTCGACAAAATCGTCCATCAGAGCAGTTTATTCCATTAACCATGAAACGTTTTCGCACCACGTTTACTCTTATTGATAACTCGCATCCCCAGAGACGCTGTACGGTGCGTACAGAAGAAGCTATTGCTGCTGTAGAGCGTAGCATTGAGGATGACCCGAATGAGTCCATCCGCCATCGAGCACAGAAATTGGATCTGTGTCCATCCACTTTATGGAAGATTTTGCGGAAAGATCTTGGTTTGCGTGCTTACAAAATCCAACTCGTACACGAATTAAAGCCAAACGATCATTAAGTTTGGTGACCACCTATTTTCACGTTTTGGGCCTGTGAATTGGCTTCCAAGATCTTGTGATTTTATACCGCTAAACTACTTTCTGTGTGGCTATGTAAAATCATGCGGTAAAGCCACAAACGCTTGACCATTTGGAAGACAACATTCGCTGTGTTATTGCCGATATACGGCCACAAATGTTGGAAAAAGTCATCGAAAATTGAACGTCCTGATTGGACTACATCCACGCCAGACGTGGAGGTCATATGCCAGAAATCATATTTAAAATGTAATGCCATAAGATTATCTTTCGGATGAATAAAATTCATGTCAATCGAATAATCCGTCGTTGTTTTATTGCAACTTAAAGTTCTATACGACTATAAAAACACCCTATATATGTAGAGAATAATGCTGTAATGTAATCATCATTTCATATAGTTTTATTTAAAGGCATTTTTTGTTGTAGACCAGTGTAATTATTATTTAAAAATTGTATTTATAAAAAATTAAAGTCTTACTTTTAATACTTGGACATCAATAATCGCCTGAAGACGACGGGACATTAATATCACCAAATTCTCTGAAAAAGAGGGTTTTATGCACAAATAAGAGCAGTTTTTAATGTTTCACGGTTACTATTGCGATATTTTCGTAAAAAAAGTCCTATATGTGCTGTATTGGATTTAAGTCTGGTGACTGGTGTTTTGAAGCATTTGAAGCTAAGGGTCGTTATCTTAATAGAAGATAAATTGATGTCCCAGGCACAAGCTATTAACAGATGCCTCGGAATTTGTTCTAATATGATTTGATTTTATCACTGAATAAAGCTAAACGCCATGGCGGCCCATCCCTAAACGTTACATCCACCATGTTTGACTGTACGTATTGCTTTCTTTATATCAAGTGCAATGTTTTGTTCTCTCCAAACTTTTTAAAGGCCAACTCTTTCGAAAATGTTATAATTACTTTCGTCAGCAAATATAACTCGATTAAAAAAAATCTATATCCTTGTCTACATGTGCTTTAGCAAGCTCGAGATGAAGTTCACGATTCTTTAATGAAATTAGTGACTTCTTGTGTGTAATTCTGCTACGAAATACATCGTCATGTAAAACTTTAATTGTTGTTAGTTGAGCTACAATTTAATTGCAATATTTTTCGATATGCGCCGCCAATTTTGGGGCGTTTCTTTTCGAATCTTAATGAACTAATTTCACAATACTGGCAGCATCATGTCTCGAAAGCTTTTTAGTATATGCAAACTTTTTTCCTTGACTGTAAGTAATACAAATTTACAAGAACTTCTTATACGCATATCAGTACCATACGAGGGCGGATTGATATTGAAGCTACCTAAGTAGGAAAAAAACATTTTTTTTTTCAAAAACCATTCATTTCTCAACATAGTCTCCTTTTAGCTTAATATACTTAGTAACGCGATTTTCCAACTTTTTTATACCATTTGAACATACGATTTTAGGAACTCCTCAAAATACGCATTAGTTTCGTTAATTACTTCTTCGTTTGAGATGAATATTCTTCCTGTGAGCAATTTTTTCAAGTTTGGAAACAGCAAAAAGTCACTAGGGGCTAAATCTGGACTATAAGGTGGATGATCAACCAATTCGAAGTGGATTTCTCGTAGTTTTAGCATCGTATCTAATGTTGCGTGAACCGATGCGTTGTCTTGAATAAAGAGCACTTTTTTCTTGTTTAAATGTGGTCGTTTTTCCTTGATTGCATCAACCAATTGATCCAATAATGCACGATAATACTCTCCTGTGATTGTGGATCCCTTTTCAAGATAATCGATGAGCAATATTCCGTGTGCATCCCAAAATACAGTGGCCATAACCTTGCCAGCAGATTTCGCTGTCTTCGCCTTCTTCAGAGCACTTTTACCAGCTTCCACCCATTGCTTCGATTGATTTTTGGTTTCAGGTATGTAGTGGTATACCCACGTTTCATCAACAGTTATTAACCTACGCCAAAAATCAGCAGGATTATGCATTATCATATCCAAATACCTCTGTTAAGTGGTCTGTAGAACTCGTTTTTGTTCAACACTGAGCAAACGCGAGACCCATCTTGCCGATAGCTGTTTCATATGCAAATGTTCATGCAAAATGTTGAACACACGTTCATATGATATGTTTACCATTTCAGCAATCTCATGAGGACATCGATAATTTTCTTGATATTTTCTTCAGTAACCACATCTTTTGGCCTTCCTGTTGATGGTATTGTTGCAGTGCTTGTTCGGCCTCTTTTAAATTCAGCAATACAATATATTGCCATATAATCTGACGGAGCAGATTCGCCGTAATGTTTATCAAGCTTTACTTTTGTCTCTTTCGCCGTTTTGCTTTTCAAATAATAGTGTTTAATCACTACACGAAATTCACTTTTTTTCATTTTCCAAGAAACACAAAAGTTGCTTACTTCAAATGACTACAACAAATAAACTAATCGATGAATTTGGCTAAAATTTTAATAGCTGACGTTTGATGGATCGTAATTTCTAAGAAAGAAAAAGTTTTTGTGTTTGCACTGTCATCTAGCGCTAGGTAGCTTCAATGTCAATCCGCCCTAGTATATATAAATAAAGGGTTTTTAAACATGGTACTAAAATTAAAAAAATACCAACTGTAAATACAATATGAACGCGTAGTAGTCTACCATAACTACGTATGTATGTATACTAGAAGTTTTGTAATACAAATCCCTACTCCTTTGTTGCACAGTGTTTGTAATAGATTATATTTAATTTCCGTGTACATAGCTTTTTAAAAGTGCTATAAATATAACTTTAGAACAATGTTATGGACATGTGTGAGGGATGTTTGAAAAATGAGTAAATTAAAGTAAAGGAAGGATTTTCTTTAGACTAAAAGCCAGTAATATCTTTAACATGGTAAAACAAATGTTTTATTTTTGAAGCTTGACATGAACTGTGTTTATAAATTTATTTTATTTTTCATTTTATTTTTATTTTAATTTAATTTAGTTTTTTATTTTTATTTTTATTTTTCTATTTTATCTTATTTATTTATTTTTCTTTTCATATAATTTTGCTTGTACCCACGTTCATACATTTTTTGCTTATTCACCCATTTGTGTAAGGTAAAGGTAAACTTATCCTTTCGATAACTTTTTGGCATGGTTATTAACCTTTTTTGCCATGATATGAGTTGAACATTATCTAATATTTACCGACGTGCAAAATGCAACTTACGTACAAACATTGTTAAATTTATTCTGATTTCAATGGAAGTAGAAATGTTGAAAGTTCATAGACAAGAGACCAACATAAAAGGCTTTCTACTCGTAAAAGATTTTCAAAGCAAAGGATTTGAAATGAAATGTTCGAATATTAAATCGTAAGAAAACAACTTAAAAAGTCTGACTAATCGATGGTGATGATAAAAATGTTGATGATGACGGTGATGCACTTAACATGCGAAAGAGAGGAAATTACACGGAAAAATTTAGAGAAAAAACAACTGTTTCTGTAAATTTTTTTAATAAATCAAAAATTTTGTATAAAGGGTCCGCCAAATAAGTCTTTTTTTTAAACAAGGCGCAAAACATCGAGTGTAGCTTCGGCTGTGTGGCACGTAGCGCCGTCCTGTTGAAACCAAATGTTGCTAATATCCTCCTCTTCAATTTTTGTGAACAAAAATTCGTTCAACATGGCCTGATAATGATCGCCATTGACTGTAACGGCCACTCCTTACTCATTTTCGAAGAAAAATGGCCAATTATGCCTCTGGACCGAAATCCGCACCATACAGTGACTCGTCTTGGGTGTATCAGCTTTTCAGTGTATGCGTGCAGATTTTCTGTGCCCCACATTCGACAATTTTGCTTGTTTACATACCCGCCAAGATCAAAATGAGCCTCATCTGAAAAGATATTTTTTTTTGCAAAATCGGCATCTTCTGTAAGTCGATCGCAGGCCCACTTATCGAAGCGAAAAAAGCGTGTACACAACCATATTCGTTCAGTGAAAGGATAAAACGAATTATCTGTCAAATTAGACATGAAAAAAAAAAAACGTTAGATGGCGGACGTTATATAATAAGTCTTCTGGGCCGATGGCATTCCAGCACTGGTCCTGAAGTGGTGCTCTTCGACGATTGCGTACGTCTTATCGTGCGGGTATTTTTCAATCTTGCTGGAAGGTTGCCAATGTTAAGCCAATCCCTAAAAAGGGAGAGGCTAGTAACCCTGAAAACTACCGCATAATTGCAGTTTGTTCACCACCTTGTGAAATATTTGGAGTCCAACAATTTGCTAAGCAATTGCCAATATGGTTTTCGTAAAAGTCGCGCTACTGTTAATCTGATGGCACTACTCTTTGAAGCGAGCTTTCTCAGAAATCGCAGTATAAGAGTGGTGTCCTATGAGCAGAGGTCAGGATAAATGCAATATAATAATATTTTTTAACGACTTTCTTTTTCTCCCTTCTAATCCTATCTACTCTTTTGCATTCTCATTCATATTCTTTTGATCATAGGCTGAGCCTTTTGGAGATTGGAGCGAAAAGGCGGAATATTAACGACACACTTACGAACGACCTGTCGAAAATCTCAGAGTAGGGTCGCGCGAACAGGGTCGACTTTAATACGCGCAAGACCCAATGTTGCTTTATGAAACACAGACGTGGTGGTGTGTTGTCATCTGTCTCTATGGGTAGTGTAGATATTGAGCAATCAGACGCTCTTGATATTTTGGGCAAGAGAATTCACTGGGACGTTCGTTGGAACAGGCACATATTTCAAGTGTCGAAAGAAGCATTCAAGTGCCTCGGTTTTTTAAAACGATGTAAGAATTATTTCACTCCATCTGATCTCCTTTACAAGACCTCTATCTGACCCAAATTGAAATGCAACTCTCATGTATGGGTCGGTGCTTCAAAGTCTATTTTGGAGCCTCTCGACTACGTACAGGTGGGTGAATGTTCTTATTAATGACAGTAGGGTAGTCAACTATATCGATTCATTAGAGCATCAGCGCAATGTGGCATGTATTTCATTGTTCTACCGGTAATATAACGGTATGTGGTCTGATGAAATTAAGGAACTAATTCCTGGTAATAATATATTCTTGCGTAGTACTCGTATTTCTCGTAGAGCGCATCTCTTTGTAGTTGATTGTCCAGTGTTCGTTTGTGGAACAATCTTTCTGCGAATGTCTTCCCTGCCATTTACGACATGAGCAAATTTAAATCAAACGCCCAAAGAATGATGAATTGGAGCATGAATTTCGCTCATATTGGATGCAATATCCGAGTCTGAGGCAAATGGAGCGGCTATTAAGACCCTTCAAGGCAACTTTACCGTCAGTAAGCCTTCTGGCTCTTTACTGTCTTGGATATCACCCCTTCAATCTGAATGTTATATATGATTAGGAGTATCGCCTGTGCAGGGAGAAAGAGGAGGCGGCAGTACTATCGAAGACAAATTTCTAAGTAGGTTTGTCGGCTGCTTATATTGCTGTTTCCATACACAAGGTAGAGGGTATTCTTGTAAAGATTTCTCCGACTGGTTGTTTCTGGCCGACTGGACAGTCAATCGCCTATGAGTTGTGACTTAATGGCATTTTGGCAGGTCTGACCCCATAGTGCTTGGCACAATAATTCTTTCGTTGTTATTGGTCCTCTTCGACCCAATTTAATAATAATAATAGCCCTCGTAGTAAGTAAATTTCTTTAGCAGAAAGCTAAGGTAAAGGTTTTTATACTGGTGTAGGGTATTTTGATTTAAATAATTTAAAGGTGTCTGACATTCTTTTAAATTTTTAATGAATGCATTTGAAAACAAAATCTTATTTAATTTTTTTTTTCTACCTAAACAGGGTATAGAAAAAGAAAAATTCGGTTCAATGTTCTTTTATGAATAGAAAATATGTTTGTACAAAAACAAAAAACAGTTGGCTGGCTTAGTGAAAGAATGAAAGAATAAATGAATGACTGAACGCATGAAAGAGAGTATGAATGACTGTTAACATGTTGGCATGCCTTTGTATGCAGCTTTGGAAAATGGAATTTCATTACTATTTTAAATACATTTTTGCTATTATTTTTACTATTCTTTTAATTTCAATTCTATATATTTCTTTGCCCCCTATTTTATTCGCTTTTTTGTGTGTTTTAATAGAAACCTTTGAATTGTAGATGGAAGCTGATGTTTAGAGTGTGGTTTAGAATTTTATTGAAAAATTTTCATTTCTTTTAATTTAATTTTGTACATATGTATGTGGTGAAAAATAGAATTTCAAAATATACAGTATTGGACAAAACATATGCAGTAACTTCTATATAATACAAATGACACAAAGAAAGACTTTATTTATAAAGCTAATCGTCTAAATTCACTCAAAAAATAAAGGGTCCGCCAACAAATTTTTTTTTTATAAAAACAGGGCGCAAAACATCGAGTGTAGCTTCGGTTGTGTGGCACGTAACGCCGTCAACATGGCCCGATAACGACCGCCATTGACTGTAACGGCCACTCCTGGCTCATTTTCGAAGAAAAATGGGCCAATTATGCCTCTGGACCAAAATCCGCACCAAGCAGTAACTCGTCTTGAGTGTATCGGCTTTTCAATGTATGCATGCGGGTTTTCTGTGCCCCAAATGCGACAATTTTGCTTGTTTACATACCCGTTAAGATCAAAATGAGTTTCATCTGAAAAGATGATTTTTTTTGGCAAAATCGGCATCTTCTGTATGTCGATCGCAGGCCCAGATTCCCAGCGTTGTTCAAGCGTATACACAACCGTATTCGTTCAGTAGAAGGATAAAACTAATTATCTGTCAATTAAGACATGAGCTAAGTGTTACCATTCACGAAATAAGCACTAGTTGAAAAAAAACGTTAGATGGCAGACCCAATATAAAAAATTAACAATATTCCTACTTAACTTAGAAAAAATCATTTTGCACGTTGAAGGCTTTTTTTTAAATGCGTCAGAACATACAGTATGCAAAACACATATTCGTACACCCGATAAAAAAAAGAAAATTTACAAAATATTGAACGCATAAGCAAAGTTATGAAAAGTTCGTGTCTATTTATGTATTGTGTAGGTATCTTATAAATTGATCGCTAGATGGCATAGTATTCACATAATGGATAACAAAAACCGTATTCGTACAGAGTAACAATTTCGATAAAATTAAGAATATTACGCATAATGATTAAAATTAATATTTCGTTGGATATGCTTTTTGCTTTATGACAGCATTGCGACGTCTTGGCGTCGATTCCACTAGTTGGGAAGTTAATTGTGGTGATATTGTAATCCATTCCATATATTAATCCAATCCATCCATTTAGCGAAGGTCTAACTGTTGGCCAGGAAATAAAGTGGCACTTTCTCCTCTGCATGGATATCCTTGTAGACGAATCGATCCATTACACTCTTTATTTTGTGTATTTGCCCAATTTTATGGCTAGAAATCCATTCCCAGACCAGAACACTTCCTTCTTTATGTTTTACCATATCTGTGTTATACCGAGGATTAACACGTTGTTCTTTTTATTCAGCTTAATATGCTAAATCCATAACAACGTCTCATATTAAACTTAGTTAGCTAGTAACGACGGGTAGCCAGATAACGTCCAGCCCACCTGGGTCCAATATTGATCCCGCTGTAATATTCATCGGTAATCCAGAAAATGAACAACCTACATGTCCGCGTCCCGGTCCAATCCGAGCAAACCAGACGCATGCACAAAAGAAGAGATCTTGCCGATATTCACAACAGCGAGATCCGACAAGGCATTCAGAAACGGACTGCAAAGGAAAGAATTCCTAATGTCCGAAAGGCTCCTGACAACCCCTACAGAAGTCATTGAACGGCAGATTTGCTTTGATACAGAGCACGTGGGTTCATCATCCCACCGTAACTGTGCCCTGCCTTACATGTATCTCAGGCCCATAAGTCTGCAAGAGGAGGGTAACATCCTAATTGAGTGGTCAATCTCCTCATTACTCGCAAGTCCGTCTGCACACGGTTCCCCCGGATGTCCGAGTGACCCCTTACCCAGATAGTCTCCAGGACTGATTGTTCAGAGAAGCCCGGCAATCACACACCAGTCGCGATGTCGAGTAAATACCGGAGAGCGCCTTGATCGCAGCCCGAATTTCCGTAAAAGTTCGGATATCACTGTCACATACCCCGCAGTACATCAACCAGTCCGCTGCCCTCTTTATCGCCGAGACCTCCGCCTGGAAGAGCCTGCAGTGGTCCGGCAGTTTAATGTATTCCCTCACCCCGTACACAGGAATAAAGATACCACCCCCAAACCCCGAAGATTTTGATCCATCCGTGTATACCTCAACAGAACCGAGTCAAATTATCGGCTCTGGTAAGACGCACACACAGGCCCACTTAGTGAATCGTATACACAACCATATTCGTTCAGCGGAAGGATAAAACTAATTATCTGTCAAATCAGACATGAGCTAAGTGTTACCATTCACGAAATAAGCACTAGTTGAAAAAAAAACGTTAGGTGGTGGACCCTATACCTTCGAGCTATGTTGAGAGCACAGAAAGCGTACAGGTCTCAAATCGTTTTTATTTCGCCCATAAGGAATTGATGAGATTTAGATTACTTTTTAAAAGCTTGAAAATACGATTGATTATGTAAGACCGTCATAAGATCCACATTGACATATTACTGTGGAGTCTGGGTGCTAAGAGCAAATAAGATTGAATAATTGCAATGCTTCGAAAGACAGCATTTTATCTTCCAATTGCTAATTACTGTTAGCCATTACTGTAAAGCATTACAAAATATTGTTGGCTAGGAAGAGACTGTGATAGATTCTAAGTATTCCTCTAATGTTGAAATGATCGTTTTTGTTATTAAACGATTTTTATTGTTCGTAACTTAACTATCTAACTACTTCGTGCTATTGTTTTGACGCAAGCAAAATAGCGGTTTTGTAGCTATAACATACATTTTTACAGTTACAAATTTGTTTTTGTCTTTTCTTAGTAAAGGGAGGACATTAACGTTGTAAATTAAGGAATAAAACTAAAATTCGATTAGCTTTTCTATTTGTGAAGATATATGATAATAAGTGCAAGATCGTGCATATATTTTATCCAATACTGTATATAACATCTATATATGAATTCCTTTGTATAAGCGAGTGTTAGTAAACATAAATATCGGGTCCGTCATCTAAAGTTTTTTTTTTAAGTACTGCTTATTTCGTGAATGATAACACCTAGCTAATGTCTGATTTGACAGATAATTAGTTTTATCCTTCCGCTGAACGAATATGGTTGTGTATACGCTTAAACAACGCTGGGAAATACTGCGACATTACTTTGATTGATCGACCTACAGAAAATGCCGATTTTGCCAAAAAAAAATCATCTTTTCAGCTGAAGCTCATTTTGATCTTGGCGGGTATGTAAACAAGCAAAATTGTCGCATTTGAGGCACAGAAAACCCGCACACATACACTGAAAAGCCGATACACCCAAGACGAGTCACTGTTTGGTGCGGATTTTGGTCCAGAGGCATAATTGACCATTTTTCTTCGAAAATGAGCAAGGAGTGGCCGTTACAGTCAATGGCGATCGTTATCAGGCCATGTTGAACGAATTTTTGTTCACAAAAATTGAAGAGGAGGATATTAGCAACATTTGGTTTCAACAGGACGGCGCTACGTGCCACACAGCCGAAGCTACACTCGATGTTTTGCGCCCTGTTCTTGAAGATCGCATTATCAGCCGCAGAGCTGATGTCGCTTGGCTTCCTCGGAGCTGCGATTTAATACCGTTGGACTATTATTTGTGGGGTGCCGTCAAAGATAAGTGTTACGCCAACAAGCCAGAGACGATTGACGTTTTAAAGGACAATATTCATGAAGCCATTGGTGAAATACAGCTGCACACAATCGATAATGTGCTTAAAAATTGGACCGATTGTGTAGGCTACTGCATGGCCAGCCGAGGCAGCCATTTGCATGAAATTATTTTCCATTATTAACCGGAAGGATTGTACTTTCAAATAAAAAAAGAAATTTGAGAAAATAGCCAGTAGTTTTTTTATAACATTTTCAAAAAAAAAAAAATTTTTTTTGGCGGACCCTTTATATGTATGTAAGTGAATACCTACCTAGTCTACATAGTCTACACGTTATAATTGAGTAACTTTGTAAATACTTGTATAGCTTCTTTCTGTAGTAGTACTACTCGTAGCAGTCTACATGTAATTTATGTATAATTTATGTATACCTGCATACTATTTATAAAAGTAAAATTGTTTTAAAATAGTTTCTGATTTTGATTTGATTATATTGCATTTAAATTGTATTTTTATTTTTAGAACAGCATTTACATAAGAAATTTCTATAGAAAGTATTTTGTAAAATTAATTGAAAATTTTTTATTTCATAATTTGTTTTATTGTGTATTTTAATTGCTATTTCGATAAGAAAATGGAAGAAAATTATAATGATACAGAGAAGGTCGATCTTTTGATAACCTACACCATTTAAAAGTTTAAATTTAAAAATGCAATAAAACAAAAACGGTTCGATATTTATTTTTATTGTTGTTAGAAATGAAATATGCCGCGGCTGGCTTCACAGTACCCCATTCGATCGGACCACTTTTCAGCAACTTTTCCGAGTGTATGGGGTCGTATCTCAGCAATGGCATCACGAATGTTGGCCTTCAAATGCTCACTTGTCTTTAGTTTATCGGCATACTACTTGTCTTTGATGGCTCCCCACAGAAAAAATATAAAAAATAGCTTCTTGGCGGCTAACTGACATCACCATTTCGGCTAGTTAAACGTCGATCAAACATTTGACACAATGAATTGATTGTAGCAAGAGATGTGTGGCAAGTTGCACTGTTCTGTCGAAACCAAATAACGTTCACATCATGAAAAGAGGGCTTAAAAAATCGGCTATCATATTGCAATAGGTGTTTCCATTGCGCCGTCCTTATTTTCAAAGAGATATGGGCGACCGATGCCTCCGCTCCACAAACCGCACCAAACAGTCACTCGAAATGTGTGCTTGGCTTATACTAAGCCACGTTTGGCTTTTCTGAGCCTAATAACAATAAAAGATGATTTTTTTGGCAAAATCGACATCATCGTGCAGTTTATCGTTAGCCGATCTAGCGAAGCGAAAACGAAGCGTATGCTCCTGCGTTTTCAACTATTGAAGCAATTAAACTGTGTAAGTCGTCATACCGAGATCTTTGCACAAAATTCTACGTAAGCTGGTAAGTGATATGTTTAATTTTTGAGAAAAATGACGAGTTGATGTTGATGGATTCTCACGCACATTCTTAGCCACAGCTTCGATATCTTCGGCTGTCTGCACAGTTGGCACATCAACAATGAAACCAGTTTCACGAACTTTAGCAAAAAATTTGCGTATACCGGGCACTGTTTGTCTTTCTCTGCGACCAAGCTTTGTACGATATTTTAATGCAATTTCCGACTAATTGTCTTTGTTTTGGAAATAAATTTTCAATAAATTCTAACGTTACTGAAGCGTAAATCACACACACTCTCACTGTACAAGCACGCTTACGTCTTGGCGCATCAACAATTAAACCAGCTTCACGAACTATAGCACTGTTGGTCCTTCTCTGCGAACAAATTTTGTTGGACGTTTTCGTTCAATTTCCGACCAAATGTCTTTATTTTGGAAATAAATTTCCAATAAATCACAACGTTGCTCAAGCGTAAATCGATCAATTTCTTTCAGTGAAGATAATATACTGAGTTCTGTGACAGAATAGCATTGACATTAATATTACCAGATTCGTAATAATCGCTGAATGAAATTTAAATCGATTGATGGCCCACCCGATATATATTTTTTGAAAAATAATTATCGACTGATTTTTCTCGGTTGCTTCTCCATTTTTCCGCAAGAGGGCGCTAAACGCAACTAATGTATCATAAACAATATTACGTAAAAATTGGATTTTACCTGGTTTTAAAAACCAGGGTTGACAACCCACTGCGTAATCCAATTAAACCCGGGTGGGTTTTTTTTATTTTAATGGTTTTCGTAGTTTATTTACAACAAAAATGAGTATAATGTACGTATTGGGACTACGATTTAATTCAATCATTTTATTTTTTTAACTCCAAAAAGAAAATGAAAAATTTGAGAAAATAATAATTTATCAAATCAGTGCTTACAACTTTTCCCCGCCTCTGAGTCAATTTCCAAATCCCGTCTCAGAAAAACTTAAAAGCCAATTTTATATTTTTTCGAAGGAAGTGAATGGGTGGCAAGCTTGCAGATAAGCTCATACCTCTATATATTCGTAAATCGATATGCTCTAAAACGAGTTAAATATGTGTTGCTTTTTATTAAAACGGTGAATGCACGTTTTTTTGCCATAGAACGAGGTGATTTGCGCCGAAAAGCGAATGTGTTTCATAATTCAATCAGGCCATTATATGAAAATACCATATAAAGAGATATGAGTATACTAAGGCGGATCGATTTAAACATCGCCCAAGTGACAAAGAAAATCGTATTCTAGGAATCAAAATAAGAAACTTTTCCCATGGAATCATACCTCTAAAATTAATTCTGATCTTCCTTATTTTGACCCAAAGGGCAAATTTCGAAAAATCCCAATTTAGCCTATTTAAATTCCCCAATCGAGGCTAAATGCATAACTGACCCTCACCAGGCTACCGACCATTGACCACAAAAGACGCTGGCTATTAAAGTAGCCAGGTAACTAGCTACTTATTTATATTAACGATTACAGCTACGAAATAAACATCTAAATTGACACATGAACATAACCTAAGCAAATCATAATAATAATGATTATTCTTTTTCAGTGTTGCCACATACATTTTTTCACGCTTTTAGTGTACATATTTCATGTATTGCGTTTTAAAACGTCTATTTAATGTATATTAATGTATTGACAACACTAAACTGTTTGTTGTCGCCAAGAAAAATTAAAATTAACCTAAATCGGCTAGAGGCTACAACGGTAATCGTGCAGTCGATAGCCATGCTGCCGCTAAAATAATTATTCTCATATGTGCACATGTATTCTACTTTTGAAAGCTTGTAGACGATGGTCGGTAGCCCGTTAATGTATTTATAGTAACTCAGTCTATGATTTTGGTCACTTAATGGGAGGTAATACATGGTGGTAAGGTGTGGCATAAAACTTACGTTGCACCCATTAAAATATGGTTACATTTTAACATTTTTTAAAACGTTTGAGTTCTTTTAAATTGCGCTAAAATAAAATGAACACCAAATTGTTGTTGTTCTACAGTTTTACTTCCCTACGTTATTTTTATACAATTTGTTTGAATACAGCAACTGAACATTTGTCTATACAAAACTTTAGTTACGCCTCAAAACGACTTCACTTTGACAGCCAAACGATAACTACATCTAACATAGGTAGAGCAGCCTATTTATCTATTGAATTGCCTATAGTTTGGAATGTTCTGGAAATGTCACAAACGCTTTCGTATTATGTAACACACAAAGTTCGTCGAATTGGCAGTGCTGCCAAATACGCAAATAAGTACGGCATTGACAGAATGCCATTTTTAATACCAATATATAATATACCAAAATCTCACAATACAGTTTTAAAGGCGCTGATGTGGTATATTTTATTTTTAGGTTTTTTTATTTTAGTAACGATATTTATAAATATTAAACGAAAACATTTGCTTATGGATTGGTTTTACAATAAAACAAGTTAATTACCAGCAGTTATTGGTAATAAATAAAGTTTTTTTTTTGTAGTTTAGAAGAACTATGTTACATATAAAAAGTAAAAACAAAATATTTTGTTACATACACTTATTCATTCATACATTGTTTCATTCATTAGTTCATTTAATGCATTCATTGCCTATCATATAGAAAAGAGGCAGAGGGGTGAAAACTTGTTTTAATTACAACACTCTCAGCTCATTGTGCTGGCAAAACTAAATTCTATTAAAAGTTGGCCAACAAAATTTGTTTCAAAACAAAAAAAAAAAAAAAAAACGAATAAACTTTTTTATTTTTAACTTTTGGCCAAAAACAACAAAAACAAAAAAGGGAACAAAATATTAAATTATAAGGCAACTATTAGAAAGAGAAGGAAAGAGCGGGAGAGAGAAAGAGAGGGAAAAGGGGGTAACGAGAGAAATGAGAACATATTTAATTAATAACATTTTGAGTCTCGTTAAAAACCGAGGTCATAATTTAATACAATAGAACAAGTTTTATGGGGCTCATTATGAAAGTTTAACCACAATAAGAAGTGCATACAATTGGGAATGAGCAGTTAAACTTGATTAATTTTTTTTTTAAACCTGACTAATAAGGCTTTACACAAAGAAATTTTTGTTTAATTTACGGGTTTTCTATTAAGAGCCTTAATTAAGAATTTAACCCCTTTGCTTGCCACATTGCACTGTGGGGCAGGATTGTACAATTTTTGAAATCAATTAAATTATTTCGAAGATTACAAAACAATGACTATAGACCCATCGCTATTCTGCCATTTCTATCGAAAGTAATGGAAAATATTATGTGCAAGCGAATTAACGATTATCTTGTAAAGTCGAATCTTTTATCAGATAAACAATCTGGCTTTGTGAATGGGAGGAACTGCATAACAGCTCTCATAGATGTGGTTAAAAATCTGAGAACTAATCTTGATAAAGGCATCGTGTCCTTTCTAGTACTGCTTAACCACAGTAAAGCTTTCAATACAGTTGACCATGAAATTATATTGATGAAACTGGAAACAATTCTTTCACTTTTTACCTCCTGTAAGCTCTAGCACATCTATCTCACCGGACGATTTCAGGCAGTTCACTTAAATGGTAAATATTCTGAATTTCTAAATATGAACAGAGGTGTCCCACAGAGTTCAAGTTTTGGCCCTCTTTTATTCTGCCTATATGTTAATGGTGTACCTGATATTGTTAGACACTGTAATGTACAACTATATGCCGATGATGTCCAAATTTATAATAGCAGTAGAGCAAATAATCTTCATTCATGTGTGGACATAATAAACAGCGATTTAGTGATGATTAATAATTGGGCTTCAAGCAATGGGTTATGCATCAATCCTTCTAAATCGAAATGTATTTTCAAAAATAATAGTAATATGATCCTTAATGTTGATATTCGAATAAAATTAGACAGTGATGTGATTGAGCTTGTAAGTACATTCAAGAATTTAGGGTTATATTTAACGATAGGCTGTAGTAGTCTAATCATATATCGGGCGTTGTCGGTCGTATATATGACATGCTCAGAAACCTTTTGGTACAGTATTCAACCCTAGTTAATTACGACGGGTAGCCAGATACATCCAGCCCACTTGGGGCCGGTATTAATCCAGATAATGGATAACCTATATTCGCGTCCCGGTGCGATCCGAACCATACAGACAGAGATCTTGCCGATATTCACACTGGCCAGAAACGGACTGCCAAGGAAAGCAGTCCTAATGTCCGAAAGACTCACAACCACTTTTGAACGCTCATGCCACTGGTTGAGGAGAGTTTTCTTTAGAGAATCGTTGCCGAAACGCTTTTCCAAAATTTCTAACGTACGGGCACCATTAAATTCGTTTTTACTTTAATCCATTTCCAAAATTGTAAAAAAGCGCCAACACAAACAGATGTACTCTTGGCTACCCAGCTTTTGCAAATGTGTAGTTTTCTCATATTATTCTGGTCAGCTGCTCCTTCTGTCACCGTTACCATTCGTTCCAGGAACCTTCTTCTTTCCCTTCATGCAGCTTTCTTTACCTGTTGTGTCAGCTGACGGTATTGCAGTCCCAAGGTATTTTTGCCATTCAGTTGCAGTTTTAGTTCCCCTCTTTGAGAAACCAGGTTCCACGTGTAATCTGATGTCCAAACTCTTCCATTTGGTTGCACTACACCAAGTATTTCCTTCGCGACTTGATTATATATTGCTTTGATATCTTCTCATGAGTGACGTTGGTTTGTTGGTAGCCGTTCCCGGTTAATGCGTGCCCGGTTGCATCATTTTGGAGTTTTTGTAGGTAGAGCAGTTTTCGCCTTGTGTGCCCGATGGTGCCCCCTGACATTTTAATTTAATCTTGAGTCCACCAGTGATAAGCTCGTGGTCGCTGCCGATGTCAGCTCCCCCCTATTTCCGTCATCCGATAAAGAGCTTCTCCGTCTTCTGTTCACGCATATGTGATCTATCCGAATTTGCGTATTGCCGCTCGGGGATGTCCAGGTATACTTGTGTATTTCCTTGTGCAGGAAGATAGAGCCAACTATGACCAGTTGAAATGTCTGGCACAATTCCACTAGCCGCTCTCCATTCCCTTCCACTACTCCACAAACTTGTGCCCACATAGTGGACCGAATGTTGAAAGCTCATAATCGAAACAGAATTTTTAAAGAAGCTATAGTTTGAATGTGCCGCTGTGGTATGGTAGGTAAGACACCCGCCTACCAACCAAAAGGTCGTCAGTTCAATACCAGGCCAGACCATCTTAAAAAATAAGAAAATAATTTTTCGACAGCGGTATCACCTCATAACATTAGCTAGTAACTGGTTATGAGTATAAATACTATTGAAAACTTCTCCAAATGCATTTGCAGTTCGGAAACGGCGTTAAACTGTAGGTCCCTTTAAATAAGTTTAAAAATAGAATCGGTTGCAGTTCATTGACTGAGAGAAGTCCCCATGCTCCTTCATGGAATGCTATGGGAAATAATATAATACAGTTCGAATTGAAGGAAATTAAAAACACGACATTAATGTCCATTTCTCAAGAGCTTTCACTAGTCAGACAATTTCAAACTGCTTTACAAATTCTGGATTTGGACAACATTCAGTGTGGTATGGTATTATTAAATGATTTTAACGACAACGAAAATATTTTAAAAGATAACTATGAAGTCTGGCTACATTTGATGAGGTAGAATCTATAAGTTGTACTATTAAAGACTTTTTGGACATCGATAATGAATTGATTACTTCTGAATTTATAACTGATGAAGATACTATTGATGAACCGCACCCTTTAGAAATAAAGGGTCCGCCAAATACATTTTCTTTTTGGAAAATGCTATAAAAAAACTACTGAATATTTTCTCAAATTTCTTTTTTTATTTGCAAGTACAATCCTACCGGTTAATGATGGAAAATAATTTCATTCAAATGGCTGCCTCGGCTAGCCATGCGGTAGCCTACACGATCGGTCCAATTTTTAAGCACATTATCGATTGTGTGCAGCTGTATTTCACCAATGGCTTCACGAATATTGTCCTTTAAAGAGTCAATTATCTCTGGCTTGTTGGCGCAACACTTATCTTTGACGGCACCCCACAAATAATAGTCCAACGGTGTCAAATCGCAGCTCCGATGTGGCCAAACGACATCAGCTCTGCGGCTGATAATGCGATCTTCAAAAACAGGCCGCAAAACATCGAGTGTAGCTTCGGCTGTGTGGCACGTAGCGCAGTCCTGTTGAAACGAAATGTTGCTAATATCCTCCTCTTCAATTTTTGTTAACAAAAATTCGTTCAACATGGCCCGATAACGATCGCCATTGACTGTAATGGCCACTCCTTGCTCATTTTCAAAGAAAAATGGCCCAATTATGCCACTGGACCAAAATCCGCACCAAACAGTGACTCGTCTTGGGTGTATCGGCTTTTCAATGTATGCGTGCGGGTTTTCTGTGCCCCAAATGCGACAATGTTGCTTGTTTACATACCCGCCAAGGTAAAAATGAGCTTCATCTGAAAAGATGAACACACATTCTGCAACATTACCATCATTTTCAAAGTAATGTCGCAATATTTCCCAGCGTTGTTCAAGCATATAATCTTTCTTTTTGCTCAAAGCAAATGGTGAACAAATTAAATCAAATATTACTCGGTATTTTAGTAACTTAATTTAGCTTTAAGTAAATGAGTGATAAAAAAACATGAATTGGTATTAAGCTGGTTGTTTTTTAATTTAATTTTGAATATTTTTAAATTTAAGTCCTAAAGCTGAAGTTTTTTTCAGAATAATGGTGGTTCAATTTATAAAAGTTCCATTTGTTTATTTTTTATTTTAAAGCTTGTACTTTGTGGGCCAGCTCTTCGTCAAACGCGAAAAAATTAAAATTAAAATTTTTGCTCACTTTTTATTTTTTAAAAATTGACTTTTTTCTAAAAATTTGTTTAGGCTGCCCCCAAGGTGCATTGTATAAAAATCAGTAAAACGTACATACTTTTAACACTCAAAACGAATTTTTCTTATATTTTTCCCATTTTGAACTTAATTTTATCACTCTGTCTTTGCGCATAAAATTGCGATCAAATAAATGCAACATTTTAATGTTTATGTTGATGCTTAAGATATTTAAGTCTTTTAACTGCTTAAAGGAGCGAAACTTATTACTACAGCAACACTTCAAAAATCCCTCAATACTAGCAACAGTAACAGTATATAGCAGCAGCTATAATATGAAAATTAATCAGCCACCACCTCCTCCACATATTATTTAATTGATTAAACTCAAGAGTGCACTTGTTTTAATAATTGTCGGTTTAATATGGGAAAGAAAAGCGTTTTTATTGTTTGAAATGTATGATTACAAGATAACAAGAAAAAAAGGAAAAGTGATAAATTAAACGTTGTGTGATGCATTTAATTGCTAAAATAAAGCCATGGTTTTCAAAAGAGCTTATGGTCTTAATTAATGAAAGGAATAATGCATACGAACGATGGAAAAGGTCTACAATGCCGGAACTAAGCCAAATTTGTAAGAGTCGCAGAAGGGTTGCTTAACGTAAATTCTATCAGGACAATTTTGCTACTGCTTTATATTCTGGGCAAAAATAGAAGGAAATTCGTGACATGGGTGTTTTGGGCAGGGGCACCAGAGCCGATTATGATTTAGATGTTGATCAATTAAATTTTTAATTTGCTAATATACCAATGCCCAACTCAAGTATCAACTATTATTGCCCTTCGACTACTAGTGAGACTTTGGATCTGATTAATGCTGGCTTTTAGTTTGCGAATGTAATTCCTAAGAAAGAGAAAAAAACATTTCATACATTCAAAATTACTTACGATCTCTCAGCTTCAATTCATATGGGACCCAATTTCCTTGTTCTTGAATGAATCCCAATGTTTTTAAACGTAGGAAAATGGTTTGTTGTCTGACTCCAAATGATGGTGCAAGTTCTTCTTCCAATTTCTCATCTTCAAACTTTTTCGGCTGACCAGGCCCCTCTTGTGGCTTTTGTGGTCAAATCACCACTTTTGAATCGATCTAACTATCGTTCACATGTTTTTTGAGTTGGTGGTGTTGACCGTAGCCTCTACCAACAATCGATAACTTTCAGCAGCCGTTTTCTTCAAATGAAATAAGATTGTCATACTTTCCCGCAAAACATATTTTTTAGGCACGCAATTCGTTATTATTATGGCGATCGAAAAAAATATGTTCTTACATTTTGGCGTTTATCGAATACTTACTTATAATGACAGCTGTTTACCCTCCAAAATACCATATTTATTATCAGTGACACAAACCATACCACCTCTGATAAAAAGTTCCACCTTCTGGATACACATTTTGACGCGATGTGGTGGCTTAAGTGTCAGTTGTAGTTGGTAGGCTCTTTTTGAGTCAGGCTCCATTGGCTGCATTAATTGTTGGTTCCATAAAGCCTGGCATAACAAGAGCTATCCAACACTTTTAAATTTCAAGGTGGTAGGTAGCTGTGCCGAGGACCTGTATGGCCAGTTGACTGTAACAGCTCTCCTCCGGTGCTAGGGCACCGGCCGGTTGTAAGTTGTTGCCTAGTCCACATACGCCGTTACTGCGTGGATGGTCCATTCCTTTACAGCCTACTCGTGGAATCAGAAATGAATTATAATGAAGAACTGAAATTGAATAATATTGGAATATCTAATGACGGACTGGCTTTGGAAGAGCATAACGCGCTGGCTCATCTGAATCTGAGTCTTGATACCCAGCAGGCTCAGCTTCATAAGGAGCTAAAGAAGAGCTGTTGGCGCCTGAAAACTCCACCTATCTGTGGAGCACAAGCGTCCCGAAGGGGCTTGATGATCTGTCCTGGAGTACGGACGGCGTAGCTGGTACGGATGGTCAGAACCAGGTGGTCCAGGCCTCGAGTGATGGTGTTTTGGAGTCCTCAACAGCTCCTTATTCTAATACCTTGGTTCGACAGAACGCCATGTCTTATGCCCACATCTCTGCTCTGAGGTTCCTTGTGAATGTATTTAGGGTTTGTCTTCTTGGTGGAATTGTGTCTATGGCATGGAAGAGGGTGAGAGTGGTTTTCATACCGAAGGCCGGCAGGTCTTACCATTCCATGTCAGGTGACGTTAGGCCGATATGTCTGTCATCGCTTTTGCTGAAAACGAAGAAGAGAGTGGTAGATTTGCACTTGAGGATCAGGATAGATAGGAGGACCTTCAATGGGGCTCAACATGCCCACCTTAAGGGTAGGTCTGTTGATACTGCTCTGCCCTTGCTGCCTTTTTGGACATTGAAGGTGCCTTCAAAATGTTGAGAGTGGGGTGATTATGAAGGCACTGGTTGACCTTGGCATCCATGATTTTCTTGCTGAGTGGATAATCAACGTACTTTTTGAAGGAAGTCTGGCCAAGGCTCTGGATTATGGACCCTCTGCCATTTTGTGGGGACTTGATCGGGGTGCGCATTCGGTGACGTGTGCTGGTTGTACGGACTATATGATCAGGGAATGCGAATTTAGCATGTACTGTGGAGCAGTTTTTCCGGATAAAGAGTTTTAGCAGGATTTTATTACACTTTTGAAGAGGAGGAAGCACCACTGGTGCGGGGGTCTACATTGTGGACATTAAACTTTCCTTGAGACTCCCGGATGAGTGTAGCGTTACTCTGGCCGAGATCTTCGCTGTTCTCAGAGCAGCTGAACGTTTTCGAGACTTGGCTGCTGTGTGGTCTTTTACTTGGACAGTCAGGCGGATACTAGGGCGCTGACTGGTCACCATATCAGTTAAACACTGTTTGCATTGTGCAGGAGTAACCTCACGTCGCTCCTGGATATATGCAGTGTTAAACTGTGCTGGGTTCCGGGGCATGCTGGCGTAAGAGGAAATGAGATTGCAGATGAACTGGAAATAGCGTGCGCCGCTTGGGGCGTAGAACAGTTGGATGCTTCTGTGAAAGCACCGCTCGGTTTCTTTACAAGCTCCCCTATTTTCTGCCGAGTTTGCGGCGACACAGGGAAGCCGGAGAGTGTGGAACATGTCACTGCCAAGGGCGGGTTCAGGTTGCTGGGCCGACGCTGCTCGATGGCCTGGGTGATATTGCATCGGCTAGAAATAAGCGACACGGTCCTTTTTGGCAATCTGGGTTCTTTCTGTACACTTTTTCTGACCCTTATCGACTGTTGAGCTGTATTTCACCAATGGCTTCATGAATATTGTCCTTTAATGCGTAAATTATCTTTGGCTAGTTGGCGTAACACTTATCGTTGACAGCACCCCACAAATAATAGTCCAACGGTGTCAAATCACAGCTCCGAGGTGGCCAAGCGACATCAGCTTTGCGGCTGATAATACGGTCTTCAAAAACAGTGCGCAAAACATCGAGTGTAGCTGCGGCTATGTGGCACGTAGCGCGGTCCTGTTGAAACCGAATGTTGCTAATATCGTCCTCTTCAATTTTTGTGAACAAAAATTCGTTGAACATGGCCCGATAACGATCGCCATTGCCTGTAACGGCCACTCCTTTCTCATTTTCGAAGAAAACTGGCCAAATAGTGACTCGTCTTGGGTGTATCGGCTTTTCAATGTATGCGTGTGAGTTTTCTGTGCCCCAAATGCGACAATTTTGCTTGTTTACATACTCGTCAAGATCAAAATGAGCTCCATTTGAAAAGACGATTTTTTTTGGCAAAAACGGCAAAGTAATGTCGCAATATTTTCCAGCGTTGTTCAAGCGTATACACAACCATATTCGTTCAGCGGAAGAATAAAACTAATTATCTGTCAAATCAGACATGAGCTAAGTGTTACCATTCACGAAATAAGCACTAGTTGAAAAAAGCGTTAGATGGCGGACCCTTTATTTCGGTCACAGTGTCATTCATTTGACTGGTCAATTGAGAGATGTGTTGGGGAGGTATGCAGTCGAGTTAATACAATTTTTTCATATACTGCGACATCGCTGGGTAACCTGGTTGATTCCGTATGCCTAGCACGTACGAGTAATGTCTGTTCAACAATGAATAATGATAATAGCATTCAGTCATAAAATTCACAACATAATTCAAGTTGTTTTTCTTGGTAGTTACTTGTACTTAATTTCTTATTCAAAGTTTTCTTCAGTAGACTTTATATTTTGAAATTTAAATTTTTTTATAAATTTTTAATTGCGTGGCAAAAACTTCTTCATTAAGAGCATATACAAAGGTTATTACGCTCAACCAACGCAGTAAATAAATTTTCAAACAGAATTCAAAAAACGGGATGTATATAGAATGTTAATCAAAGGAAATGAAACTCTAATCTGTTATTCAAAAACAAAACGAAGGGCAAGCAACTTTAAGGATATAATTAAGGATGCTATACGAGTACATATGTACGTTAACTCCAGTTTAGCTTTTATGAAATAATAATTTTTTTTTTTTTTTTTCACCAGAGTATTAGTTTTTGTTTTTCCTCCCAAAGTTTTATAACAACTTTATCGATTCATAATGAGCAGAAGGTATTCACGGCTGATTTTTAATGCTGCTTGTTTCCGCATTTGTTTTTCCCCTGATATTAAAACTTTAAAAATCTGAAAATGAAATGGTATTTCTATTTTGTTACTCGTTTTTTTTCTTTATCATTTTAAGGGGATGTTGAAAATTTTAAATATTTATTCAAACTTGTTTAAGCGATTATTTGTTTTTGTTGAATATTGTGAGGTGAGATAAGATAGAAACCATTTTCCTAGGTGGTAATGGTTTTTCAGCGAATGTTTTTATTTTTTTTTTATTATAAAATGTACTCTACACTTTAAGAAATGGTTAAGTTGTGCTGTTCTAATAAATGTAACATTAGAATTTAAGAGTTGGATTTATGAACTTCCGTTACTCTTCTAGAGAATTTATGGCTTCCACAATGCATCTTTGTATTTTTCAGTTTCTTTTGTAAACATTTGTCATTTACAGACGCTGTGATCAAAAAGTACCTGGTATTTATTTAGAAAATTAAAAGTACACGTCTATTCATCTTAGTCCGTATTGTCTCCTTCAAAGTAATCTCCATCGACTGCAAGATACTTATGCCAGCACTTGATCCAATCCTCGAATTACTTTTTACATTCGGTTTTCGGTGTGATCATCAGTGGTTCCTCTCAGTTACTGAAACGTGTTGTCCGTTATGGTGTTGCAACCCGATTGAACAGAAAGAAGTCACAGGGAGCCAAATCAGGCTGTTGGATGTTATTTGTAGCATTTTTCGTCAAAAAATTTCGAATAATGATGGCACTATGCGACGGTGCGTTAACAAGGTGCAAAATCCACAAGTTTTCTGCCTACAATTCTGATCTCTTTCGGCGATTTTCTTCACGAAAACGTCTCATAATGCCAAAATATTGCTCTTTGTTTACTGTCATTTTATAATGCACCGTTATTATCCATGAAAACCGTGAACATTGCCGTCTTTTTTGGCTGAAAATGATGTGGTTTATTTGGTTTCTGCTCATTTGGTGAATGACATTCACTTGCTTGTTGTCTGGGTTGCGTGTTTAATCATAAACCTACGTCTGGTCTCCAGTAATGAGGTTTCGAGTGTTTAAAAAAGAGACTTTAACCTCCATCTAGAGAAGCTCTCCTGATCCTTCTGATTACCTCTGACGATGTAGACAAACATCAGACGAATAACCAAGTGAAAACGCCATTATGCAGGGAAACAGTTAAGTTAGGTTCACCACCACCACTTAGCAAGGATCTTTACCACTACCAGTGTTGGCAAAAACCCAACTGGTCTGGGTTTTATAACAGCTTCCTAATTTCGTTCAATTATACAATATTTTTGATTTATTTAGTAAACAATTGCGTTGTTTTAGTACTAATAATGCAAATTTAAACTTTTAGTCTGATCAAAGCGGCATTGTGGACTACTAAAGCAGACTGCTATTACTTCATTCGAACCGTGCATTATGAGAAAAACGGCCGGAATTTAAAAATAGACATGATTAAGTTATTCTATGACTTGAGAACGCTCGGTCTCATGTGGCAAAAGCTGTCAAACGATTAAATGGTGCACCTGTTGTATTCTACGAACATTAGTTACTCTGACTATTGGCGGTTTTGACGGATACAATATCTTTTATGATGTCACTGACTCACTTCTTTTCAAAAAATATAAAATCGGTTTCAAAATTCGAACGACTTAAAAGACGAGAAGTTATTTTGAAACAGGATTCGCAAATTTTCTCATAAGTTGACTTTTTTACCTAAAAAAAAAAGACCGAAAAATTTTGCACTCCCAATACCTAAATTATAACGGATCCGCCATCTAAGGTTTTTTTTCAACTAGTGCTTATTTCGTGAATGGTAACACTTAGCTCATGTCTGATTTGACAGATAATTAGTTTTATCCTTCCGCTGAACGAATATGGTTGTGTCCAATGCGTTTTCGCTTCGCTAAATGGGCCTGCAATCGACTTACAGAAGGTGCCGATTTTGCCAAAAAAAAAAAATCATCTTTTCAGATGAAGCTCTGTTTTGATCTTGGCGGGTATGTAAGCAAGCAAAATTGTCGCATTTGGGGCACAGAAAACCCGCACGCATACATTGAAAAGCCGATACACCCAAGACGAGTCACTGCTTGGTGAGGATTTTGGTCCAGAGGCATAATTAAAAAAATGAGCAAGGAGTGGCCGTTACAGTCAATGGCGATCGTTATCGGGCTATGTGGAACGAATTTTTGTTCACAAAAATTGAAGAGGAGGATATTAGAAACATTTGGTTTCAACAGGATGGCGCTACGTGCCACACAGCCGAAGCTACACTCGATTATTTGCGCCCTTTTAAAAAAAAGTAAATTATTTGGCGGAGCTTATACTTATTTTTCTTGTAAATAAACTGCGAACTTCTTTAAATAAAAAACCTACCCGGGCTTTTTAAAAACATAATACTCAATAAAACCCGGGTGGGTTACCCAGTGAGTTGCCAACCCTGACCACTACACATTATCATGTTTCGGTGAGCTACAGAGGATTGATCTTGAAATCAAGTTGATTACTGAAACCGAAATAAAGCAATAGATACTTTGTAGACAGCCAATATGCTCCCTAAGGAGTAAAGGAGAAAAAAAAAAAAAAAAAACATTACCTTGTCGACGGAGTCCTGTCGACTTGACTTATTTGATCATCTGTGCGCCAAACAATTTGTTATTTCACGCCGATTTTGTTTTATATAATTTTTTTTCCTATTTGATCGAGGGTGGAATCTAATTATTTTTTACTATTTTTCTGTAAAAAAATTATATGGAATTACAAAAAACAGTTTCCCAAAAAAGTTGAATTATTTGACTTATCGCGTGATTTCAATTCGTACCGTACATATGTATGTACAGGGTGTCCGCCGGGAAGGTATATTACTTTGTTTGTTTACAATTTTTGATTATATGAAAGAGAATGGATCATGTATTGATAAATGTTTCATATAATGTCGGCAATTATGTATGGAATACAATATCAGATAAATGCCCGTCTCTGTTAGCCTCACAAATGCGAGCCCTTTTGAGCATATTTTTCATTATATTCTCACACATTTCACGCGGTATTTCATCAATTTCATCAAGAATATTTTGTTTGACTGGCTCCAGCGTTTCTGGTTTGTTTGCATAAACCCTGCTTTTCCCATATCCCCACAAAAAGAAATCCGAAGCCGTCAAATCAGTCAACCGTGGAGGCCAATCAACATCACCATTCCTTAGAATAATTTGTTGAGGAAAAAGGTCTTGCAGTAATTCCCTTGTAGTCCTGACTGTATGCGATGTGACACCGTCTTGTTAAAACCGCATGTTAGTCAAGCCCAAAGCGTGCAGTTGTGGCGTTAAAAAGCTTTCAATCATATCACGATATTGCTCCCCATTGACAGTAATAATTACGCCGTTTTCAGTTTCAAAGAACTAAGGTCCAATGATTCCTCCTGATCAAACTGTACACCAGACTGTCACTTTTAATGGGTGCAAAGGTCACTGATGGATAATCTGAGGGTTTTCCATTGCCCAGAACCGACTATTCTGTTTATTCGCATAACCATTCAAATGAAAATGTGCCTCGTAACTCATTATGACTTTTTCATGAAAATCGATGATTGATTTTGATAAAATGTTTTAACGATTAAAACACGTTGGTTTACTGAATTTTTTTCCATATAAATTTGCCACGTCTCTACTTCACGACTGCCAAATATGAACTGTCAAGACTAATGTTTACCAAAATGGCGGCAACATAAAGTAGTATACCTTCCAGGCGGACACCCTTTTCCATATTTTCAGTTTTAATATAATCACCACAAAATTTTCTCTACCTTCAGTATAAAATAAAATTGGTTTCATTTTCATTTTAATATTTAGGTGTCAGTGCTTTTAATGTTCATTGTTTTAAATTTATTCTACCGTTTGTGTTAATCTATTGCCACCGTTTATTTGTCTCTCTCAGAACGTTGTGTACTCGTACGAGTATAATTTGTGGTTTTTGCATCCTGTGGTGCTGGATGGTAATGTCAATTATTTGGCAGATAATTGCTGTTCATTTTCGTAGTTTATGAACTAAAATTTGTTTTAATGAAAATTGTAAATATTTATTAACACCATGTTCTGTAATTTCAGTTTGTCAGTGTAATATTCCGTTGGGACTAATTAATATGGTTAATGAGCAATATTGTTGTCAGTAATTTAATCACACGCATTAATGTTCTATTGCTACATAAATGGTGGTCATACCGTAATGCACGATGTTAATTGTGGGTCACATTTTAACGTCAAGTTTTTCGCCCAGCAGTGCTTGAGATGAAACACAATTGGTGTTTGACGATATTTTCCATACAAAATATTTCTTGACGATTTTTCCAAACTTACAGCCTAGTACACGATGTCGGAAGAAAATTTATCCGAACGAAATTTATTCACTCACCTTCTTTCGCAACAGTGGCTCATTATTTTACGATTTATCGTTCGCTTGGCTTTACGTTTCAAACGTATTCCAAATAAATAACTGGATTCCTATAGCTTAATTCCACAAATAAATCGCCAATATAAGCGTATTTTTTATAGAGATATGGAACTCTAAGTTGGCATTACTTTTCAAGATGGCGACCGATTTAACAACTGTCAAGTTATTTATTCTCAGTTTGGTTTGGCAATTCATAATAAATAGACTCATGCCTGAACAACGCTTGCAAAAAGTGCCGAGTAGTTTCCGATTTTCATAAGCGCATTTTGCTTAGCGATAAAGCGCACTTCTGGTTGAATGGCTACGTCAACAAACAAAACTGCCGCATTTGGAATGAAGGTAATCCTCAAGTGTGTGTGGAAACACCGTTACATCCAGAAAAACGGACTGTTTGGTACGCTTTATGGGCTGGTGGAATCATTGGTCCGTACTTTAGCAAAAACGATGGTGGCTAGAACGTTACAGTCAATGTTGATCGGTATAGAGCCTGAATTGAATAATTGATGTCTAGGAGATGTGGTTTCAACAAGATGGCGCAACATGTCACACAGCTCGTGTCACAATAGATTAATTGAAAGACAGGTTTGGTGACCGCCTAATTTCATGTTTTGGACTTCTTAATTGGCCTCCAAGATCTTGTGATTTAACACCGCTAGACTGTTTTCTGTGGGGCTATGTAAAGTCATTGGTCTATGCGGTAAAGCCACAAACGCTTGACCATTTGGAAGACAACATTCGCTATATTATTGCCTATATACGGCCACAAATGTTGGAAAAAGTCACTGAAAATTGGGCATCCAGATTGGACTACATTCCTCGCCAGCCGTGGCGATCATATGCCAGAAATCATGTTTAAAATTAATGCCACAAGTTTATCTTTCGGATAAATAAACTTCATGTCAATCGAATAATCCATCTTTGTTTTATTGCAATATTTAATGTTCTATACCTCTATAAAAAACACATGTTACAATAAAAAGCGCTTAAATGCGACAATTTTGTTATGACAACTGTAATTGTGGTACCACGGGAAATAGACGGTAAGATATGTAAATAAACTAAAATACAGTATCAGAAATCCGTATTCGTAGAACCTTTAAAATTTCTTGACTTGAATTTTGTTATTATTTAAAAAATGCACAGTTATTCAAACAATTGACCACGTGTTTAAATGCTCTATATTCAAATAGTTACACCCACAAAACCGCTTGTACGATCTTGCTCGTGAAGCACTTGCACTGGTTGTTGCTTTGTCTGCTTTCAAATGAATGCATTGGTCAATTTTTTGCGTTTAGTTATTCTACATCACCGAGTTTAGTTAAATGTACAAAAATAGGGAATATTTAGCAGAAAAATTAACATGTTTTGGAGCTGGTAAGTAAATTTTTAACTCATTTTTTTCTGTCATTCCTCTAGGGAGCAATTGGCTCCCAGTGTATATGTATACTGCTTTGTTTCCGTTTCTTTAATCAATTGGATATTTCTAAACTACGTAGATGATTAATCCGCTGTAGCTTCCTCCATATGATTTTTGTATGTGTAGTGGTCAAGATCCTTGCTAATTGGTGGTGATCTTTATTTAGCATCGTAATTTTTTCCCAGTAGGTGGCGTGTTTTTCCTGATCATTCGTTTGATGTTTGTCTTCATCGCCAGAGGTATGCGGGAAGATCAGGGGGGCTCTTTTTCTTTTTTTTTAGATGGAGTTGTCTTTATTATTATTAAACATTCGAAACCATAATTTAATTTTTTCTTCGTCATGTCCTCGAACCTGGGTCGCTTGTGTTGTTATACGTGAGCTCTAACCACTACACCACTGGTTCTAATAAATTTGTTATCTTTTCGGACAAAAAATGCTAGGTCCGCTGCCGAAGAACATTGAGGAGCGCCCTCAACAGCTTTTAGGAGAAGGTAAAAGCTGTCGTGCAGTAGCAGCAATGTTATAAGACTGCTCAAAAATATGACCTCTCCGCCACCTATTTGGGCAAGTGACAGGAAGAAAATCTTATGCCAGCAGAAAGTGGAGACAGGAGTGCAAACCCACAATAATTTGGTCCAATTTGGCAACTTAAACCTATCTGTGGAGACAGTTAGAAACACAGTGCCTTCTGTTGCGTTCACACTGCTCACAAAACGTCATCAAAACCATTGCCTGGATTTCGCTCGAGCTCGAAGATGGTCATATTTTCGGATGAAACCAAAATTATTCACATGGGATCAGATGGTAAGGAATGGACTTGGAGAAAACCAGGAAATGCTTTAGAGGCACAGCACGTTGAGCCAATCATGAAGTTTGGTGGCGGTATTGTTATGGCTTGGGGCTGTATGATGGCGGGGGAGTTGGTAATATACAGCAAGATGACTGCCAACTATTACGTCGATATTTGGTCAACGAACTTCTCTGCTATTTGCCAAATATCACATGTGCAGTCCTCAGATGTTGTGGTCCAACATAAGAATGATCCCAAACACACCGCTAAAATAACTCAAAAGTGGCTTAACGAAATCAGGTATAAAGTGATGTCACGGCCACCCAAGTCACCTGATCTCAATCCTATTAAGCATAATAATTACTTTTCATACCGTAAAAACATAAGTTTTATGAAAATAATTTTACTTCATTTATCCGATGGTGGCTACAAATCAGGGTTGGCAACCCACTGGGCAACCCAATTAAACCCACCCGGGTGGGTTTTTTTTACTTAAAGGTTTTCATAGTTTATTTACAACAAAAATAATTAAATTTTGCATATCGTAGATGACAGCAATATTTGTCATTCATATTCTTTTGATCGTCGGCCGAGCCTTTTAAAGATTGGGGCGAAAAGGCAGAATATGAACGACATGCTTACAAGTGACCTGGGGAAAATCTCTGAGTGGGGTAGCGCGAACAGGATCGACTTTAACGTGCGCAAAACCCAATGTTGTTTTCTGACACACAGACGTGGTGGTGTGTTGTCATCTGTGACAATTGGTAATGTAGATATTGAGCAATCAGATGCTCTTTATGTTCTGGGCATGAGAATTCACTGTGACGTTCGTTGGAACGAGCACATATTTCGAGTGTCGAAAGAAGCATTCAAGTGCCCCGGCTTTTAAGACGGTGTAAGTATTACTTCACTCCATCTGATCTCCTAAATATTTACAAGAATGGGAATACAGCTCTCATGTATGGGACAGTGCTTCGAAGTCTATTTTGGAGCTTCTGGACCGCGTACAAGAGAGGGCGAAGGTGGTTTTAAATGACACTGGGGCAGACAACTCTATCGATATATTGGAGCATCGTCGTAATATGGTATGTGTGTCATTGTTCTATCGGTGTTCTGACGAAATTAAGGAACTATTCCTAGTAATCACATATGCTTACGTAGTACTCCTATTTGTCGTAGAACTCATCTCTTTTAGTTGATTGTCCAGTGAATCGCACAACGCATTATATAGAGAATTCGTTATTTGGTCGCACTTTTCGTTTGTGGAACAGTCTTCCTGCGAATGTGTTTCCTGCCACTTACGACATGAACAAATTTAAATCGAACGTCCATAGACACTACTCTATCTATCCTTCTTCCTACAATCTATTTTCTTAGTACCAGCACAATGCACTGCATGAGTAGGGTTATCTCCTGAGTGCTGGTCTCAAGAGAAAAAAAAGAAAAAAAATTAATTCGGTCCTTTTTTTTTTATCTCAAAAAGATAATGAATTAAAAAATTTAACAAAATAAATATTTATCGAATCGCTGCTTATATATTTTCCTCACCTCTGAGCCAATGTCCGAAAATTTATCGTCTTTTTAATCGATAAAATTTGAAGATGATTCAATATTTCTTTAAAATAAGTGCTTCGGTCACATGCTAATAGATATTGTATCCATCAAAACCGACAATATTCAGAAGGATCAATATTTGGAGATAACGGCGGGTGTGGCATATGATCGTTTCCAACACTTGCTGGCAACTTAGGCGACATAAGACCGAGCGTTGTCATTCAGAAGGAAAACTTTATCTGTCTGTCTCTTTCTATATTGTATTACGGCCGTTTTCTCAAAATGCACGATTTAAACGTAGTAATTACAGTCTGCTTTGGTCTCCGAGATTTAGTAGCTCATAAAGGGTTCGCCATCTAACGTTGTTTTTCAACTAGTGCTTATATCGTGAATGGTAAGACTTAGCTCATGTCTGATTTGACAGATAATTAGTTTTATCCTTCCGCTAAACGAATATGGTTGTGTATACGCTTGAACAATGCTGGGAAATATTGCGACATTACTTTGAAACTCATGGTAATGTTGCAGAATGTGTGCGATGTATTCAGATGAAGCTCATTTTGATCTTGGCG
Source organism: Wohlfahrtia magnifica (assembly GCA_023159175.1). Classification (NCBI taxonomy): domain Eukaryota; kingdom Metazoa; phylum Arthropoda; class Insecta; order Diptera; family Sarcophagidae; genus Wohlfahrtia; species Wohlfahrtia magnifica. The sequence continues at coordinate 228,432 of JAKWBJ010000142.1, read as the reverse complement.
GGTATGTAAACAAGCAAAATTTTCGCATTTGGGGCACAGAAAACCCGTACGCATATATTGAAAAGCCGATACACCCAAGACGAGTCACTGTTTGGTGCGGATTTTGCTCCAGAGGCATAATTGTACCATTTTTCTTCGAAAACGAGCATTACAGTAGCCATTACAGTCAATGGCGATAATTATCAGGCCATATTGAACGAATTTTTGTTCACAAAAATTGAAGAGGATTATATTAACAACATTTGATTTCAACAGGACGGCGCTACGTGCCACACAGCCGAAGCTACACTCGATGTTTTGCGCCCTGGTTTTGAGGATTCCATTATCACCCGCAGAGCTGATGTCGTTTGGCCACCTAGGAGCTGCGATTTGACAGCGTTGAACTATTAATTGTGGGGTGCCGTTAAATATAAGTGTTACGCCAACAAGCCAGAGGTGATTGACGCTTTAAAGGACAATATTCGTGAAGCCATTGTTGAAATACAGCTGCACACAATCGATAATGTGCTTAAAAATTGGACCGATAGTGCAGGCTACTGCATGGACAGCCAAAGCAGCCATTTGAATGAATTTATTTTCCATTATTAACCGGAAGGATTGTACTTTCAAATAAAAAAGAAATTTGAGTAAATAATCAGTAGTTTTTTTTTATGGCATTTAAAAAAAAAATTATTTGCGGACCCTTTAGTACACAATGATGCTTTGATCGCACTAAGAGTGCAAAATTGCATTACAAATACTAAAAAAGATGTTATTGTACTAAAATATACAAAAAATATTGTTGACTTGAAAGAAATTCGAAAGCAGTTATAAAACCCAATACAGCCCGGTGGTTTAGGTTTTTTTTAAAAGCCCTGGTATTTTCCAACCCTGCTATAAATAGAAGGTACAAAATTTCTAGCAATAATGCCAGGTACAAGACTAAGCATTCCAGACCACTCCAGTGTACATGTCATAGTGCAAACGACAAAAACAGGTGAGTAATTTACACATTTCAGTTCGTACAAACGTAAGAAAAACGATAAAGTGAAACGCAATTTTACGTTACGTATTCAATTTCGTATTCAATCTCTTTCGACTAGAAAGTAATAGTGTGCCGCATATCAACAGTTTGTCTTTCGAAACGATTACTTTCGACATCGTGGACCAGGCTGTTAACTGACGATATTTTTTAAAATTTATCGGAAAACTTACGATTTTCTGTAAATTTCATATGGCAGCCCTGCCTGTGGTATCCATGCTCCTTGGCTATTGTTTAGCGAGTAGAAAGCAGTTCCGCCTTGGTTATAGTTGATCATAGTTGTGGAGTTGTTGTTGCGAGGAAACGAGGTGGCAACTGCAAGACACTTGCTTCTGGAACAGGCATGTGCGAAAGTAAAAATTTAGTTGTGTGTGTGAGAACATGAAATTAACTCTTTCAGAGAAGTAAAGTTCATATTTTAAAAAAATTAAAAAAAAAAAATTAACAAGCATCCGCCGAGCATGTGCATTTGTCACTGTTTCAGTGACAACTAAAAGCAAGATCGTAAGAACTTTTTTAATTATTTTTCTATGCCGAAAGATATATGCGTACATTCTCAGCACATTTGCTTTCGTCGGTTTCTTATTGACTACTAAAGCAAGAGCTTAAGAATAGGTGTGAATTGAACGCGAACAATTGTTCTATGAAATGAACATCAGGGACACTAATGCCAGTGTGCATGTCATAGTACAAACGACAAAAACAAGTGAGTAATTTACACATTTCAGTTCGTACAACCGTAACAGAAACGATAAGGTGAACTGTAATTTTACATTGAAATGCTTACGTTAAATTTCGTATTTAATTTCCTTCGACTAGGAAGTAACAGTGTGCCGCAAATCAACAGTTTGCCTTTCGAAACGATTACGTTCGACATTGTGGACCAGGCTGTTAACTGACGATATTTTTTAAAATTTATCGGAAAACTTATGATTTTCTGCAAATTTCATATGGCAGCCCTGCCTGTGGTATCCATGCTCCCAGGCTATTGTCTAGCGAGTAGAAAGAAGTTCCGTCTTGGTTATAGTTAATTATTGTTGTGGAGTTATTGTTGCGAGAAAACGAGGGGGCAACTGCAAGACACTTGCTTCTAGAATGAAAGCACCTTGTGGACCCAAAAATGGTGCCTTTTTTGAATCCGGCACTGCGTTATCGAAGCCAGCTTGGATCTGGTGAGCATGTAGCCACGAATTGTATATCAGCATTTCAATAAGCTTTTTTGTACTAAGTGGCCTGGGATTAGAATCAGCTGCGGATTTTTAACCTCATCTCATCTGACCCACTTCCATACTACAGAATAATGGGATTACACAATGACCAGTGAGAATAGATATGGTAAATGCAATGTTCTCAAGGTCCAGTTCAAACAATTGACTGATATTGTTCTTATCCAATTTATATTGGCGTGTAGTTACCATTTAAATTGGAACATAATTTTGTGTCATTCTGCATAGTTAAAAGTAAAAATGGATTTCTGTCATTTACACACATGCAATATGCCCAGCACCCACTTTTTATAGTCTTAAATTTCCTTATTCTTCACAAAATTTAATGGCTTTAGCAGCACATCTTGTTTAAAAGCTTTATTTATAGCTTTTGTTTGAAATATTTTCTTCTAAAAAAAGGAGGCAATAAAATGTATTCCTTTCACATGTCTTAGACAATTGTTATGGAAATTAAATCCTTAAAACTTTAAGATCCAATATCCCCCTTTTCGATTTTGTAGCTCACGAAGGAGTTCACTTTCTTTTTTTTGCATATTTTCTTAGAAGTGAAAGAAAGAAAATCAATTTTTATGATTCCATCAAGGAATAAAACTTTATGTTATTGTTGTTGCTATTGTTACAGTTCTTGTTGGACACTCCACACTTGTTAATCCTTGAACAACTTAATAATGTTAAATTGCCCCAATATAGGAAGACTGCAGTCTCTTTCTCTCTCTCTCTCTCTCACTCTCTCTCCAAACATCACCTATATTAAGGCAAATAAAACAGAAAAAGGTTTGAGACTAAAGAAACCAAACAGAAAAAAAAATTGTTTAAACATTCAATTTTAAGTTTTAATCAAAAGAACAATTTGAAAATCCCTCCCTATTAGCCCAAATAGACGAGTTGTAGTAAATGTGGCCATAAAAAGGAATAAAGTTTGTTTGGGGCTAAAGATTTGATGACGGTGGCAGACATCGCCAGTGTAACAAATGAGAATGGCACACAATTTGTTTTTCTTGTTTCTTCTACAACCACTAAAGGAACTTTAATGTGATTCTATGCAAACTTTATCAAAGGCTTTAACAACACTAACAGCAACAACAACTACAATAATGAATACGAAAAATCTATTAAATTTGTTAGCAAAAGTAAGAAAAAGGCGAGGAATATGAATGAAATTTTAGGGTTTTTTCTCTTTAGTCGCAGGGGATGACCATTTAAATAATACCATTTTGGGTAGTTAAAGAGAGAAAGGGGAAGAAAAGAAATGATTGTTTAACAAAAACTTGTACTTAGAAATCTATAATGGAGTCCTTTTTAACATACCTTTCGCACGCTCTATACTTAAGGAGCTGATGGAAAGTATTCTCAAAAGTAGTTTTACTAAATCCAGCTTAAGAAATTCTATTTGTTATGGATTTCTTTATAAGACGGGATTATATCCCTATGATTATGGAACATTGTTGTGAGTAAAATTTTTTTCGGCTTAACAGATATAAATACGAAATTACTAATATCGGGTGCACCGTCTATCGGCTTAAATTTGAACCAGCGGTTATTTCGAATCTGGCAATACTTATGTCATTCAATTGTGTCACTGTATTCAGTATATTATCTCCACTGAACGAAATTAATCGACATACGCGTGAGCTACGCTGGGATTTATTGGAAATTTATTTCCAAAACAAAGGTAATTGATCAGAAATTGCAAACAAATCACAAAAAAAAGTAAAAAAAAAAATAGTAAAAATAATCTTTTCGGATGAAGCTCATTTTCATTTTGGGGGGTATGTAAATAAGCAAAATTGCCATATTTGGCGTGATCTTTCAGAAGCCAATGCAGCTATTACGACTGACTGTTTGGTGCGGCTTGTGGAGTGGAGGCATCATTGTCTCAAATTTCTTTGCCACACATCTCGTGCCACAATCGACATATTGCGTTAAATGTTTGGTGGCCGTTTAATTAGACGAAATGGTGATGTTAGTTGGCCGCCAAGAAGCTGCGATTTGACACCGTTTAACTGTTTTCTGTTGGGCGCCGTTAAAGACAAATATTGTGCCGATAAACCAGAGATAATTGAGCATTTAAAGGCCAGCATTTGTGATGGCATTGCCGAGATACAACCTCATACTAAACTTCTAAATGGCGCACCCTATAGTTGTGGCTCAGGTAGGTTGGTAAAAAAGGCAGTGCTTACTCACTCTACCCAGAGGCCATAGGAAGTCGACCGTGGAAGCCTTTGGGAAGAGAGAAGGTGCAAGACACTAAGGAAAATAACAAGAAATAAATGCCTAAGCAAAAAATAAGAGAAGCAACCCCAAGAAAAAGAAGAAGAATTTTGACATCCCTACACCAGTATAAATTAATCAGCCAGCAAGACTGTGCTTTAAGCATCACTTGACAATGATTGCTGAAAAGTCAGGAATGGTAAATCGAACGCGCTAACATGCTCCGAATAGTTCCAATACTCAGGTTAAGAGAAGGCGACTTCTATCAATGGCTGCAATTTACGCGGCTCTCATATAGACGTGCTCGAAAATTGACTATTTACGATGGCTAGTACAAGTTTAGAGGCGCTCTGTGCCTACAGGACAATAATCGAGGGGACAACTGATATAATATATAGAAAGATGCCGATAGATATACACGCAAGAGAGCTGTGTCGGCTTTATAGTGTGCAAGGTGCAGCACCGCCGCAAGAACAGAAGTCAGAGAAACACTCACGATCGTTTGGAGAATGGCAGTAGAGGTGGCAAACATACCACTACTGTAGATGGACATATGCTCTGTGTGCAAATGTGAATTACGAGATGGCACGGCGAACTGGATTGTTACCTTATACAGATTCATTCTGGCTATGGGTGTTTTCAACAATGACTGCATAGTTTTCGTCTGGCGGATAGTCCTATGTATCCATCGAATGCGACAATTGAAAATTTAATTGGCGAAATGTGCTCATTGAGTGCCAAGTGGAATACTGGAAAATTCGAGCGGACACTGCAAGGAGACGATGGATTGTATGAAGACAATTGAACTGTAACGAACACAACGATTGAGCTTAGTGCTCTGGACGGTCTCTTGACTATTATTTAGCCGGTAAGTGAGGGTCCCACATTAACTGATTCTTTAAACTGTTTTACACCTCGATAACAAAGAGAGTCAGCCAGCTGATATCCAAAATGAATCCTTCTAGGTTAGATATTCAGGCGTACGCAAACTTACTTAAACCACTAATGAAGCCCTGGCCTAACATCTTAAGCCTACACCTCTGGAGAGACGAGCAATGACGTAGAATATGTTTCTCAGTCTCTGGCTCCACCTTATTGCCACATACTCGATAATAATTAGGGATGATCGCTTCGCATATTTGAATCCTCACTCATAGAGTCCTAAGAGAATCTCTTCTTAGGTTTAGGACCCATGCTGTCTTCGTGTGGACTACAGTCTCTCTTCCCCTCCATGATAATTTCGTTCTGCTTCAGCCTACGAAAAAACCAAGTGGGAATCTAAGAGACTCATCCGCCAGTTCAAAACACTTCACCGTACCCACTCACGCCATCAGCTATTACGTTTCTCAACACGTGGCAAAGTCTACGAAGCCTGTACAGCTTGACGTTGAGCACTTACAGATGTGATGTGTAGAGTCCTTCTGTGTAATTAAAGCAACCTCAAGCAGTCGAAGCCCTAATAGTAGCCTGACTATCAACATAGATCTTCTCGCCAGAGAGAAGGTTGTGAATTAGCTAAGCTGTCCTAAGGACAGCAAAGATCGCAGCCGAGAAGATAATATACTCAGTCTCATACCACCTTCTAGGAAGTAGACCACCTTCTAAGAAGTAGTAGTAGCACCAGTACCTTGATGATAATAAGCTACTATCGTACAAAACAGTGGAGATAGTACTCCACTCTGAGGGCACGAAACACTTACAACATACATTGGCATACAAAAAACAATTAAAAACATAATTTTGAAAGTTATAAGTACGTTGTAATTCTGTATAAGAGTGTAAGTTTTGTTCAACAAACAAAAATAAACACTTTTACGTTTTAGCCTTTTTAAAAAATTTGAGTTCTTTTTAATTGCGTCAAAATAAAATAAACACTACCTTGTTGTTTTTTTACACTTTTTTTCCAACTTTTTACAGTATACAATTATAACTATACAGTCTTCAGCTTATTATCTTGCACTTAATACCCGTTTGTACAACACTTTTCTTTACGACTAAACACGACTTTATTTTATGACTGCAAAATGATAAATATGAAACTAATGCATAAGGCGCCGCCTTTTATATACAATTGACATTACTTCGAAGATGGTCGAATTGGCAATGCTGCCAAATACATAAATAAGTACAGTATTGCCAGAGTGATACATGTACAAATTTGACACAACCCAGTATTACCAAAAGCCCACAATGCAGTTTTAAGGGCAATGTAGTTTATGTCTTTTTTTAAATATTGTTTATTTTCGTATCAATATAGCTGCTCCTTAAGGTTGCCGACTCCAAAATTTTCCTACATTCGTAGTCGATAACAAGATCTTTCAAATTTTTATCGTCATCATCGTACTTTTATTTTTATCGATTGTAAATTAAAAACTGTAACGAACACTACTGAGGTCAGCGAAACGGTTGAGAACATAGATGAAGAAAACAGTTTGAGAAAACCATCCAACCATCCCAATCTGAATGAGATAAAAGAGGTGATTAGTAAAATGAAAAATAATAGAGGCAGGCGAAGATAGACTGCCAACGAAAATTCTACAGGTAGATATCCAAACCACAGCTGAAATTCTACGACCTCACATCACATCAGTATAGAAGAAGGAGAGGCTGCCTCCTTCAAGGAAGATGTGCATCATTGTAAAGCTACCAAAGAGTGGCGACTTACAAGACTATAATAATTGGAGAGGAAATACTCTACTTAACACCATATATAAGATACTTGCAGTTATAGTACAGGGGTGGCTTCAGAGCAAAATAGAAATCATTTTGCGAGATGGACAAGCAGGCTTCAAACCCAATAGCAGCTGCATAGATCAGGACAACGCTTTACGAATAATAATTGAACAGTCCATAGAATGCCGTAACCCCCTGTATCTACTGTTCGTCGATTTCAAGAAAGCGTTGGAAACCATCAAACGAACGGCTATATGGAAAGTACTAAGAACAAAAAGAGTACCCCAGAAGATAATTCGAATAATCACAGTGATGTATGAGAATGTACAATACACAACGGGAACATTAGCTAACCATTCCTCACTAATGCTTGAGTTAAACATGGATGCCCAATATCACCTCAGCTATTCACCATCATGCTGGATGACCCAATGGGCAAAGTCTGTTCGAAAAGAAAAGGCATCACATGGAGTCTCTCACGCCAACTCGAAGAGTTGGACTATGCAGATGACATTTGTCCACTCTCGCATAAGATTTTCAATATGCAGTCGAAACTGGAGGACCTAGAAAGATTGGTTCGTAGCCTTAGACTTGAGATAAACATCAAGAAAACCCAGGCCATCAAAATAAACAATAAGAGCACAGAAAACATCATGTTACAGGGCAACCAGTCGGCAGGAAGTACAATGACTACAAACGGCGACGCAGAAGCAGACGTAGATAACAGGCTCAATAAAGTGAGAGCGGCATTTGGACGACTGCAGTCAGTATAGAGAAGCTCACATATATCCAGGCGGATTAAGTTCAGAATATTCAATTCTCGTGTTAAATCAGTACTGCTGTATGGCAATGAAACTTGGCTTATATCGAAAAACATCACACAGAAACTCCAGGTATTCATTAACAAGTGCTTCAGATTCATATGCAGAATATTCTGGCCTAACACGATAAGTAACACAGCACTGTGGAGCATGACTAATGAGGAACCCATACTGAAACAGATAAGGAAAAGAAAGTGGTGATGGATCGGTCACACTATCCTAAAAAGTCCAGAGAGTGTTACCAGAATGTTACTCGGGTGGAATATTTAAGGTTCAAGAAATCGTGGTCGACCAAAAAACACCTGGAGACGCACAGTTATTCAAGAACTGAGACAGAACAATCTAACATGTGAGGAGGCGATGTCAATAGTAGTAAACCTTGTTAGATGCAGATGCTTTTTGGAAGCCATATGCTCCCAAGAGGAGTAACGGAAAAAATTAAAATTAGGGGTTAGGTATGAGGTTAAAATCTAGGGTATGAGGTTCAATCAACTGATATGGGTTAGGAAAATTCATTTTTCTAGAAACCGTAGTGCTATGGAACAAACTATTATCCTCTTAAGTATTTCTATACTTACCTTATGAAGTGTAGCATGTAATAGCACTTTTAAGCAAAGATTTCTGATAAAAACCAATGGGTATGTATGACCTTGAAACCATACAACATAAGCCATGTATTGTAACCAGAAGATGAGATTTTTGCTATAGTTTGCGGTTTATTTTCCAATTTCTTTTTCCATTTTCCATCCAAAGCGTCTTAGTTAAAGTAATTTCCAGCAAAAACCAAAAACGAAACATCCATTCTTCCTAATTCTGTATCTAAATATGTAGGCTCGCTATTTGAACCTTCACACAGGTGAATTTCCAGCAATCGATAAATTGGTCTTGTTTGCAGGCGTTAAATTCAAATTGGATGAAATTGCTAGTCAAAGAGAAAATTGCGTAGAAGTATGTGTATGTGTGTACCATATGTGTGTGTGTATTTATGTACATGCAGGTTTGTTTCAGGAATTCGTACAATATTCGCATATAAGACCACTCGAAATGCATCAAATTAGATCTCAAAGGAATAAATGTACATGTTAAAGGCAATAATGATGGGTTGTTCAACGATTATGGTGAGACCGGCTAGATTTTCATACCCAAAGTCATAGTCGCTGGTAGCGGTATATCAGGTCTCTGCTCATGTTTGTAGCAAATAAGTGTATTAATTCAATACCTACTGTTAAAGATGCTTTTTATATTAAAACCATGTAAATCAAATAGTGCTATACTTTAAAGCAACGTCCTCCAAGCCTATATCATGCACCGAATTCATCTGATTTGGCTCCCTGTAATTTCTTTCTGTTCATTCATGTTAAAAAACCGTCACGGGGAACGTGTTTATAAAATTGTACAAAGTCGCCAACGTACATTAAGATGGATGTTCTCTTGGCTATGTAGCTTTTGCACATGTCAAGCAATGACGCTATGATTTAGCGGGAATATCAATAACAGAAGTACTAGGATAGGTTAGATTAAAGGGGGCTGCCAGACATATGTCCGGCAGACTTAGGCCCATAAAGCTCATTCTGATGCCATAAACTTCCACCGACAGCTCGTTTAGTTATCCGACCAGTTAGCCCTCTCAATAAATTTGCAAATCAGCCCTAGAGGAGTCTCCAGTAGAGTCACAATACCAACAAAATATGCACCGAAATACTGTACCTAAGTTCTGCCAACGCCGAATATTCTAACAGCAGATGTTCCGTAGTCTTTACTTTCTACTCTAACAGCATAGAATAGACTCCATCTGGCCCAGCAATATGGCATAAGAAAAATATCGGAACGAAGGTAGAAATGGAATGAATCACAACAATGGCCAAATTGGGAGCCGAGTTCGGTGAAAGTTTATTTTATGTTTGGAGCCGGATCGTGCGACTTAACACGCTTAGACTATTTTTTGTGGGGCTATGTTAAGGCTCAATTCAAACCCGCAACGGTTGACGTACTGCAAGGCAAAATTGAAGGATTTATTTGTGAGATACCGGGCAATATGTTAAAGTTACTTAGCTTGTAACTAAAAATGATTAACAAAACGGAAGCAAGGCAAACTAATAACAATAATGGACAGCAAAATACAACAACGACCCGGCGCTACGTGCCACACAGCCGAAGCTACACGCGATGTTTAGCGCCCTATTTTTGAAGATCGCATTATCAGCCGCAGAGTTGATTTGGTTTGGCCACCTCGGAGCTGCGATTTGACACCGTTGGACTATTATTTGTGGGGTGCCGTCAAAGATAAGTATTATGCCAATAAGCCAGAGACAATTGACTCTTTAAAGGACAATATTCGTGAAGCCATTGGTGAAATACAGCTGCACACAATCGATAATGTGCTTAAAAATTGGAGCGATCGTGTAGGCTACTGCATGGCCAGCCGAGGTAGCCATTTAAATGAAATTATTTTCCATTATTAACCGAAAAAATTGTACTTTCAAATAAAAAAAGAAATTTGAGAAAATATTCAGTAGTTTTTTTTATAGCATTAAAAAAAAAAATAAAAAATTATTTGGCGGACCCTTTATTATATTCCGATTTAATTACTTCTATTTTAATTAATAAATTTTACAACGGCTCAGATATTTATATACTTTAGAGTCCTGTACATAATATAAAGGTATTGGTTTTAATAAATTTAGAATAATTGTGTGAATAGAAAAGGGTAGATTTTTTTATTTAAATGGGAATGCGGAAAATAAGCTTAAGTGTACGCAGGACTTCTTAATGGCTTGAATACTATATAGGGAAGATACTAAGACTAGATTTGGTGGACACGGTAGTATCTTATGTGTGCGAGGGTGGATTCCGTTTAAAAGGGTGTGCATGGTGGCAATAACATCAGTCACTAATAAAATAATATCTTGATAAGATAGCTCCTTCAATAGCCCGGTTGTTAGATAATTTTAAAGTTTCAATTAAGTATTGGAAAGAATTTTTTTTCTATAATGTAGCTATTTAGGCCTGTGTGTTCAAGAACTCCCACCCCAATCCGGCGAGCTTAGCCCAAAACTAGCTTTCCAAGCACCGAGCCTATCAAAACGATTAAAACTAAAGCTCATTCGAGCACACAATACGCTACATCTGACATCACGACTTCATCTTTTGGTTAAGAGTTCATATCTACAAAAATAAATCCTTGTCGCTTTTAGTAAAACAAAATTAGCTTTTGCTAGTTTCGATCTACAGAAAATAGCAAAAAGCATTACGTTAAGCCAATTGTATATTAAAAACGGCATAATGTAGGAGTGAGTGTGTAATGTTGCGTTATATTTGATTGGACAACTTTGAAAAATGTATTCATTTTCTTCTCCTTTCTGTATATTTAAGTATAAAAAAATAATAAATATTTATTCACGTTTTTCTGTTTTTTTTTTGCAAATTAATTTTCAGTTGCCTTTTAGTAAACAAAAGTATGAATATTCGCATAACCATTGTTTTTTTCTCTATTTTTTCGAAAAATACTTTTGGCTTTTGTACCATTTAGAACCATTTTCAAATTTTAATTTCTTTCTAAATGTTTTCTATTGTGTATACGATTTTATATTTTTCATATTTTTTCTATTATTTTTTTAATTTATTTTTCTATTGCCATATACTATATACATACATACGAGGGCGGATTGACATTGAAGCTACCTAGCGACGCTAGATGGCAGCACAAACACAAAAACTTTTTCTTTCTTAGAAATTACGATCTGTCAGACGTCAGCTGTTAAAATTTTAGCCAAATTCATTGATTAGTTTATTTGTTGTAGTCGTTTGAAATAAGCAACTTTTGTGTTTCTTGGAAAATGGAAAAAAGTGAATTTCGTGTAGTGATTAAACAGTAATATTTGAAAGGCAAAACGGCGAAAGAGACAAAAGAAAAGCTTGATAAACATTACGACGAATCTGCTCCGTCAGATTATATGGTAAAATATTGGTTTGCTGAATATAAACGGGGCCGAACAAGCACTGCAACAATACCATCAACAGGAAGGCCAAAAGAGGTGGTTACTGAAGAAAATATCAAGAAAATCCTCGATATCATTACGAATGATCGGCGGTTCAAAATCCGTGAGATTGCTGAAATGGTAAACATATCATATGAATGTTTGTTCAACATTTTGCATGAACATTTGCATAGTTTGCTCAGTGTTGAACAAAAACGAGTTCGACATATCACTTCACAGCAGTGTTTGGACATGATAAAGCATAATCCTGCTGATTTTTGGCGTAGATTAATCAGTGTTGATAAAACGTGGATCCACCACTACACACCTGAAACCAAACATAAATCGAAGCAATGGCTGGAAGCTGGTGGAAGTGCTCCGAAGAAGGCGAAGACAGCGAAATCGGCTGGCAAGGTTATGGCCACTGTATTTTGGGATGTACACGGCATATTGCTCATCGATTGTCTTGAAAAGAGATCCACAATCACAGGAGAGTATTGTAGTGCATTATTAGATCAATTGGTTGATGCAATTAAGGAAAAACTACCACATTTAAACAAGAAAAAAGTGCTCTTTCTTCAAGACAACGCACCGGTTCACACAGCATTAGATACGATGCTAAAACTACGAGAAATCCACTTCGAATTGGTTGATCATCCATCTCATAGTCCATATTTAGCCCCTTGTGACTTTTTCCTGTATCCAAACTTGAAAAAATGGCTCGCAGGAAAAATATTCATCTCAAACAAAGAAGTGATCACCGAAACTAATGCGTGTTTTGGGGAGTGTTCCCAAAATCGTATTATTCAGATGGTATGAAAAAGTTGGAAAATCGTCTTACTAAGTGTATTGAACTAAAAGGAGACTATGTTGAGAAATGAATGGTTTTTGAAAAAAAAAGTTTTTTTTCTACTCAGATAGCTTCAATATCAATCCGCCCTCGTATACTACCATTTGTATACTTATTATTTTCATTATATATTTCGGCTTTATGTTTTGTTTTCTTTAATTTATTTTTTCTTTTTCTTCAGTATTTTCGGGGGCTTTAATAACATTTTGCCTTTTAGCAAAATATGTGTTTTGTGTTCTTTTTTTTATAAAAAAATATATTTTAAGTGTATCTGTGTGATCTGTAACAGTTGTTATTTGGGTTATTTAAATGAAAAATAAATAAAATATTTTCCAAAAATATCTGTTTTTTGTATATATTTGCTAAATAAATAATAGTCGATCAAGTTCGACTATGTGCTAGCCAACATCATAATGGTTTCACAAAAAGTAGTTCTTTAGCAGTTTTGAAACGAAATATTAATAGGCGTGTGGTCAGATATGCGGGGGCTGGCGTGATGTAGTGCTTAGAGGGCCTGCAGGCGAAAACGTCCAAAAGATACTTCCCTGACTTTCCATCTTCGCTCTGGCGAAGATGACAATCACCATAAGAATGATCGGGCGCCCACTGTTCGAAAAAACGGCAATCCTCATCATCAACACACTTAGCAAAGACCTTCACCACTACACAATACAATTCAATGGAAGCGTGGTTTCTAGGCGGCGATAAAACGGCAGCCCCATCATCCTGGAACTGGCTACAGTAGACTAACCCTCTACTTAGATTGAACAGATGATGATTATAGAGACTGAAACAAGGCAAAAAAATGGACAGAACACGGCAACAAGCTTTGGCGCACGAAACAGGATGCGCATTGCACAATGAAATGTACGGACTCTTCGTGGAACATCAATTCCTATAATTTCATGTTTAATTCTGCCAAATGAATTCTGAAAATAGTTAGCGCCATTCCACAGAATGTTGTGTAATGATACGGAGAGTGTTAACATGATCTATAGTCGAGTTTTGTGGTCTTAAACCTGCTTGCTCTTGCCTCTCAATATTTGTGTTGTTCTTTCGGAGGTCATTTTAGAAATATCCCAGCAGTAACCTTGTACTGCAATAAGGCAAAAACTAAACAGAACACGGCAACAAGCTTTAGCACATTAAACAGGCCTCGCATTTCGCAATGGCATCTAAGGACTCTTCATGGAGCATCACTTCTTGCGCAACTCAAATATCAGATATCATATTACAAGAAATGACATCGCGAATATAAGTGAGATGAGATGGAATGCTAATGCCGAACTTACTACGGCAAATGGTTATCTTGTACTCTACAGGGGAACTGGAAATATTAGCCAAAGCGGATCGGAATCATAATGTCGAAGAAAATCAAGAACTCCCTTCAGACATGGAAACCGATATCCGACCGTTTGGTAATGCCTCGATTCAAAAGCAGAACAAGACATATCACCATAGTACGAGGGTGCCAAGAAGGGTGAATTCTATGTGCAGATAACATCAGCGCTCAGCAGTATGCGAACAGGAGATACCATCATTCTCATGGGTGACCTCAATGCGAAAATAGTAAGCAACAACACCAACACTTCCAGCTAGGTAATCTGGAGGACAACGGAACTTCTTTAGATGGATTTATCTGGAGGGAGATTGAAGTTTCTTTATTAAATACTCGAAACTGCAACTATATTTTTTTACGTCATGTCCTCTGCCGGGACTCCAACATGGATGGCTTGTGTTGTATGCCAGCACTCTAGGCATAATACCACTGAAGGCTTTCAAATATATGTAAAGATGGGTGAATCAGTATGCTCTTCTCTGTCCGTAAAGTGACTATAAAAATGTAGAAACAAATACAGTACGCAAAACCCGTATTCTTACATCCGATAAAAATAAGAAAATTTACAAAATATTCAACGCTTGAGCAAATTTTTAAAAATTTCGTGTCTATTTATTGTTTCTATGACAAAATACAAGTAATATGTAGGTATCTTAGAAATTGATCGCTAAATGGCGAAGTATTCACATAATGGATGAAAAATGCCGTATTCGTACAGATGGCAATGCCTTATTTTTCTTGTTGTTAACGCGAGTTTGAACTCTATTTTATTTGTGTGGTTCCCCGTTTTCATTGTTACAGTCAGTATTTTCATAAAATATCATAGTCGGTTGAATTGTTATCAAAAGTTGGGAATATTCAGCATGGGCAGAAAATCAAGTGAGCTTTCAGATGAACAACGTAAATTAGTAATAGATCTACACATTGATGGAAAATTTGTAAGGGAACGTGCCAAAATTATGAAGCGCAATGCTTCTACTATCCAATACGTGGTGTCGAAATATAAAAAAACCGAACAATTAAAAAAATCACTGCGAAATGGAAACCGGCGCAAATTAACAAGAAGACAATGCTCATTTCTAAGTCGTCAAATTCGCATTGATCCTTCTATAACTGGCTTTACTTTGCCTGTAAATTTAGAACAGAACTTTGAAATTCACGTTACAGCTCAAACAGTTCGAAATTTTACATTAAAAAAATTGGTTTCAAAAGTCGATATGCTGTCAGAAAACCATTCGTTAGCATGGTTAATAAGCAAAAATGGGTTGCGTTTGCTAGAAAAATACCAAAATAAGGATTTCAACTTCTAGAAAAGAGTTCTTTTTACGGATGAGTCCAAATTTTATATAAAATTATCGGATGGACGCGTTAAAATTTGTAGAAGTACACGAGCTTATTTCGCTATAACCTAATTCCCACATTCAAGCATGGTGGAGGCTGGGTAATGGTTTGGAGTTGCTTTTCAGCATCAGGAGTTCAGGAGTTCAGAATCTACATTTCATTGATGGAATTATGACAGCAAGGGACTATAGAAATATTTTAAAGAAAAACGTGAAGCAAAGTGCATAGAAAAATGGGCATTTCCCACAACATACAGCGCTGGATTCCCGACTTTGGATTCTGTACAACTGTCCCAAATGCCAGAAAACTCCACCTCAAAGTCCAGATCTCAATCCCATTGAGAGTTTGTAGTCAATTCTCAAGAAAAATCTGAAACATTACGACATTTGAAACGTAAACGACCTCAAGGTAGCATTGAGGATGGAATGGACTAAAATATCACCACAATGAACTTCCAAACCAGTGGAATCGATGTCAAGACGTCTCAATGCTGTCATAAAGCAAACAGGATATCCAACAAAATATTAATCTTAATCCGTATGCATAATATTCTGTACGAATACGGTTTTTTGTCACCCAATATGTGAATACTCCGCCATCTAGCGGTCGATTTATATGATACTTACACAAATACATACTTGTATTTTGTCATAAAAACAATAAATAGAGACGAAATTTTTCAAAAATTTGCTTATGCGTTGAATATTTTGTAATTTATCTTATATTAATCGGGTGTACGAATATGGGTTTTGCATACTGTACATGATACAATAACACAAACAAAAATAGGGTTGTAGGGCATTAACATACTTTCACTTTTCAATAGCCTTGAGCTACAAAATTCCTACTTTTTTGAAAGAATTTATACAAAAATTAAATAAGTAATGTTGGGTATGCCATAACAAAAAGAAATTGAATTAAAATTAAAAAAAATCTAAGACTTAAAGAAACAAATTTTTTTTCCTTAGAAGAAAAAGTTGAAGTAGTGGTCTGGACCAAAAATTGTTTTGGACAACTATAGGGTCCGCCAAATAAATTTTTTTTCGAAAATGCTATAAAACAAAACTACTGAATATTTTCTCAAATTTCTTTTTTTTATTTGTAAGTACAATCCTTCTGTTTAATAATGGAAAATATTTTCATTCAAACGGCTGTCTCGGCTGACTATGCTGTAGCCTACATTATTGATTGTGTGCAGCTGTATTTCACCAATGACTTCACGAATATTGTCCTTTAAAGCGTCAATTGTCTCTGACTTGTTGGCGTAACACTTATTTTTGACGGCACCCCACAAATAATAGTCCAACGGTGTCAAATCGCAGCTCCGAGGTGGCCAAACGACATCAGATCTGCAGCTGATAATGCGATCTTCAAAAACAGGGCGAAAAACATCCGTTGAAACGTGCTGTTGAAACCAAATGTTGCTAATATCCTCCTCTTCAATTTTTGTGAACAAAAATTCATTCAACATGGCCCGATAACGATCGCCATTGACTGTAACGGCCACTCCTTGCTCATTTTCGAAGATAAATGGAACAATTATGCCTCTGGACCAAAATCCGCACCAGTGACTCGTCTTGGGTGTATCGGCTTTTCAATGTATGCGTGCGGGTTTTCTGTGCCCCAAATGCGACAATTTTGTTTGTTTACATACCCGGCAAGATCAAAATTTGCTTCATCTGAAAAGATGATTTTTTTGGCAAAATAGGCATCTTCTGTAAGTCGATCGCAAGCCCAGATTCCCAGGAAGGAAGCAAATTGGCTGTCAATTAATGAAATTCCAAGAACTGGGCTGACAACCTTTGAAACTTATTTAGCAAAAAAATTGGGAAAATTTGACTATGGAACGCTACACTCTTGAACAAAGAATTTTAATTGTAAAAATTTTCTATCAAAATGGGGAAAATTTTACAGAATCACTTCGTCGAATTCGAGCAGTTTTTCCTCGTAATCAGGTTCCTTCAGAGACTGCATTGTGTAATTTAAACGCTAAATTGGAAGCTCATAGTACTGTGATCAAAACAATACGCTCGTAGTGGCCATAGTAATGCAAGCCTGTGTTATCAGCTCGTCAACATTCGCAACAATTGGGCAAAACCGAAGAACTTTGCGCAACATTTTGCATAAAAATCTTCATCTCCAGGCTAATAGAATTTAACATGTTAAAGAATTAAAGCCAGCCGACCATTGTTTTTATCAAACGTTAATGAATTGGCTGTTTGGCAAACTGAACGAAAACAACTCATTTTTCAACAAAATCATCCTTAGTGATGAGGCCCATTTTCAATTAGCCGATCATGTAAACAAAAAAAAAAATTGTCGATATGGGGTTCACAAAATCCAAAAACAGTTATCGAACAGCCATTACATCCAAAGAAAGTGACTGTATGGTGTCGTTTGTAGTTAGGCGGCATCATCGGAACGTATTTGTTCGAAAATGGGCAAGGAAACGCCGTCACCGTGAATTCTCTACGCTAGCAAGCCATGATGACCAATTTTTTGTGGCCACAGTTGGCTAATATTACATCAGTGAACTTTGGTTTCAGCAGGACGGCGCCACAAGCCACACAGTCAGCCAAACAAAATAACAGTCTTTGCCGAACTCCAATTACTACTTTCATCGATCCGTAACTCCCTTTCATGTCAGCGCACTTCATATAATGTCATGCTTCATTCTGTCAGCAGAATTCTAGAAATGTTTAGCGCTATTTTACAGATTAATGTGTAATGATACGGAGAGTATTAGCATGATCTATAATAGAGGTTTGTTGTCCGAAACCTGCTTTCATTATTTATGTTATTCTTTCGGAGTTCATCTTAGAAAAAATCTCAGCAGTAACCTTGTAGAGCAGCGCAATAACCCGAAAGCTATTGGGGTTTGTATGGTCTGAATTCGTAGATTGAAGTTAAAATAAAATATATTTTGTGTTTGATTTTAATTAAAAATCCTTTATTCAACACGGTTATATGCTTTTTTATGGCTGAGTAAAGAATACATCGAAAGCTCTCGAACCTTTCGATGTTTCAGGTAGATTCCATTTCTTTCTTTTAATTTATTTTTAGTTCTTTTGTGGCTCTGCGTATGTAAATATCTACCTCTTGTATTTGCGGTGTTGGATGTCCAGTTATGATCTTCCTAAATAACATATACAAATTTCCAGTACGATGGCTTTTAGCAGCGCTCTGATGTTGTCAATCCACCGCCGCTTATCTCGTAAAGCAGCAAACTTAACGTGCCTGTCGAATTAACTTAAGCGTACCTGTAGATCGTTAAGTTCGATCCAATTACGGGATTCAAATCCAATCTCTCCTCACGTGTCTCCTGTAACCAAGAATATCAAAGACAGGATCCATGAAAATAGATTTCACTCTATCTCATCGCAACGGATCACCCTCCTGGCAAGAAGATGGGGTAGTTTGCAAGGCCTGTAACTATAAAGTAAAAATACCAGATCCTTCAAAATAATTATTAGGTTTTGTCTTAAGTTTTCGCACACTTCAGTTTGTAGTGTTGGATGATTGAAATGGCAAAATTTATTTCTCCTTTTTCTTTTTTCACTGAGATTTTTTTGAAAAAAGAATCAATTGATTTTTATGTAAAAAACACACTTTAGAACATTGGTCCGGATACAAAATAAAAAATAAGAAAAAAAAAATTAATCGAAATATTTATTTCAGTTTTTGGTTTTAATCAGATTTAACTCGAGCGTACACAGTAAGGGTAAATATTAAAATAAAAGTCTGGCCAAATCCTTGTGTAAGTCTGAGGTGAGGATTAAATAAATTTATCTTCTTCTCAAATACGCTGTGAAATTGAAAATCGAAATACGAAATATGTTCGTTCTGTTAACTAAATAGTTTATGATGGCGTATACGTAGTATTTTTAACAAATATAACTCATACGTATCGATAGCGACTATTCTATTCTGTTGATACACAGTTTGCGTAAAACAATTCGCAGAAAGAGACCAGAATTGTGGGAAATTGGAAAACTTGTGGATTTTGCACCATGGTAACCCACCGTCGCACAGTGCCATCATCATTCGAAATTTTCTGACGCAACATATACCATCCAACAGCCACCGATTTTACTTGATTTGGCTCTCTGTGACTTCTTTCTGTTCAATCGAGTTCAAAAACCCCTACGGCGAACACATTTCAGCAGCTATTTCTAAAATAGATAGAGATGATTTATGTACTCTTGGCTACGTAGCTTTTGCAAATGTTAAGCTATGACGCTAAGATTTAGCGGAAATATCAACAACAGATGTACCAAAGCAACAAAAGAAAAACTCAAATCGGTACGATGGGACCGCCACACGGGTGTTATGCCGAAAACTCTTTATAAAGGTAGTATAACTATAAAACAGTTTGTTTGGTACCGCTAAATAAACCCTAAGCTTTACAAACAAATGCCTTTTAGAAGCGCTCTAGTTACTAAAAAAATGCTTTCAAATCTGAATTATATTTAAAGAAGAGCGTAATAGCTTTAAAACAATCATAGATAATAATAGAGTTTGTCCAGTCGAATTATAGCAAAGGTAACTCCTAAACTCATGTGTTCAAAAATTTTTAGTTTTTGAAATAACATTTCAACAAAAATCTTCAACTGACAGTATTCTTCAAAAGGATTATACAAACATATGTATAGTTGTGGTCATATAATTAGGAAATAAAAGCAATCCCTGGTTGCTACTTTCTTTTTTTTAAACCGTTTAAAAAAAGACATGAAAAAAACGAATACAAAAAAAAAATACTAAAGGGTCCGCCATCTAACGTTTTTTTTCTACTAGTGCTTATTTCGTGAATTGTAACACTTAGCTCATGTCTGATTTGACAGATTATCCTTCTACTGAATGAATATGGTTGTGTATACGCTTAAACAACGCTGGGAAATATTGCGACATTACTTTGAAAATTGTGCCAAAAAAATCGTCTTTTCAGATGAAGCTCATTTTGATCTTGGCGGGTATGTAAACAAGCAAAACTGTCACATTTGGGGCACAGAAAACCGCACGCATCCATTGAAAATCCCATACACCCAAGACAAGTCACTGTTTGATGCGGATTTTGGTCAAGAGGCATAATTGGGACATTTTTCTTCGAAAGTGAGCAAGGAGTGGCCGTTACAGTCAATGGCGATCGTTATCGGGCCATGTTGAACGAATTTTTGTTCACAAAAATTGAAAAGGAGGATATTAACAACATTTGGTTTCAACAGGACGGTGCTACGTGCCACACAGCCGAAGCTACACTCGATGTTTTGCGCCCTGTTTTTGATGTCGTTTGGCCACCTCGGAGCTGCGATTTGACACCGTTAGACTATTATTTGTGGGGTGCCGTCAAAGATAAGTGTTACGCCAACAAGCCAGAGACAATTAACGCTTTAAAGTTCAATATTCGTGAAGCCATTGGTGAAATACAGCTGCACACAATCTATAACGTGCTTAAAAATTGGCAGCCGTTTAAATGAAATTATTTTCCATTATTAACCGGAAGGATTGTACTTTCAAATAAAAACAGAAATTTGAGAAAATATTCAGTAGTTTTTTTAATAGCATTTTCAAAAAAAAAAAAAAAAATGTATTTGGCGAACCTTGTAAATATTCATGGACTGCTATTATGTTTTAATGTTTATAAAAAATTAAGCCATAAGTGCTTAATTGACGTTCGTTTAATTTCTCTTATACAACTGTTTTATACCATTTCAACACTCGTAGACCACTATTTGGTTTTAAAATATTTTTTTTTGTTTTCACTTTGTTTTACTAGCATCATATTGATGCTTAATTTTTAAGCTAAAGGCTCATCGATTAGCCTTGTAAAGTTTTTAACCAACCAAAATCCTTGAGGTCAGCAATACACTTTTGGAATAATGAGAATACATTCAAGGTTTTTGATGCTGCCCAACTTCTGCTGCTATTTATCAAAAACAAATACAATCAATTATGGCATTTGAAGTGCTTTTGCTTCTGTTCTCTACACATATTTTCAATAATTAGTGGGTCATTACAACTTAACTCAACTACGACTACGACTACAACTGAGTAATACAAGGTTACAACGTAAGAGAATATCTTATTCATTATGGAAGAATTGCATTTCATTAGTGTTGAGGCATAACTCTGTGTATGCGTTTGTCGTGTGTGCCGAAGTCATTAAATATGAATAAATCCAGATTCATAATTTCGTTTGTATGGCAGGATTTGTGTTTATCGGTCATGTGTATCAATCTGTAGAGTTGGTTAGTAGAGTGCGTGTGTGTGTTGCATTTATAAATATGTGTTGCATGTACAAATAATTTGTGTGCGTGTTGCAATTTTAAACAACGACCCTATTTGGTTTGCCACAACTATAATAATGATGTTGTGTTATGAAACACAATGTTTTGAAAAAAATTTGTTTGTAAAGAGAAAGAAAAGTCTACTAAGGAAAGAGAAGAGTCAGTTAAGTTTGAGTATATGATACCCTTCACTATCTGCTGTTTGCAGCAAAACTAACAGCCATTAAATAATTTTTTGTTCGGATAAAACTTCAATTTTTTCCAGCAATTCCATAGGAACTAGTTATGACACCTGCTTTTTTAAAACCAATCATATTTGATAAGAAATTTTTAGCAAGAGCGGCAATCAGAAATTGTACTTTCAATAACCCGCATTTTAACAGTTGTCATCAGAGTTACTCATACGTCATAGATGACAAGTAAAAACTGCGCTATTAATGAAAATAATATACAAGTTAATAATTTAGATTTGAACAACATATGGTTTGTGTCCGTAATAACAAATATGGTATTTTTGAGGGTAAACATCTTTCATTGTAATTCAGCTTTCGCTAGACGCCAAAGTCTAAACACTCGGTTTTTTCAATCGCATTAATAATGTCGAATTTTGTACCTAAAAAAGACGTTTAGCGTGGATGTCTGATAACCTTCTTTTCTTCTTGAAGAAAACGGCTGCTGAAAGTTATCGATTGTCGGTAGAAGCTTACGGTCAACATGTACCAACTAAAAAAACTTGTAAACGATGGTTAGCTTGATTCAAAAGTGGTAATTTCGACACAGAAGACAAGGAGAGGCCTGGTTAGCCGTAATAGTTTAAAGATGTGGAATTGGAAGCATTACTCGACGAAGGTTGTTGTCAAACGCCAGAAAAATTTGCATTATCATTGAGATAAAAGCAACAAAGCATTTCCTTATGTTTAAAATTATTGGGATTCATTTAAAGGCAAGGAAATTTGATCCCATATGAATTAAAGCCGAGAGAATCTCAATCGGCAATGATGCTTAAACGCTACAAAAAAGTCTAGGTAATGCTCTATATTTGGTGGAATCAGAAGGGTGTTTTGTATGACCAGTTGAAATCGCGTCAGACGATCACAGGGGAACTGCACCGAACACAATGTGTTCGTTTGAAGAGAGCAATCAACGAAAAACGATTAGAATATTCGACCGAACACGAAGCCATAATCTTCCATCATGACAACGCTCGGCCACTTGTAAGACCGACCGAAAACTATTTAGAAAACAGTGGATGGGAAGTTTTGGCTCATACGCCTTTTAGCCCAGAGCTTGCCCTTTCTGACAACCATTTGTTTCGATCGATGCAGAGCACCTTTACTGGAATACGTTTCATTTCAAAACAAGGTATCATAAAATAGCTTGATTCGATCTTTACAACAAAACAGGAGCAGTTCTGTTGGCGCGTAAACCATATGATACCAAAAAGATGAGAAAAAGTAGTGGCTAACGATGGACAATACAATTCATTCTTTATTTTATTATAGTAAATGCATTTTCAAACAAAGACATCGACGTTATTAATTTTTACACCCAATATTATTCAAAAATGATAAGAATTTCGCTGTCACAATTTGCAAAGCTAAAGTTCCTTTGTAGCTTGTAACTTTGAAAGTAACGTTATGTGGGGTTGTAGACTCGGCTAGAGAGAAGAAGTCCCAGTTATGTCTGAAACTTAGCCTATTGTGATACCACAAGCATAGAATGTAAAACAGTTTCCATAGGAATCTAATTTGACTCCAAAATAAATCTTGAAACTACGGTGACTTTTATTCTGGAAAGTTCAGCCAAAGATGACATAAAAGAGGCGGCCAAAAACTTTCATTGTCTAGTATCAAGGGCCGGATACTGAAACATGAGATGAAAAACGGTTTCCATCTCTTCAGCAGAACCACAACTTCCGCAAAATTTATGCGAGGGGATGCCGAGACTATCGACATGCCTACCAATCAGACAATTGTGCAATGATGGATTGCCATGCGACTCAGAGAGAGAAAAAATTTAGCCCTCTTTTCATCGGGAGAGAATCAGCAGAGTCTGGCAACACCGCATGTGCCCTCATGCTGCCATTTAAGTACTTAACATCTAAAATTTTCATTCTTAAAAATTTTTTATGAATTTTTGAAAAAAAAAATTGCTCTAATTTTGTACAAAAAATTTGTTTTTTTCGTAGCTAAGTTGTGAATAACTACGAAACTGTTGAAAATACCAAAAAATTATGTTCAGATTGGCTTAAAGGAAATTTTGTTCCTAAACGTTTGGTTGTACCGGTCGAGTCATTCTCAAGTTATGATGAAATATATTGACATATCTACGAGGGCGGATTGATATTGAAGCTACCTAAGTAGGAAAAAAACATTTTTTTTCTTTTTTTCAAAAACCATTCATTTCTCAGCTTAGTCTCCTTTTAGCTCAATACACTTAGTAAGACGATTTGCCAACTTTTTTATACCATCTGAATATTACGATTTTGGGAACTCCTCGAAATACGCATTAGTTTCGGTAATCACTTCTTCGTTTGAGATGAATCTTTTCCCTGCGAGCCATTTTTTCAAGTTTGGAAACAGAAAAAAGTCACTAGGGGCTAAATCTGGACTATAAGTGTCTAATGCTGTGTGGACCGGTGCGTTGTCTTGAAGAAAGAGCACTTTTTTCTTGTTTGAATGTGGTCGTTTTTCCTTGATCGCATCAACCAATTGAACCAATAATGCACGATAATACTCTCCGGTGATTGTGGATCCCTTTTCAAGATAATCGATGAGCAATATTCCGTATGCAGCCCAAAATACAGTGGGCGTAACCTTGCCAGCCGATTTCGCTGTCCTTGCCTTCTTCGGAGCACTTCCACCAGCTTCCACCCATTGCTTTTTGCCGATAGCTTTTTCATATGCAAATGCTCATGCAAAATATTGAACACACGTTCATATGATATGTTTACCATTTCAGCAATCTCATGTATTTTGACCCGGCGATCATGCATAACGATATCAAGGATTTTCTTGATATTTTCTTTAATAACCACCTCTTTTGGCCCTCCTGTTGATGGTATTGTTGCAGTGCTTGTTCGGCCCCGTTTAAATTCAGCAATCCAATATTTTACCATATAATCTGATGGAGCAGATTCGCCGTAATGTTTGTCAAGCTTTTCTTTTGTCTCTTTCGCCGTTTTGCCCTTCAAATATTAGTGTTTAATCACTACACGAAATTCACTTTTTTCCATTTTCCAAGAAACACAAAAGTTGCTTACTTCAAACGACTACACCAAATAAACTAATCGATGAATTTGGCTAAAATTTTAACAGCTGACGTTTGATAGATCGTAATTTCTAAGAACGGAAAAGTTTTTGTGTTTGTGCTGCCATCTAGCGCTAGGTAGCTTCAATGTCAATCCGCCCTCATACCATAATTTGGGCAAAAAATTTGCCACGCCCATAAAAACAAAATTGAGCCCGATAGAAAAAACTGAAAACGCATCATATTTATTTCTATTTAAACGCGAGAAAATTTTTTGTTTTTCGTAGACCAGTTTAATTTTTTGTAGGCGAAATTAGAAGAATGACGTTCACTTGCACCAAGGCGGTGCTACGTACCACAAAAGTAACGATTTCGTTGCTGCTTTGCGTAATAACCGTCTGATTTCGCGAAAAGAAGATCAAAATTTACCACCGAGGTCTTGTGCGGTAATATACTCAGACTTTTTTCTTTGTGACGATGTCAGAGATAAGTGGTATGCCAATAGCTTACAATCGATCCAAGGCCTCAAAAATGTAATTCATTAATTTATTGAAATCAAACAGCCGCAAATGTTCGAATTGGAGATGTCCAGCAAGTGGCTACGAGCCACCAGGTCGGAATGTTCATTGGTCTGTGGTAAGATTCATAGGGAGACTCGTTTCCACTAAGAGATTAGCTAGTTAGAGTAGGATTCTTTCCCCTCTCCTGTGAAATTTGACCGTTAACACTCTGCTCGTGAGACTTGATTCTAATCGATTCAAGACTGTAACGTATGCGGATGATGTTGTTGTCACTGCGCCTTCTCAGCCAGTTCATTACTGATAGCGGGCTGAACGTAAAACCGGGAAAGAGGGAATTGTTACTATTCACGCGCAGGTAAAAAGTTCCGTCATTTTCCCTATCGCGTCTGCACGGTGTTGAGCTGGAGCTATCGGATAGCGTGAAATATCTGGGGATAATTCTGGATTCCAGGCGAGGGCGGCGAAGGCGAATGTTGCGCTGTACGCCTGTCATATGGCCGCTGAATAGTCCTGTGGTCTAAATACTAGGAGTTCTAATTGGATATTTAACACGGTGGCCAAGCCTATACTTATGTATGGTGCTGCTGTACGGCGGAGTTCTCATTGTCTTGTTAAGGGGTCACTCGGACACCTGTGGAAACCGTATGGCAGACGGACTTTCGAGGGTAGGTTCTCTCCTCAGAAGTGAGGAGATTGACCACTCAGTTGCTTCTTAAATTTTTAATGTCAAAAATGTTTAAATATTTAAGAAGTCCGTGAATATTTCATAAGATTTTAGTTCCTATTTGGTTAAAAAAATAAAGATTTTATTTTTCGAATTAAGACAAGTAATCTTAAGTAGCAATTGATACATAGAAGCTTTAACACAACGCTAATTTATTTTTTTTTTTAATTGAATTTTGTAATGATGCCACTCTCCTCTTGTAGATTTATGGCATTGCGCCACTTGTTTGGCAGGGCAGAGTTACGGTGAGATGATGAGCCCACGTGCTCTGTATCAAGGAAAATCTGACTCCAGTATGATCGTGCTCGCTTGGAGCCTATTATAGGGATGCCGCGACTTAGGCTACTAAGTCATGTGGCTGTGATTACTGTGCACTGCGTAGCTAGTGCGCACGCTGGGAGATTAGATCTGCCTTTCAATGACTACTGTAGGGGTTGTCAGGATGAGGAAGAGGAGGAAACTTCGAGTGCCAGTGCCCAGGTCATTCTGGTATTAGGACTGCTTTTCTTGATCGGATCGGGACGCGGATATGTCGGAAATGCATTACTGATGGGTATCACAGTGGGACCAATATTGGACCCAGGTATGCTGGACCGTTGTCTAGCTACCCGTCGTAACTATCTAAGTAGCAACGACTTGACTGATATTATTTTCTCTTATTAATGACGTACAATACCATCCTCTGCACAATTAAATAAAGGCCCGATGATATCTTAGAAATACTCGTTTACTTACTTATTTACATTAAATTTTTTTATTGTATAGCAATAAATTTGGCTTTAATACTAAATTATTGACTTTAAATAACACTATTACAGCAATTTGATGAGAGTTCTTATACTTTAATTTAATTTAAATCGTTTCGCATGCCTATACTGAGAAATAAATAATTTCTTTTTAATTTCGAACAAATTCCACACTGTAATGTATAAAAAATTCGTTTAATATGTTATTTCATACTGAATTTGTACATATTTTTGTTTAAGAAAAATCATTGTTTTAAATGTACCCGTATTTGCATATGTACTACTCGTCCTATATAATAAATGCAAATGGTTCATATACATTCATACATACAAGTGTCCTAGCAATGTAGTATGAGTTGTAGATTCACATGTTTCTTTACACGAGTATGTCTGCTTTTCTCCTATGTAGGTTATATCAAGAGTACATATGTAAAGTGCACACTTTTACCATAAGTACTACTACAACAAACAAACAAAGGACACAATAAAAGGCTCTTTTTTCATTTCCTTTTGTAGGTACTTTTTTTCTTACACTTTTCTTGTTTTTCTTGTATTTTTTTTTTAGTTTTCCATTTTTGAAGTTCATAAAGAAGAAACAAAATTTGCTTTTTAAATTTTTTATGTCAAAAATATTTAAATATTTAAGAAGTCCCTGAAGCTTTTATACGATTTTAGTTCCTTTTTTGATAAAAAAAAGATTTTATTTTTCGAACTAAAGCAAGTACTCTTAAGTAACAACTGATAAATTGAAGCCTTAACACAACGTTTTTCTTTCAAATAAAATTTTGTAATGCTTTACCACAAAAAGATTCAATTTTTAAGCCATTACTTCACATCTTATGCCACAGTAATGGTTTCTAGAAAAAAATATACATAATAAACGATTATTAAAAAAAAAAATATTATTAAAATCCGTACGTTTGCTCCTGGAATACATAAAAGATCCCGCCCTAATTAATTCAAATGTGAATCTAAATCAGCGTTCGGCAAACTAATACAGGGTGTCCGCCGATTAAGTAAACCAACTTGTTTTAATCTTTAAAACATTTTGTCATCGATTTTCATGAAAAAATCTTAGTGAGTGACGAAGCACATTTTCATTTGAATGGTTATGTGAATAAACAGAATAGTCGGTTCTAGGCAATGGAAAACCCTCAAATTATTCATCAGTCACCTTTGCATCTATTAAAACTGGCAGTCTGGTGTGTAATTTGCTCAGGAGGAATCATTGGACCTTATTTCTTTGAAACTGAAAACGGCGTAACGGTAACTGTCAATAGGGAGCGATATGATTGAAAACTTTTTAACGCCAAAACTGCATGCCTTGCGCCTGATTAACATGTAGTTTCAACAAGGTGCCACATCGCATATAGCCAGAATTACAATGGAATTACTGCCAGACCTCTTTCCACAACAAATTATGATGTTGATTGGCTTCGACGGTCGCCTGATTTTACTGCATTGGACTTCTTTTTGTAGGGATATCTGAAAAGCAAGGTTTTGCAAACAAGACAAAAACGCTGAAGCAATTCAAATAAAATATCATGATAAAGTAAGTGAAAGACCACGTGAAATGTGTGAAAATGTAATGAAAAATTTACTCTAAAGGGCTCGCATTTGTGAGGCTAACAGAGGCGGGCATTTATCTGATATTGTATTCCATACATAATTGCCGACATTAAATAAAATCTTTATCAATATAAGATCCCTTCTCTTTCATATAATCAAAAATTATAAACAAACAAATTAGTATACCTTCCCGGCGGACACCCTGTATTAATGCATTTTACAATTGGGGTAGTAATTTGAAAGCTCCCACTCAGGCCACTTTGCACTGTTTTTTCCATTTTTTTAATCTTTAGTTCTCTTTGTTTATTTTTAATAATTTTTTGTGTATGCGGTGAGTACGTACGTATGAAAACAGAAGAGAAGTGCTGCTCTTTACGTGAATGTGATCTTAATATAGTCTCCGTAAAAAGATCAACTTTTATTAACAAAACTTGCTAATTATACTTTAAACAGAAATATGAATTTTTACCACTTTTTTATTATCAATACCTTTTAAAATTTTAATTTTATATATTGTTACGTTTTAATTGCGTCAAAATAAAATAAATACCACGTTATTGTTGTTTTATAGTTTTCATTTCCTCACTTTTACTTGATACTCTTCATCTTAGTACAGCAACTTATTTATCTTGCACTTAATATTCGCTTATACAACACTTTTGTTTACGTCTCAACATGACTTTATTTTATGACGGCATAACAAAACTATATCGACGTAGGCAAAGCAGTTTCCTCATATTCCTCATATGCCATTACCAGGGTAACAGATTAACAACCTTGACATAAACCAATAGACCAAAATCCCACAATACAGTCACAAACGCATTGATGTGCTGTATTTCCATTTTAGGCTTTTTTATTTTCGTAACATTGTCTCCCACTTAAGTCTGTTCGTTCC
Organism: Wohlfahrtia magnifica; assembly: GCA_023159175.1. Taxonomy (NCBI): domain Eukaryota; kingdom Metazoa; phylum Arthropoda; class Insecta; order Diptera; family Sarcophagidae; genus Wohlfahrtia; species Wohlfahrtia magnifica. The sequence continues at coordinate 198,982 of JAKWBJ010000142.1, read as the reverse complement.
GAATAGGGTCATTATTTTTCTTCCCACAGTTCGCCAGTCGCTCTAGACTACCACTTTCGTTTTTGATCGCGGGCTATTATTTTTCTGTATTGTGTATACCACATCGTTTAACCTCTTGACTACCTAATAAGGTCCATCAGCGTTACGAGTAGTTGACAGTTTTTGAGACACATTCTTTCTTCAACTGTGGGTTGTAGAGTAGAACCACTTATCCCTCTATAGAACCAGGAAGCACTTTGCATTTGCTGCTCGATCATACCGGGTTTCAATCTATCACGGGCCATTTCTAACCATGTATGTATCGTGTTATGAAGTTCTTTGGGACTTTCATTTGTATTGCTGCAGATTATTATGATTTGTTCTGACTAGTAAAGATGTTTGTTACTAAATGTTTCGGGTTTTCTATAGATGGTATTTTTCCATTTGTCATATCTCAATGGTGCCTTACAATGCCTTTTAAAATGACCGCTCTTGCAACAGTTTTGGCACCTAATTTTTTTCCTTTGTTCTTTTTCGACCAAAAGCTGCTCTACCACCTCTTTGGTAGCTGCAATGAAATCTTCTTTGCTATATACGTTTTCATGCTATAAGCTTTATGTTCCTGTGGCTTGAATATATCTCGAGCGGTCTCCTGTGCCAGTGCCAACACCACGGTATCTGCAACGGTTGTCTTTTGTGTAGCACATACAGCTAGCTTAACATCGGGGTCTTGTATGGCGTTAATGAAGGCATCGGTCTTGAGATGGTCTGCTAGTGGATGATTTTCCCCTGGATAGGTGAGCTTCACCAACCTCTCGACTTCCATTGCAAATACTTGAAGCGACTTATTAGCCTTAACTCCATGCGGTACAAATTGGGTTTGTGATCGTCGACAAATTTATGCTGTAGCGCAACCACTAAGTCGCTGTAGTTGTTTCTGCAGCTGGCTGGCATGGTTTCTAAAATTTCTGTTGCAGCATCTTTTAACGTCAAAATTAGTTCTAGTGCCTTCTTTTCAACGTCCCTTCCGTTTCTGCTGGCAAATGTCACGAATTGGAATATAAATACGGATAGGGGTGAGCTACCATCAAAGCAAGGTGTTTTTATTCTGCTAGAAAATTCTGGTTCAATTGTCTCTGGCTTGTTGGCGAAACATTTATCTTTGACGGCACCCTACAAATAATAGTCAAACGGTGTCAAATCGCTGCTCCGAGGTGGCCAAACGACATCAGCTCCGCGGCTGATAATGCGATCATCAAAAACAGGGCGCAAAACATCGAGTGTAGCTTCGGCTGTGTGGCACGTAGCGCCGTTTTTTTGAAATCAAATGTTGCTAATATTCTCCTCTTCAATTTTTGTCAACAAAAATTCGTTCAACATGGCCCGATAACGATCGCCAATGACTGTAACGGCCACTCCTTGCACATTTTCGAAGAAAAATGGCCCAATTATGCCTCTGGACCTAAATCCGCACCAAATAGTGACTCGTCTTGGGTGTATCGGCTTTTCAATGTATGCGTGCGGGTTTTCTGTGCCCCAAATGCGACAATTTTGTTGTTTACATACCCGTTAAGATTAAAATGAACTTCATCTGCAACATTACCATGATTTTCAAAGTAATGTCGCAATATTATCCAGCGTTGTTCAAGCGTATACACAACCATATTCGTTCAGCGGAAGGATAAAACTAATTATCTGTCAAATCAGATACGAGTTAAGTGTTACCAGTCAGGAAATAAGAACTAGTTGAAAAAAACCCGTTAGATGGCGGACCCGTTATTATGAAAAAAGAATAAATTCTCGAAAATTGGTCAGATCGACGGAACAATTGTACTTCACAACGACAAAATAAATTTGGAAAAATTTCAAACGGTTGTTGTTTTAATGCGTTTTTGAATTTAAATTTTTAAATGACCCTCCCAATATATTGAAACGTTCAAACAATATGTGTCAAGAAATTCACAATTTCCACATACTGCCAGTATGTATCAAAAGTGATAGAATTGTAAAATTTTTAAGGCCCAATCTACGGTTAAATAATTTTAAATAATTTTTTTTGCGTTTTCTTTATTCAAATCTTAATTCATTTTCACAAATATTCACGCAATAAATCGCTTTTGCGCTCAACTCTCACTTTTGCTTTATAACTTTCATTGCTTTTTAATTTAATGCTTTCAAGCAGCAGCTTTTCATTATTGAACTTGTGAATTTTAATGGACCATAAAATATCAATTTAATTAAAAAACAATTAAATCGCATAACCATTTATACACTCAATACAATAGCAAAAAATAAAAACAAAAAATCAATGAAAATCTTTAAATAATAGACCTTCAAATGGCCATTTTTGTATACGTAGAGTATTGAAGGTAATTACGAGAAAAAAAATATAAAAAATTCACAGCAAAATTGATTACTGAATAAAGCCTTCTTCTATGGCTTATGTATGATTACCATGCTTTCCATACAAAATTCATGGTGAAATTGAAAGGAAAATTCTGTAACAAATGAATGAGAAAAATTAAATTTATATGTGGTTTTATGCGCCATAAAAACCAAAATTTGTTGGAATTCCTTAAGCCTGTGACTTAGCAGGTTTTTTGGGGGGATTTATACAGGACGACAGTGATCATTAATTATGTTTGATATTTAATTACATTTTCAGTATTTCTTTGAGGGGTAAAATTTTCAAACCATTTGCTAACGAAAATCAGGAAAGAAAAGCGAATATTTTTCGGAGGCCTTCATACCAATAACAATAAAAATACATTTGGAAATAATAGACTGAAATCATGCATGCAAGAGTGTCTGTGAATTGGATGGAATTTTATGGGGAATATTTTTATGCCAGAAATTAAGTAAATGACCAAAAGTCAATTAAGTTTATGGACATGTGTTATATTGAGAGTGAAAAACAAAAAAGTTTTCCATTTCAAATGTCAATGTGTAAAATATTTCTAATGATTAATTGGCTATTGTTGGTTATAATTTCGTATATGGCCTTGAGAACATAAAGAGTTTTCCTGTATATTTTTTGAATTTGAATCTACGAATCTATGGTTGTTGTTATTACCACAATCAAAAGAGATAAGCTAAGGATATGTATAGTATATAAATATGAATCGAAAAGAAAAAACACACATAGTAACAGCATTTAAGGTGCTATTAAATTTTTTATTGGGTATACAAATTAATAATGTCGCTTTTTTGCTTAAAATATGCATTTGTTATAATAACAAAATGAATTGATACATACTTATATTTTTTCGCATATTTCTAGTGGAATATGGATTCCGCGCAAAAAAAATGCTTCGGTTTTGAGGTAAGGAATGAATCAAGCCAATTTCTGCTGATACCCTGTTCTAAAGTGAAGCGTATACCAGTAAGTGCGTTCTGCATCGATCGAAACAAGTGGCAGTTAGAAGGGACAAGGTCTGAGCTATAAGGCGGGTGAGCCAAAACTTTTCCAAATAGTTTTTGACCGGTTTTACAACATGTGGCCGAGCGTTGTCATAATGGAAGATTATGGCCTCATGTCTGGTAGAATATTCTGAACTTTTTTCGTTGATTACCCCCTTTAAATAAATCAATTGTATTCGGTACAGGTCCCCTGTTATCGTCTGACCTAATATCAATAGCGCATAATACAAAACATCCTTCTGATCCAACCAAATACAAAGCATTACCTTGGCGTTATGGATATTCGGCTTCGGCATTGATTTGACTGTAACAATACGTTGCAAAAATGACTCCTTTTTGTAGCGTTCAAGCATGACTTCGGATATGCAAAATCGAATTTCAACATCTATCGGCTTCAATTCATATGGTACCCAATTTTCTTGCTTTTGAATGATTACTCTCTTTAAATGAATCAATTGTGCTCGGTACAGGTCCCCTGTGATCGTCTGAGCCAATTTCAACTGCGCATAATACAAAACACCCTTTTGTTCCAACCAAATACAAAGCATTACCTTGGCGTTGATTTGACTTGTTGGCCGGGCTTTACGTATGACTTTTTGCGCTTGGGCTTATCGTAATGTATCCATTTGGCATCACCGGTAAAAATAGGCTGCAAATATGACTTCTTTTTGTAGCGTTCAAGCATCATTTCCGACACGCAAAATCGTCTATCAAAATTCTTGCTTTTGAGTGATTACTCTCTTTAAATGAATCAATTGTGTTCGGTACAGGTCCCCTGTGATCTTCTGACCCAATTTCAACAGCGCATAATACAAAACACCCTTTTGTTCCAACCAAATACAGAACCTTGGCGTTGATTTGACTGGTTGATTGGGCTTTACGTATGACTTTTTGCGCTTGGGCTTATCGTAATGTATCCATTTGGCATCACCAGTAACAATACGCAACAAAAATGAATTCTTTTTGTAGCATTCAAGCATTCAACGTCTGACGGCTTCGATTCATAATGGAAACAATTTCCTTGCTTTTGAATGAATCCTAATGCTTTTAAACGTAAGGAAATGGCTTGTTGCATGATTTTCAATGATAATGCCAGTTCTTCTGGTATTTGACAACAATCTTCGTTGAGTAATGCTTCCAACTCCTCATCTTCAAACTTTTTTGGCTCATCAGGCTTCTCCTTGCCTTCTGTGTCGAAATCACCACTTTTGAAAAGCGCAAGCCATCGTTCAACATTTCTCTTAGTCGGTGCATGTTGACCGTAAGCTTCTTCCAACAATCGATAACTTTCGGCAGCAATTTTCTTCAAATTAAAGGAGGTTATTAGACTTTCTCGCAATACATCTTTTTTAGGCACAAAATCCGACATTATTATAGCGATTGAAAAAACTGTGTGTTTAGACTTTGGCTTCTATCGAATACTGAATTATAATGACAGATATTTACCCTCTAAAATGCCATATTTGTTATTATGGACACAAAATATATGTGATAGTTATGCCCTACGTTGTCCAAGTCGACATTATTATTTTGCCTGGTGGCATATCACTAAGTAAAGGGTTGGATATGGACTATGATATTTTGGACAAATTGTTCCTACTACGGCAGGTCATGGGATCTTTCGCCAAGAATGACGCTATATATCCCCATTATTCAGATCATTAAAATTTTGTAGAGAAAAGCTACAACCATAAATAAATTAGGTAGAGTACAGAGACTTACCAGCGTCGGCTAATAGCGGCAGCGTTGCTGCTTTGATGCGATCAGATCAAAACTAGTAGTTTCTCCTTGTTTTAAAACATTTTGGTATTTGACGAAAAAACGTGACCACTATTTTAGAGAAAATTTGTTTTTTTATTTTTATTTTTCTTCAATTAAGTAAAAATCTATTAACTTTAGTGCAATTATTTGTTTTGAAATATTTTCATTTAATAAAATACTGACATATGTCAAAAGGAAATGTTTCCATAAATAGCTTCTATTAAATACACATGTGCCGCGTATTCCATGGAAACTTATTGAGCTATAGGATAACTATCAGAGGCGGAGCAGAAGGTTGTGTGTTGTGCTCCTTATTATTTAAAAGTTTCTTAAATCGAATGATGACCATGACAATCGTGCAGAGGATGGTGTCCTCAAAGCAATTACGAAGATTCTGAAAAAGATGACATATATTAGCAGCCGTGCAAGTAAAACTGAATCTAGTTCGAGAATCAACAACCCGTTTGAGTGGCTATAAGAATAAAAAAATGAAGACAACAAATACATCAAGTTCCTATTTACATAGGTAATGCAGTTTAAGTTTCCAGCTGGGATATCTCTCAGTTTGTCAAATTTTTGAAAAAAACCTTATTATGACCCTATAATCCCTTGAAGACTGAAAGCAAGAAATATATATATTACAAGGACTTGGTTGAGACACAGAAAAGTTCTCAATTTTCTGTCACTGAGTTGATTTCATGCCGACCTATTACCAAATAAATGCTTGTGTTTTTGACGCTAATTTACAAGTTAAAATCGTAGAGAAGGATGACAATATGGCCCTGTTAATTTGTTAACTTTGACGCCCCCTGTTTACCTTGATTCGTTAAGAGTTTTTTTCGTAATTATACTATTGTATCTGATATTTGTCCTCTTTTTTTGTGCAACTGATTGTTTTACTATCCGGTTATATGCTTGTGCCCTTGTATGCATTTGGGGGTTTAACTCTTGCTCACGAATTTCAAATAATTTTTGTTTGTTGTTGCTTTTTTTTTATTAAAATAAATGTATTTCTTACATTTTTCTACGAAACTAATATGGCTTTGTTTGTGTGGGAAATGTAACGCCTCTATTGTGTTCATTTCACTATAGTTTTTATGTGTCTTGTGTGTCTCGAGCATTTATCATAATTGTGGCTGATGGCAATAAACAGGCAACAGAAAAACTCTGCATCAAAAAAGAAACAAAACTAGAAATTAACGAGCAAATAAAAAACATAAGAAGTTATTTAAAATAAAAGTTTTAAAACTAACAAATATAAGTTTAACAAATTAAATGTTCATATAAAATAGTAATAACACGCTGCTATGTTGGATACTGTGGCATACAAAAATTAGTGAAAGTCATGAAAATATTGTGCACTAAAGTATTTGTTATTGTACTAGATTTTGTAAACATATAACAGGTCACTCAAAAGGCCAAAATAAAATTTTGCTAAAACTCGATTTTATTATTCAACATAATTGAATTCGAGGACGATACAACGAGTATAGCGGTTTTCTAACTTTTCGATACCACTTTTATGGAACGATTTTTCTTTCTCGTTTAAATAAGCCTCAGTTTCAACGAGTACTTCATTGGACTTAAATTTCTTTCCAGCAAGAATTCGCTTAAGATCTGAAAACAGAAAGAAGTCGCTGGAGGCTAAATCTGGGGAATACGGTTGCTTTCGATTTGTGACACGATCTGTGAGCTCACGCGGTACCCAATTTGAACAGTGCTTTCGCAACCATTTGATAATTTTACAATGTCAGATAGCTCGTGCACCTTCAATTTGTGATCGATCATAACCAATTTGTAGATATTTTTTTTTTACGTTTTCTGAAATAACAGCCTCATTTGGGCGTCCACTGCGCTCTGCAACATTTGCGCTGGTACAACCACGTTTAAATTCAGCAAACCACTTCTCTACCATTTGTCTCGATGGAGTAGAGTTCGTATAATAGTAACCAAGCCATTGTTTGGCTTTAACTGTATTTTTTTCATCAAAAAGCAATGCTTTATCAAAACTCGAAATTCACTTTTTTGATTTTTTTTTTTCAATAACAAAACTTGCTTCACACAAAATATAATAACTCAAGAATTAATAGTCAGATTGCTGTCAAATTTATACACGTATCGTTTGAAGGTTAGTACTAAATAAAAAACGTATGGACAAAATTCTAGTAACACCAACTAAGAGTTATCCTACGGACTTATTGAGTGACTTGATATGTATAAAATAGATAAATAAAAATGCATAAACTTTGTATATTTGATAGTTATGTGTCACTCTGTCAATTCCGTATCTATTTGAGTACCTGGCAGCACAGCCAAATAAATCATCTCTGGGTAACACAATCTTACATGTTTAAAATTAACAGATAGAACCCATGAGATCATTTGAGATATTTCCTGAACTTTTCAAATTGTTGGCAATTAGGTATTGGAGGACACTGCTTTGCCTACGTAGTTTAGTTATCGTTTATCTGTCAATATATAAAGTTGTGTTAAAGCGGAAATAAAAGTGTTGTATAAACGAATATTAAGTGTTGTATTTAGACAAACAGTATAAGAGTTAGAGTAGAGTAAATAAAAACTGTAAAACAACAAAATAAAGCGGTATTTAATTATTTTAATGCAATTTAAACGAACTCAAAGTTAAAACGTAACAATATACATATATGATTAGTTGTTAGCCATCATTGAATAGCTAGAGAACCACTCACCCGAGAATCTCTAAATTTGATCTAAATCGGCTCGCAGTCAATACAAGTCATCAGTTCAAAAAACGGTGGAATTGATCAAGTGGGAATGGTCGATTATTACATTTCTTGAAAACGAAGAATAAATTCCTGGATTTGGTCGAAATAAAGGGGTCCTTGCAAATCTCAACGTTAACAAGTCTTCTGGGCCGGATGGCATACCAGCACTGGTCCTGCAACAGTGCTTGCGCGTCCATTAGACCACCTTTTCAGTGGGTCATATCGCGCCGGTATTTTTCCATCTTGCTGGAAGGTTGCTAATGTAACGCCAATCCCTAAAAAGGGCGAGGCTAGTAACACTGAGAACTACCGTCCAATAGCAGTTTGCTCCACACTCTCCAAGGTTATGGAGAGTATGATTAATCACCACCTTGTGGGATATCTGGAGTCCAACGACTTACTAAGCGATCGTCAGTACGCTTTTCGAAAGGGCCGTTCTACTGGTGACCTGCTGGCGTTGCTCTCGGAGACGTGGAACAAGTCCATTCATGGTTTTGGCGAGAGTAAGGTTGTGGCTCTGGATATCTCAAAGGCTTTTGATAGAGTTTGGCACGAGGCTCTCATTTCGAAACTTAATGCTTTTGGTGTCGGTAGTCACTTCTCTCGATTTATATCGAATTTTCTCAGAGATCGCTCTATAAGAGTCGTTATAGATAGGGTCTCATCCGACGAGCTCAGGATAAACTCAGGGGTACCGCTAGACTCCGTTCTTTCTCTTACTCTTTTTCTAATATTTCTTAACGATTTTCTTCTTCTCACTTCTAATACTATCTACTCTTTTGCGGATGACAGCAACATTTGTCATTCATATTCTTTTGATCGTAGACCGAGCCTTTTAGACTCTGGGGCGAAAAGGATGAGTATGAATGACCCCGAGTGGTGCCGTGCGAACAGGTGATTTTTAACACACAGACCTGGTGGTGTGTTTTCATCTGTGTCAATGGGTAATGTGGATATTGAGGAATCAGATTCTATTGATAATCTGGGCATGAGAATTCATTGTGATATTCGTTGAAATGATCACATATTTCAAGGGTCGAAAGAAGCATTCAAGTGCTTTGGTTTTTTAAGACGGTGCAAGAAATACTTCACCCCATCTGATCTCTTTAATATTTACAAGACCTATATCCGTCCCAAAATGGAATACAACTCTCATGTATTGGTCGGTGCTTCAAAGTCTATTTTGGAGCTTCTCGACCGTGTACAGGAGAGGGCAAAGATGCTCATCAATGATGGTAGGGTAGCCAACTCTATATATTCATTGGAGCACCGTCGCAATGTGCATCTGTCGCACTGTTCGGTTGTGGAATAATCTTCCATCGAAAGTATTTCTTGCTACTTACGACATGAGTAAATTTAAATCTAACGTCCATAAACACTATTCCCTCTGTCCTCCTTCCAATAACCTATTTTCCTAGTACCAGCACAATGCACTGCATGAGTAGAGGCCATCCCCTGGGTGCTCTTCTTATAAAAAAAATAAATAAATTGGCAGTCAACAGAAATCAATAGCTTAAAAATAGGCGGTATTATATAAGTGGGCGTGGCATCTTCCTTACAAACTAAATATTATTATTATTTTTTAACTTGAGAAAACGGCAATGGTAGAAGTTTCTAAATTTGTTTTAAACAACTTCTTGGACAGAATGCATATATCATCTGTCAACAAATGGGCGAGATTAATAAGTGGGCATGTGTGTAGGAGAAGATTAACAGTTTAAGCTTTGTATTACTATATTCTCATCAGTAAAAATACGGCAGAGATTGCAAAAGTGGGCATTACTTCTTTGAAAATGAATCGCGATACACTCTGCGTATGTTTTCCTAAAACCCATTTAAAGCTAAAAGTCTCAACAATTTCAACTTGGTTTCGCAAGGAAATGAAATGTAGGAAAAGAGGTAAAAATAATAATTAAGATAGTAATTAAGATAAAGGTGGAGAAGCGCGCGGGCTTTAGCTAGTAAGCACATGTAAATAAATACGAATCAACGAAGCGCACCAAAGCTAACAATAATCTGCAACAATAGCAGCGCCATTTTAAGTTCTTAGCTTTTAAAAGCAACGGATCCTGCATCGTAAACGGCTACAAAATCGTTTGTTCTCCAGATAAAGAGCGACTTTTTAAATATACATATGTAGGACCACCCCAGAGGCATAACAGAGCGCGTCACGTCAACCAACATCATTGGAAAATTAAATATGGACTAAAACACAACAGGTAGTGATGATAATGAAACAGAAGCAGAAGCAAACTTTCAAGTTGGAAATAATGGAGCAACGACGCTTTTTATCTGTGGAACAGCGTTCTTAGTCGGACAGTGGAATGTCCAAACACGCTATGAGGCTAGTAAAACTACGCTGCAAGCGTCACATTTGATGGATATATTCGGAACAATTGACTTATAACGTGGCTATCGGTCACAGTTGATGGAAATATACGACACAGTTGACCGGTCACATTTGATGGATATATCAGGCACAATTGACCTATAACGTAGTTATCGGTCACAGTTGATGGAAATTTACGTCACAATTGACCGGTCACACTTGATGGAAATTTACGTCACAGTTGACCGGTCACACTTGATGGAAATTTACGTCACAGTTGACCGGTCACATTTGATGGATATATCCGGCACAATTGACCTATAACATAGCTATCGGTCACAGTTGATGGAAATATACGTCACAGTTGACCGGTCACACTTGATGGAAATTTACGTCACAAATGACCGGTCACACTTGATGGATATATTCGGCACAATTGACCTATAACATACCTATCGGTCACAGTTGATGGATATTTACGTCACAGTTGACCGGTCACACTTGATGGAAATTTATCTCACAGTTGACCGGTCACATTTGATGGATATATCCGGCACAATTGACCTATAGCATAGCTATCGGTCACAGTTGATGGAAATTTACGTCACAGTTGACCGGTCACACTTGATGGAAATTTACGTCACAAATGACCGGTCACACTTGATGGATATATTTGGCACAATTGACCTATAACATACCTATCGGTCACAGTTGATGGATATTTACGTCATAGTTGACCGGTCACACTTGATGGCAATTTACGTCACAGTTGACCGGTAATACTTGAAGTATATATCCGGCACAATTGACCTATAACCTAACTATCGGTCACAGTTGCAGGAAATATACGTCACAGTTGACCGGCCACACTTGATGGATATATCCGGCACAATGGATCTATAACGAAGCTATCGGTCCGAGTTGATTGAAATATACGGTCACATTTGATGGATATATCCAGCGCAATTGACCTATAAGGAATTTATCGGTCATAGTTAATGCAAATATAAGTCACAGTTGAACGCGACCGTGACCGTGACCGTGCCCAATAAGGCATTCATCGTGTGGAGTATAAAATAATAATAGTCTGGGAAAACAGTTCAGCATTAAGACAGGAAATCGACTAGGCTGTTTCTTATACAACTTTGTTTTGCCGCCATTTTGGTAAACATTAGTGTTGACAGTTTACATTTGGCAGTCGCGAAGTAAAGACGTGGCAAATTTATTGTGGAAAAATAAACTAACGTGTTTTAAAACAGAATAGTCGATTCTGGGATCATTGGACCATACTTGTTTGAAACTGATAACTGCGTAGCTGTAACTGTAAATGGGAAGCGATATCGTGATATGATTGAAAACTATTTAACGTCACAACTGCATACTTTGGGCTGGACTAACTTGTGATTTCACCAAGACGGTGCCACATCGCATACAGCCAGGATTACAATGGAATTACTGCGAGACCTCTTTCTACAACAAATTATTTCAAGGAATGTTGATGTTGATTGGCCTCCACAGTCGCCTGATTTGATCGCTCCTGACTTCCTTTTGTGGAGATATCTGAAAAGCAAGCTTTATGCAAACAAACCAGAAACGCTGGAGCAACTCAAACAAAATATTCGTGATGAAATTAATGAAATGCCGCGTGAAATGTGTGATAATGTAATAAAAAATATGTTGAAAAAGGCTAAAGCAGGCGGGCATTTATCTGATATTGTATTCCATACATAACTGCCGGCATTAAATAAAACATTTATCAATACATGATCCATTCTTTTTCATATGATCTAAAATTATAAATAAACAAAGTAGTATACCTTCCCGGCGGACACCCTGTATAAAAATGAATGTGTGTTTGTATGTAGGTTTGCTTGTTTGTGGCTGAGAGGCAGCTGAATGTCATTTTCATCAAATTTTTACAGTATCACTCTGAAAGGAAATAATATATAAATTTCAGAGATTCCAATTGGGTGATGTCACGCCCATACAAAGTGTATATCCCTTTGTCTATAAATGCCAACTAAATTCATAGCCAAGTCAAGTAAATAGTAAAAATATGGGCAGAATTAGACAAGTGTGTAGGGTAGTGGCAAGAGTGTAGTACCTCCTATAGAAACTCAAATTTATTTCTGTATATCTTGAAGGCGGTTACAGCTAAAGTTACAGAATTTCGTCTGGAGGACTTAGTAGTTAATACAAATTATCAAGCAAGAAGTGGTCAGTAGACCAAATACTGATTATTTTAACTTGGGAAAGGTTAAAGCTAAAGCTTCAGAATTTTTTCTGGATGACTTCGTAGTCTATACAAATTATCAGAAAAAATGGAGATGTGTACGTGGTACCTTCCATGCAAACCAAATATTGATTTCTGTATATCTTGAGAAGGGCATTAGTAGAAGTTTCTTAATTAGGTTCAAAGAATATAGTGAACAATACACATCATCAATCAGTAACTCGGAGTGTTTGGATAAGTGGGCGTAGCATCTTACATTCGTAATAATTATTGAATTTGGTACATGTGGAAAACGATAACTATTCAAATTTCGTTATATAACTACATCAGTCAAAAAAAGGGAATTGTGTAAAGCACGTTGGGTGAAAGTTATCTAAAAGTGGGCCAACCAAAACGCACAATGTTAATTGTGTGCCAGCTGTAGACGAACAGGCAAGTTTCCTTCATTATAACATTCAATATTTGTATGAAAAATATGTTATCACCAAGACTAAGACGATTACGCCGATGAATAAGCCATGGTTTACGAATGAAATTATACATTTAATAAATGAGAGAAACCATGCGTATAATCGATGGAAAAGATCTAGAATTGCTGAGTTGGAAAAACTGCTAAAAAAGGTGTAGGAGAAGGGTAAACTTAAAAATCAGATTTGAAACATATACAAATTATGAAAATAAATTAAAATCTGTTGTTTCTTCGGATAAGAAATGGAAGGAAATTGATAAGATTATTGATGTTAATAGAGCTGCAAAACTATCTATAGTCGGCCCATTCGATAGTTTCGATAGTTTGCAAAAAAAACTATCTATACTATCGATACTATCGGATTCTTTTAAGTGCTACTTGTGGCTACAATATTAGAATTTAAGTGAAAGGGAAAGACTAGTAATAAATATACAGTTTTGAACCAAATAATAGGGACACTATATGTCACAAAACTTGATATATGGAAATGTTTACATGGAAGAGTAATTCTATACATATAAAGTGAAAATTGTTCAGAGAAAAAGTAAAATAACTGTCAGTTTTGGTAAACTTTTAATTCGTATATCAAAGATTAATCCATTAGGTCGTCAAAAACCCTCAAAAATGAACCTATTCTCCTGTTTCAAGTCGCACTATAAGAAAAACAATAAACTTGTGGAAGCTAGACTTATGGCTAAGAGTCCTAGAAATGTATCATTTCTCAGTAAACGGAAGCAACACCTGCACCGTAATAATTAGAACAACATGGTATGGTCAAATACAAAATAGTATGTATGAACGTATTTTAGTTACAATTTATACTATATTTGAGTTCAATAAATAGAAATTTATGAATCTGTTAAGCTGTGTCCCTATATGACTATAAAAGTTTACAGACGGCTAACAACCTGCACCAAACAAATTTTTGCAAATGTGTCTTTGACTACATTAGTGGCCTCCGTGTTCCTTCCTAGAATTCGACGATAGTAGCTATAGTGAAAAATACTATCGAAGGTCAGACAGAAACAAAGCTATCGATACTATTGATAGTACTATCGATTGTTTTGCAGCTCTAGATGTTAATCCATTGAATTATGAGTTTACTAATATACCGCAGCCAGTTGCCAATATTGACTTCTATGACACCATTAATCAACAAATAACGGGCTTTAAATTTCGAAACGCTTCGATGGACGATATCATTAATGCCTTCCATCAGCATTAGCATCAGTTCAGAATCCGTCGGATACGATGAAATAAATACTAAATTTATTGAGATAATTTTGAGATATATGCTAAAATATTGTTACGAAAATAAGGTTGGGCACCACAGCGTTTATTACATCGCTAAAATAAATAAACAAAAGCTGCAAGAACAACTCTATATGTGCTGTTTACAAATAACCAAATCTACAACAACAAATATTAGCAGAGGTAAAGTAAATAGTTACTTTTATTTACTTGGCAACAACAATAATTAAGCAGCAAAGAAAACAAGTAACAGACAATAAACAAGCAACCACAAATACGAAGAGCTGAAAGAGGTAGATGTTTACATATGCATGGCTACAAAAGAACTAAAAAGAAATTCAAAGAAAAAATGGAATCTACCAGAAATATCGAGAGATTCAAGAGCTTTCGGTGTGTTGTTTACTCAGCCATATAAAAAGCACATCGATGCGAACAGCAATCAGTTTATGTATCGTAAACTCAGCGAGTGCAGTTTTCAAGTGAAGCTAACTCAGCGAAAGTGCTACTGGTGTGAAAAGAGTTTATAAGGAGTAAACTCGTGGAGCTAGTAGTGAAGTAAAAACCTGTGTAGTTGGAGCCAACTCAGTTAAGAGAGTTATGTGTGGATTACCTCTGGTTGAAAAGGTTGTGGTCGAACCTAAGTTATAACTACGATCGGGTTGGAAGATCTTTAGGAAGAAAGATCTGTCGAGTAATTGTTATTGTTTACAAAGTTGTAAGCAGGCAGAGTAATTAAGAATAAAAATTGTTATTACCTGTAAAAAGATTACAAGCAGTGGTGCACGTAACTGTGTTGAATAAACTCTTTTTAATTAAAACCAAACACAAAATTTGTTTTATTTTAACTTCAGTCTACGAACTCATAAAAACACGTTTTTAAAAAGGTAAAAACGTTACATGATTTTTGCAAACATCTTTTACGCCTTACTGTAGCTACAGCATTTCTGTACCAATAAATTTTTATTTATAATTACATATGTGTGTGTGTTTGTAAATAAATATTTTAATGCTTTCATATGTGTACGTGTTTATATTTATGGATTTATGAATGGGACTACACCATTAAAAGGCATAACATGGCATAACATGGCGAGATCTACGCTCGCCATTCCTTATGGCGAGGGGTCGGGCCCAATGTAAAAGAGGATGATCGACGGGAGAGTGTGAACGGACTAGATACGAGAGCCTACGCAAGCAGTTGAGGAAGGCCATAAAGAAGAGCCAGGAACAATAGTTCTAGCAAATATGCCAAAAAGCCGACTTTAACCCTTTTGGTACGGCGTATATTGCTGTATGCAATAACATCGAGGCTAAGAAACAGACCAGACTGGGTTGTCCAGTGTTGCTTCGGAGGATTATAGAAAAGTTATTCGTGCGGCGACATCCCTACACGGTTAAAAGAAGGGGCTACTTGAGGCATGTACTAAAATCGTTGCTAGTCAACGAAGGCCAAACATATTCAATGCTATGTTCCAGAAATGTCTCGCAGAGCGCGTTTTCTTATATAGGTGCAAGGAGCTACGACTGATATTATCACTTAATCTTAGTGTCATAGCTTGATATTTGCAAGAACTATGTAGCCAAGAGTACACCGTTGTAATCCATGAAAACCGTGAAAGCCCTCATACTTAAAAATTGTAAAAAATCGCCAATACACAGTAAGATAGATGTACTCTTCGGTATGTAGCTTTTGCAAATGTCAGAGTATGACGCTAAAATTTTCCGGGAATATCAACAAGAGATGTACCAACTTAACAACAACAACAACAAAAAAACTCAAATAGGAACGATGGGACCGCCACACTGGTTATTCCGGAAGCTTTTTTAAACAAGTTACTATATAATCGACTGCTGGTCTGTGCGGAGGCAAGAGACGTTCTCTCACACCTGCAGTACGGATTTCAGAATGGATGTTCCACGGTGTATGCGGGCGAAAGATGGTGCTTTGGCTCCTAGGAATACTATGCAGTGGCATAGTTGATACTACGAACGCCTTTAATTCCATGAACTGGGGACAGATCATGAGGGCTTCTTCAATATGAATACACCGCCGTGCTTGATTGACCTATTGAATTACTACTTTCGTGGCCGAAAGGTTATTTAATCGACGAATGATGGAGAAAAGCAGTATATAACTGCGGCAGATGTGCCGCAGGGTTCGGTACCTGGGTCCCAGCTCTGAAACACTATGTACGACGTGATATTGAGGCTGTCCCCATCGGGTAACGCTACAGTTGCAAGCTACGCGAACGATAGTCTTGGTGGCTAGGATGGTGAAGAATATAGTGGTGAAGATGAACTCAGCTGTTAGGACAGTTAAAGCAGCGCTTGATAGGGCTGGGCTGGTACTCGCTGTACGTACGACTGAGGCTGTCCTGTTAAGCAGACGGAAAATGGCTGCAAAGATGAAGGTGGTTGTTAGAGACACTGGAATTGAATCAAAGAGGACCATAAAATATTTGGGTGCGTTGATTGACGAGGGACACATTAAATTCATCACTGGCAAGAATAATGCCAAGTAGTTGAGGGCCGAAACCACTAGAGAGGATGATAACATCCTTGATCGTAGCAGTAGTAAAGTTGCACGCCTGCCCAATATGGTCAGATTCACTCTCCGAGTAAATGACATGTACGAAACTGTCCTCAGGTTACCGACTAAACGCTGTTAGATTGATAAGCGGCTTTGGGACAATATCTAAAGACATGGCTCTGGTATTAGAGAAAACAATCGCGATAGACATACCGGTGGATGAAATAAGGTAACGGTGGTTTTCCACGTACAAGCGGCATTCACGATCAGAGTGATTTGAGGAGAATATAGGCATTTTGTCTTATACCTGATATAACCCTTGAATGGAAGCTGAAAATCGTCAGCCGAATTTTTCTACCATCCAGCTATTGTCTGATCATAGCTGCCTCAGAAAGTATTTATCACAAATCTTTTACACGAAAGATCTGCTACATGCTGAAACTGCGCTAGTGAGTAGAGAAGCAGTCCCGCAAAAAACATGGTGTATCGGCCATCCTTATACCGAGGAACATAAGTATTTTGCATAGATTAGCATCTCTTTTTCATGACAAAAAAGTAACTCGTATGGGCAAAAAATAAACAGAGAAAAGTAAAGAGAATAAAAGTAGAAAAAAAGAGTGCGAGGAAAAATTGTAATTGATGATGTTATTAAGCGGTTTATTCTTCATTGCTTTTTGTTTTTCTTTACTAATTTTGTGATTTTGTTATTTTTCATATATAAATATATTTTGTCATGGCTTTAACCTAAACCTGCTTTAAATTTCTGTAAATATTTGTGTTTTAATTATCTATTAAAATATTAATGCTAATAACTTGCATTCAATTCACCCTGTTAAATATAAGCATCCGAGTCTTCCCATATTCCCTCTTCTGACAACCAAAATAAATAAATAAATAACAGCTGACAACTAAACAAAAGTGAATCAGTGAATGCTTAGATATTTATCCTATACTGAGCGACATATTTAAAAGGAAATTTTCTGATTGGTCAATTAAGCAAAGGCGATCAGTATTTTCTTAAATAAAGGGTCCGCCAAATAAATTTTCTCAAATTTCTTTTTTTATTTGAAAGTACAATCCTTCCGGTTAATAATGGGATATAATACAGTTGTAATACATACAGTAGCCTACACGATCGGTCCAATTTTTAAGCACATTGTCGATTGTGTGCAGCTGTATTTCACCAATGGCTTCACGAATATTGTCCTTTAAGCCGTCAATTCTCTCTGGCCTGTTGGCGTAACACTTATCTTTGACGGCACCCCACAAATATTAGTCCAACGGTGTCAAATCGCAGATCCGAGGTGGCCAAACGACATCAGCTCTGCGGCTGATAATGCGATATTCAAAAACAAGGGGCAAAACATCGAGTGTAGCTTAGGCTTTGTGGCACGTAGCGCCGTCCTGTTAAAATCAAATGTTGCTAATATCCTCCTCTTAAATTTTTGTGAATAAAAATTCGTTCAACTTGGCCCAATAACGACCGCCATTGACTGTAACGACCACTCCTTGCTCATTTTCGAAGAAAAATGGCCCAATTATGCCTCTGGATTAAAATCCGCACCAAACAGTGCCTCGTCTTGGATGTATCGTCTTTTCAATGTATGCGTGAGGGTTTTCTGTGCCCCAAATGTGACAATTTTGCTTGTTTACATACCCGCCAACATCAAAATGAGCTTCATCTGAACACATCGTACATATTACCATGATTTTCAAAGTAATGTCGCAATATTTCCCAGCGTTGTTCAAGCGTATACACAACCATATTCGTTCAGCGGAAGGATAAAACTAATTATCTGTCAAATCAGACATGAGCTAAGTGTTACCATTCACGAAATAAGCACTAGTTGAAAAAAAAAACGTTAGATGGCGGAACCTTTATTTTAGCTTAATACTGAAATTGTATTTCATACTGATATATGTAATTTTTGATTTGGTTGAGGAGCAAGACATAAATTTGAACTTAAATTGAACTTTGTAATTTAAACGCAGTAAACAGTAAAATTGAAGTTAAAAGCTGTTGTGTTTTTTTTGCTGCTGCTGAATTTTTTTAACAATTAATAAAATGTAAATTAAACAAGCTTTCTTTTCAGTGCTTACAACCATTTGTATAAGAAACTAAATGCAATTTTTTCTTGCACTATAGTCTGAGAGAGATAGAGAGAGACTCTCGTATTACTACCGCAAATCTCAAATGCACTGGTGTTAGTTTGCCTGATGCTGGACTACACTATGACTATTTTAATGTGCATACTCTCACTCTCTCTCTGTATTTCATTCTGGTATATAACATATCTACGTTTGATTATTATATAGCATTTTGAAGTAGTTATGTGTGTACAACTCTGCATATGCTTATGTATATAGTATAAATTCATTAGACGAGAGAGATTCTCGTATTACTACCGCAACTCTTAAATGCACTGGTGTTAGGGTGCCTGCTGCTGGACTACACTATGACTGTTTTAATGTGCATACTCTCACCCTCTCTATGTTCTTAACTCTGGTATGTAACATACATTCGTTTGATTATTATTTTGTATATAAAAGTAGTTATGTGTTTACAACTCTGCATATGTTTATGTATGTATATACTAAATATTCATTAAACAAATAAAGTGTTCTTGTCGTTGTTTTTGTTTTGAGAAAATTTTTTATGTCTAAAAGGACCTTCAGTTGTTTTGGTTTGTTTTCAGTTGTTTTTCAAAATAAAAATATTTCTAACTTTTATAATTGTATATGTATATGTGCGTGCGTGTATGTGTGAATGTATGGATTGAATGTGTACTTTATTATACATTTGGGACTAAATTTACTGTAATTGTATGAGTTAGTTGTGTGTGAGTGCATATGTTAGTGCGTTGTCACATGTAATAGAGAAAAAGACAAATTTGTATAATTTTTTTTAATAAAAAATAATTACTTGGGGTATATTTATTTTAATGATTGTATGCTATGTGTTGTTGGTATTGTAAGAGTTGGTCGGTCAGTCGGTTAAAGTACTATTTCTTTTGTTAATAAAACAAATTCAAAATTTTTAAATATAAATTTAAAATTTTAACACATCGTTAAGGGCATAATTAATTAAAATTAGATTAAATTAAATTTATTAGAATTAATTTAGACATTTCTTAACTTTTTAGGAAAATATTTTTCTATAATCTTGTTTTTTGAAGCCATTAAAAACCCCATGATGTGTGTTAAAAACAATTGTTTTTTTAACTAAAATCTACGACTAGATTTTGATCCATAAACTAATTGAAACAATATGTACAGGGTGGAAAATTTGAGGTTAAGAAGTAAATTGACTGTCAAATGATGTTAAAAATTGAGCTGTCAACCTTTGACACTTATTTAGTAAAAAATTGGGAAATTTTAACTGTGGAACGCTACGTTGTTACGTGAAAATTTACTATCAAAATGGGGAAAGTTTTACTGTATCACTTTGTAAAATTAGAGCAGCTTTCCCTCCTAATCAGGCTTCTTCTGAGACCGCTGTGCGTAATTTAATCACTAAATTTGAGACAAAAGAACAAAGCAGTACGCTCGTAGTGGCCGTAGTGAAGCAAACATAACCGCTGTACAGCAAAGTGTTGAGAATGAACTTGAAACATCAACTTATCGACGTTTGCAAATATTGGGCATCATCAGAGAAACTTTGAGCAACATTTTGCATAAAGATCTTCATCTTCACGCTTATAAAGTTCAATTCGTTCAAGAATTAAATGCCAGCCGACCAGTGCTTGCATCGAACGTTTGTGAATTGGCTGTTTAAAAAACTGAACGAAAAAAACGCATTTTTCAACAAAATCATCTTAAAAGATGAGGCCCATTTTCATTTAGCCGGTTATGTAAACAAACAAAATTGTCGCATATGTGGGTCACAAAATCCACAAACACAATTCGAAAACCACTACATCCAAAAAAGTTACCGTTTGCTGCGATTTGTGGTTAGGTGGCATTATCGGCCCGTATTTTTTGAAAATGAGCCAGGAAACGCCATCACTGCGATTTCTCTGCGCTACCGAACCATGACAACCAATTTTTTGTGGCCACTATTGGCTAATGTTGACATCAGTGAGCTTTGGTTTCAGTAGGACGGCACCACAAGTCACACAGCCAGCCAAACAATTCATTTATTTCATGAAAAATTTCAATTGGCGATTCCAATTGGCCACCTCGTTCTTGTGATTTAACGCCGCTGAATTACTTTCTCTGGGTGCATTTGAAAGACCAGATTTACGTGAACAAACCACAAACAACTGACACTAGGAAAGAAGAAATACGACGCGGCATTGACGAGATAAGCGAAGCTTTGTTGCAAAATGTGGTACAAAATTTTGTAAAAAGAGCTAATGTCTGCCGCCGTGCTAGGGGTAGACAATTGCCCGACATAATATTCCATTATTAATTCCCATATTTCTATATTATATTGGTATGAATAAAACTGAATTTGTAAAAATTTCAAATTTGCCCGCCCAAGGTGTGAGTTTGAATACCGAAACATTAATTAATTTTCTTTATAATGAGATGGCCAGTAAACCTAAATTATCTGATTGAAGTTCTGTAAAGGATTGTCAGCTGGATCTTTAAAATGGACAATTTTTTTTCCATCACTCCTCTAGAAAGCATATTGGCTTTCCTCAAAGCATATATAACCTTGTTCCAGTTTGATTGGTCAAGTTGATTTTCAATCTATTGTATGTGCTTGTATGTAGTCGGGAAGACTCATGCTAAGTGGTGGTGGTGGTGTTTCTGGTTCTGGATTTAAAGCCCAAAACTCCACTATAGATCATGTTAATATAGATCAATTATGATCCATTATGCTTTATGGATATCGAGAAAGCCTTTAGCAACTGAATTATGATGTGGTATGGAGTGAAATGGCATGTAAGGAAGTTTGACCTGAACTTTTTATCTTATCAAGGGTTAATATGATAATGCACCCATCAAAATTAGACATGACAAGCTGCTTAGCGGACCTATAAGGTGGGATATCTATGGGTTTGAATTTGAACCATCGGTTATTTAGAATCTGACAATACATATGTCATTCCATTCTGTGACAAAATTTAGTATATTATGTACACTAAACGAAAAGAATCGATTTACGCTTGAGCACCGTTGGGATTTTTTGGATATTTCTCATCATTTGAAGCTTATTGTCATCTTGGTAGGTATGTTTATAAGCAAAATTGCCGTATTTGGGGCTAAGAAGTCTGAAACGTGATCTTACAGAAGCCAAAGCAACTATTACTAATGACTTCTTGGCTCCGTTTCAAATTCTATTGAGTTCTTTTTCGATTTTATTTTTTTTTTAAATGTGAGATTTTTGAAGAGGCTGCTTCACACATCTTTTGATAACTTTGAAATGACTCATTATTAAGTGAAAGTACCTAATTTTGATTATATATTGTTTATTGTTGTAGTTGTATGCAATGGGTGTCGTATAAGCGATTTTTTTGCAAAATTCAATTACTCAAAAATATCACTCATACGCTCAGTGGAATTTTCTGCAGTTACAGCGAATTATTAATACTTTTTTTCAAAATTAGGTTCTTTCAGTTTATGGGCAATCAAATAAGTATTTACTAGGGAGATCGAAAGGTTATTATTATTTGAGCGGTTTTTACCGGTTTTCTTAAAATGTAAGCTTTTCGAATACTGAATAAACCGGTAATTTAACACGTATAACCGTTCATTTAAAAAAGTGTACTTTTTATATATTTTTTTACTTTTTTATTGCAAATACCCTCACAATTAAGGTATATTCCAAGTTTAGAATATCATGTCTTATTTTTATATACGTGAGCATTTTTAATGAATCACAAAAAACGTCACAACCATAGTTGAACAACTAATAAATATACGCACACTTGAGCAATAATAAATTTTATTCAGTTTCTATAAATGGAAAATGATGTAATTCGGCCTTGGAACCGTTTAAATAAATGTAAAAAATTGCATTTGAAAAAGTAAAGCTTGAAAATATTACGAACGTGATGGAAAGGATTGTCTCGATGTATATCTAGTGCTTATTTCATGTCTGATTTGACAGATAATTAGTATTGTCCTTCCGCTGAACGAATATGGTTGTGTATACGCTTATACAACGTTTGGTAATATTACGACATTACTTTGAAAACCATGATAATGTTGCAGAATCAAAAATCATATGTAAACAAGCAAAATTGTTGCATTTGGGGCACAGAAAACCCGCACGCATACATTGAAAAGCCGATACACCCAAGACGTGTCACTGTTTGGTGCGGATTTTGGTCCAGAGGCATAATTGGGCATTTTTCTTCGCAATTGAGCAAGGAGTGGCCGCTACAGTGAATGGCGATCGTTATCGGTACATGTTGAACGAATTTTTATTCAAAAAAATTGAAGAGGAGGATATTAGCAACATTTGGTTTCAACAGGACGGCGCTATGTGTCACACAGCCGAAGCTACACTCGATGTTTTGCGCCCTGTTTTTGAAGATCGCATTATCAGCCGTAGAGCTGATGTTGTTTGGCCACCTTGGAGCTGCGATTTGACACCGTGTGACTATTATTTTTGGGGTGACGTCAAAGATAAGTCTTACGCCAATAAGCCAGCGACAATTGATGCTTTAAAAGAAAATATGCGTGAAGCCATTGTTGAAATACAGCTGCACACAGTCGATATTGTGCTTAAAAATTGGACCGATGGTGTAGGCTACTGCATGGCCAGCTGAGGCAGCCATTTGAATGAAATTATTTTCCATTATTAAGCGGAAGGATTGCACTTTCAAATAAAAAAAGAAATTTGAAAAAATATTCAACAGTTTTTTTTATATCATTTTCAAAAAAAATATATATTTGGCGGACCCTTTATTAACTATCATAAATAACAAATTTTACATCTCGATTTCAATAAAGATAGTGACTTTTAAAAACTCCTAACGTACTCTAGGTTCATGGTAATAACTTTGGAAACAAAGCTCAAACCTATCTGTTCAGTTAAATAACACTGTCAAGAAAGGGGTGCACTTCAACCAGAGACCAAAGAGGTTTATTTTGGATACCTTCAGTAGAGAAATAAGAGAAAAAAAGTGACCATTAATCACAGAACCAAAAAATTGAATAAAAGAACTAAGAAAAATACCACAAGAGATCAAAGGTGGGAAAGAAAGGTCAAGATAAAGGTAGAGTCCATACCAGCTAACTAATCGCTAACAAAAACCTGCCCAGATTGAATATTTTGGTAGACACAACGTCACTAAGGTCATTTAAAAGTCTCATCAATAGCCTGTGTCTGCATTTCCAATGACTACGGCAGAGGTTTGCCTATAACTCAAACACTGTTTTTTGCCCAAGACACAGAAAGCCTAGTAGAATTCTGAGAGACTTCGTCCTAGACTCACGATCATGCTAAAACTTTTCGACAGTAGGACTTATTAACCATCTCAAATATATCCCTAAGATGGACGTAATTGTGTAGCAAGGAACACTTTTCTGTGTACCGAATAGTTCGAAGGCAAAAACTAATCGCTAAGGAAATATTAAAGCCCTAAAAGTCGAAATATTGTTGTTCCGGCATATTTACTACCTATAGATTAAAACATAGGGCAAAAGTGATCAATTTTATTTAACAAACTGACATAAATTGAAAAGAATTTTATTTCAATGAAAAAACTGGTTAACCGATTTTTTAAACAATTTTTAACCGTAAGCCGGTTTCTTAAAAATTGTTACTTTTCGAATTATTCGAACACCGGTTTTTGAAAATAATCGACCTGCCTAGTATGAGGGCGGATTGATATTGAAGCTACCTGAATAGGAAAAAAACATTATTTTTTCAAAAACCATTCATTTCTCAACGTAGTCTCCTTTAAGTTCAATACACTTAGTAAGACGATTTTCCAACTTTTTATACCATCTGAATAATACGATTTTGGGAACTTCTCAAAATACGCTTTAGTTTCGGTAATCACTTCTTTGTTTGAGATGAATCTTTTTCCTGCGAGCCATTTGGTCAAGTTTGGAAACAGGAAAAAGTCACTAGGGGCTAAATCTGGACTATAAGGTGGATGATAAACCGATTCGAAGTGGATTTCTCGTAGTTTTAGCATCGTATCTAATGCTATGTGAACCAGTGCGTTGTCTTGAAGAAAGTGTTCTTTCTTTCTTCTTTAAATATGGTCGTTTTTCCTTGATTGCATCAACCAATTGATCCAATAATGCACGATAATACTCTCCTGTGATTGTGGATCCCTTTTCAAGATAATCGATGAGCAATATTCCATGTGCATCCCCAAATACAGTGGCCATAACCTTGCCAGCCGATTTCGCTGTCTTCGCCTTCTTCGGAGCACTTCCACCAGCTTCCAGCCATTGCTTCGATTGATTTTTGGTTTCAGGTGTGTAGTGGAGGATCCACGTTTCATCAACACTGATTAATCTACGCCAAAAATTAGCAGGATTATGGTTTATCATGACCAAACACCGCTGTGAAGTGATCTGTCGAACTCGTTCTTTTTCAACACTGAGCAAACGCGGCACCCATCTTGCCGATAGCTTTTTCATATGAAAATATTCATGCAAAATTTTAAACAGACGTTCATATGATATATTTACCATTTCGGCAATCTCACGAGGATATCGAGAATTTTCTTGATATTTTCTTCACTAACCACCCCTTTTGACCTTCCTGTTGATGGTATTGTTGCAGTGCGTGTTCGGCCACGTTTAAATTCAGCAATTCAATATTTTACCATATAGTCTGACGGAGCAAATTCGCCGTAATGTTTATCAGGCATTTCTTTTGTATCTTTCGCCGTTTTGCCTTTCAAATAATAGTGTTTAATCACTACACGAAATTCACTTTTTTCCATTTTCCAAGAAACACAAAAGTTGCTTTCTTCAAACGACTACAACAAATAAACTAATCGATGAATTTGGCCAAAATTTTAACAGCTGACGTTTGACAGACCGTAATTTCTAAGAAAGAAGAAGATTTTGTGTTTGTGCTGCCATCTAGCGCTAGGTAGCTTCAATATCAATCCGCCCTCGTAACTATTAAAATAACTAGTTATTCTGATGTCGAAAGCATTCAACGGTTAGGAAACAAACCTTAACATCTGTCATTGCACGCATCGTTTAGTTCAAAAGACTCGTATGTCTTATATCCCATATCCACCCAAAAAATTAAATGAAATTGTCAGTCATGACTACTGAATATCTCTGTACAGAACAAGAAAATAAAATAAAAAAAAATCTACAAAAATTTCAGCTGCAATGTGCACTTTAGTCATGTACGAGAACGGAAGGTTTCATTTGATAATAATACTGATGACGCTAATGATGCTACTGATGATAACCAATGTAAGTAATGCAGATGGTACTCTTACTGATGACTTTTTCGGCTAAAATGAGATAACAAATATGAGCTGTTACATACCCAAAAATTACAAAAAGACATAAAAACAAAAAATTACAAAAAAAAAAAACAGTTGGTTTTTAATTTTCATTTAAAACGAGTAGGTTTTTGCATGAGTAGGTGGAGGACTATGTATTCAACTGTGTAGTATTTCAGTGTATGTGACAGCATAATTGCATTTTGCCTGCCTGGTGTGCGTTCGTATGCAAATCACAATGAATATTTATATGCGTTTGTGTAATTATGGAAATTTATGCAATCAAATCAGAATCTCATACCGATGACATTCAAGTTCCATACACATATATTGCATTAAAAGAATTATAATTAAAATGATTTGATCAAACGTGTTTACACTCGTACGTGACCATGAAATGTATATGTGCAGGGGTTATAAAATTTTAGTGAAATTTATGAACTCGTTTCAATATTTCTAGATGATAAGATTTATAAATAGATGCATACTTATGTATATGACTATCGGTTTTAATGGTAACTGAATACTATAAAATAAAAGCATTCAAATGTCAGTGGAATTTAAATTTAAATTTCATAACAGAATACACAGTGTAATTTTTAAAGATTATTTTATGAAAAACTTGCCCTCGCCTACACCGTATGTGAGCTCCTTTTTCAGCATACTTTTAGAGAAATGGCAACTGTAATGTCGGTTTCCAGAATTGAAATTATTGCTGTTTTGTGCCTTCTTTTATTCCCACAAATAATATTGTAGTGGTGCCCTTTAAATTTCTATGAAATTTGTTATTAATTACTCTCCAAGCTCGTCTCTCAATAATTTAATGGTATTTCGATTCGTACAACATATGGTATTGTCTTGTTGAAACTACATGTCAACTAAGTCATAATCTTCCATTTCAGAAAAAAAAATCGGTAATATTCTCATAGTACTTTGCTCCATTGACTGCAATATTGCGCTTTTCAACGTACTTGAGAAAGTACCTTCCAATGAATTCGCCAGCTCATAAACTACACCAAACTGTGCATCTTTTAGGATGCACTGACAGCTCTTGAATTGCCTCTGGTTACTCTTCACATCGAAGCCTTCAATTGCGTTTGTTGACCTACCCATACTTACATACATATATCCCGCGACATCCCAGTTGTAACAAGGAGGACTTGTCTCAATATTGACTTATTTAAAGGGAGCTACATTTGATGATAACGCCGGCTCCGAATGACAGATGCATTAGTTAGAGAAGTTGGTTTGAGGTGATGTAGCTTTGAAAACATTTAGATGGTCTGGATGGCATAGAACTGAGCCAAAGATCTTTTGGTTGGTAGACGGGTATCTGTCTTACCTATCATATTACATGGTGAATTCATAGAATCAAAAATGAGCTTCGTTGCTAAAGATAAAACACATTGTTCACACGATTTGCAATCGTTGTTTATTTGTTGGCCTATTCATGGCAAACTTTTAAACCTTATTGAGAGTTGATGGCATAGCCAAATGTGATGAATAATTTTTTTTTTTTTTTTGAACTAAAAAATTAAACGGCAAAAGTATCTCCCCATCCAACTTGGCATTTTCTACAAACTTTATTTAATTCTAACATTTTAACTGTTTAGTCACATATGGTCAGTTGACTTTCAAGTTCTGCGAGCTTTGTCTGGATGACCGTTGCCTTAGGGGCTTCGGTCCAGCCTAGCTCTACAATTACTACGGTGCTGTTTATGAAGTGCATTATCGCTTCAACTTACATGGATAGACTCCTACCTTAGAAAATTCCAAAGATCAACGTTACGAATAGTACTTGATAAAATACGCGATAGGTAATTCATTCTATTCAGATCCATTTAGGCTTGCAACTGATGTAGAACAAGGATGTATCATGTTACCGATGCTTTCATCCTACTTATCGACGACTTTATGCCCTCAACTTTGATTGGCAAACGCGATATACAATCAGTATTCTATAGGACTTAGAATATGTCCATGACATATATTTTACAAGCCAAGTTCTAAGCCATTTAGAGGAGAATATTGTCGTGTGAGTCTCATGCAGTTGGACTGTAAGTTATCTTGTGTTATGTTCGCGTATCGTCTACAAATCTTCACAAAAAAATTTCCTGTGGCTTATTCTAAACACATTAAGGCCGAATCTTATACGAAACGTGGCAAACCGAATATCTGCTAGTATAGGGCTATGTTAGCGGAAATGACTGTAAATAGATCACACACACTGAATACCAACTGACAACATTTTTTGACAACCGCTTTGATGGAATCTGCAACGTATGAGATAAATGTCGATTGCTGCCAGGTTGTAAGCAGCAAATTAAACAACTAGCCAAACATCTTGCAATAGAGCCCTTTAGCAGAGCATGATTGAGGCCCTACCTATACTCCACTGTGAATCAAAAATAACAGAAAAAGAAGATGGAAAACTATTTACTTCGGTCACCACAGACAACAGCAAACAACAGCGGGAAGAGGGACAATTGTGTATCACGCCAGAAAAAGTCAAGTAATTAGGATCCACTTATGTTACATGGCTAGTTCCATGTTATGGCACATACATAGCTTAAATCATACGTTTTACTTCATCATAAGCTTTTCTGAACTCTGTTAATGGAATATAAAGTGGAGTACGCTATTAAGTGAACAGTTCGCTTATGATGTATAGGGTAAATGAACGTTGAACACAGCTGCGATTAGACCGAAAACCTGCTCACTCATCTCTTAGCTTTCCTCCGATGGGTTAAAGTCTCCCAAGAACTCTGTAAACAATGTTTAATATGGTGTTAACTCCTCAAGTTTTCCCACTCTCGAAGATCGTCCTTCCTGGAAAATTTTATAATTTTTTACATTCCCATACTGATCCTAGAATCGCAAGAAATAGCCTGAACATGACCCCGTTATGTGCCATTGTACTTACTTCTTTCTAGAATTTGCCGGTTGTTCTTATTTTTGGTTCAATTTTTCTTTTTTAAGTATGTGCTCCTACTTCCGCCAGAGGTCTTAGCACCAATCCTTCAAAGACTGAGCTTGTTCTCTTCTTCAGGGGGCCAAGCTCTTAGGAATTTTCTTGGATAGGAAACTTAATTGGAGGGAAAATAGCCTTTTGAGGATGAACAAGGGCTTTAATGACTACTATACGATTAGAAGTGCCATTGGAGGAGATGACTCTACAGAGTCATACCTGACCCCTATGGCTGTATCGTATGGTAGAGACCTTTTGAAAATGCCTGTCGGAGGAGGCTTTTGAATAATGTGCTCAGGTGTGTTGCTATGGGCCTATCTGGTGCCTTTAGAAGTACACCTCAGACAGCGCTGGATTTTATTTTGGGCTTGGCCTTCCCAGAGGTTGCTGTGAAGAAAAGGGCTGGTAGGAGCTTCTGAAGAATTTTTGAAGGAGGTCTATCCCAAGCTCTGCCATTTTAGGAGGGCTGGAATGGGATGCGCATTCGGTGACCCGTGCTGGTCCTATGGACTATAGGTCAGGGAATGCAAATTTAGCATGTGCCCTATGGCAGCTTTTTCGGATAGAGAGTCTTGGCAAGATGTTGATTGGCTTTTGAATGGCCACGTCATCTTTACAAATGGATCTAAGACCGAGGATGGCAGTAATATTAAACTGTCCTTTATACTCCCGAATGAGTACAGCGTTTTTCAGGCCGAGATCTTTGCTGTCCCTGCTAAGTTGGATGGTGTGGTCTTTAACATAGACAGTCAGGCGACTATTATGGCTATGACTGGTAGCCATGTCGGCTCAGGGATGGTTGAATTGTGCAGAAGTACCCTCATGTCGCTCCTAGATGTGTGCAGTTTAAGACTGTGCTGGGTTCCGTGGCACATTAGCGTGAGGGGTAATGAGATTGCAGATGAACTGGCAAGAGCGGTCGTGGCTATGAGCCTAGAACAGGCCAATGTATCTGTTAAACCGCCGCTTGGTTTCTTTGAAAGCTTGATTGATAGCTAGGCCCGTCGTAAAGTGAGGGAGTCATGGAGGAGCAGGGGAGACTGTAGGGTTTCCAGGCTGCTTTGGCCGCTACTTGATCATTCTAGGATGGAATGGATCTTCAACCTGAGGAGCGAATCTCTTAGGATTCTGATAGGCTTTGTGACTGGACACTGCGCTCTGAGGTCAGGAACTGGGATTGGGGAAGCAGGCACCTCTATTTTCTGCCGAGTTTGCGGCGACACAGGGGAGCCTAAGACTGTAGCACATGTCCTCTGTCACTGCCCGGCTCTTTATGAACGTAGGCTCAGGTTGCTGGGCCGGGGCTCTTTTGATGGCTTGGATGATATTGCGTCGGCTAGGATATGTGACCTGGAAGGCTTTCTCTCAGGTCTTAGCTGGCTCCTTAGGTGTTGCCCTGCTCTTTTTGGGCATCTATGTTTTTTCTGTATACTCTTTCTGATCCTTTTT
Source organism: Wohlfahrtia magnifica (assembly GCA_023159175.1). Classification (NCBI taxonomy): domain Eukaryota; kingdom Metazoa; phylum Arthropoda; class Insecta; order Diptera; family Sarcophagidae; genus Wohlfahrtia; species Wohlfahrtia magnifica. The sequence continues at coordinate 168,466 of JAKWBJ010000142.1, read as the reverse complement.
CTATTTCTTTATTCTTTCTTTTTCTCCCTCTGTCCTTCCTCTCTCTCTTCATCCACTCTTTTTCTTTATTTATTTTCATGGAAAGCTCTTTTCACAATGGGCCACTCTGGTCTCTGGGTGGGGTATTTCGGTACCGCCTTTCTTACCTACCTACCTATCTACCATGTGCTCGAACTTCGTTTGCTGGGGCGCCCTTTTAGCGAACGACAACGGCATGCGAGATGGTATAAAATATAATACCCAATAAAACCCATGTGGGATTAATTGGGTTACTGTTTCTAGTACTTATGCGGTTTCTATTGATTTCGGGTATGATTTAAATTTTTCGTCAGTCAGTCAACCGTATTTGGCTTTAACAAATTTGTAGCATATTTTTTACCACAACTCAGCTTGCCAAACGGCTACTTGAGTGAAACGTCATTTTAGCGGAAACGGATGGAGAGTAACAAACGACATAAATACAGTCAGCAAACAATTTTTTACATTTTTTTCAATTTTACAAGCCGTTTAAGCAATAACGGTTTTAGTTGATTTTTGTTTGTCTTCTAAATGGAAATAAACGTTGATAAACAGAAATGAAACTCAGACTTAAATATTGAAACTAAAAGAGTATATTGAACAACAACCTAAACTTGCAATTTAAAATAGTTTTCTGATGAAAAGTGAAAATTAAACCCAAATAAAAGGAGGCTAAACTGTTGAAAATATTTACTCGTTGGGATGGCAGCTTGTATAACCAAATACAACGATTTTTATGTCATAAAAATGCATTCAATACTGGCGGCAAAATGTAGTTGAATGGAATGAAATTAAATTGATTGCGCAATAATACACGAAGTGAAATTAAATGAAATGAAATTTAATAAATGTTTGTGCCAATTTCACGATTTGCGTATTAAAATAAAAATTTTTTTTCTAAATGAAATTCGTGAAAATGCTCTATAGACGGTAATATGAGAATAAGGAAATGTTTAAGGTTATATCATAACATAAAAGAAGCCCATGCAATTTCCATCAAGAAAATTTATTTACTTTATGGATTATTATCTGGAAGTAAGATATGGTGCGGTTGTGTTTGCTCATTAATAAGACAATTCTATACACATAAGGTACTCAGTCTAGCCGTTGGCTACTCATACGCTTTGAAGCGCATACCTAAAATTTTAGCTGAGATTTTAGATTTTTTGTTCATAATAAAGTCACTGTGAACAATTAAACAATTAATTAAGGGTCGCAGTCGATAATATTTTCATTTATATCGTTAAGAAAATAAAAATGCCTAAAGAAAAGACACATCAAAAAAACTACATTTGAAGCTATAGAACTTTATTGTGATATTTTTAGTCTATTGGTTTGTGTCAAGGCTGTCCATGAGTTATTAAAAGTGTTGCCAATTGCGTATTGAACGGTCTTACCAGTTCAATTTCTGTATATTCAGAATAAAAAGTTATAGTAAATACAAGAACATTCGAAATTAGTACCAATTCTATATACCAGACGGATCCTTATGCTTACTTGAGTCAGTTGCAATTTAAAGTCGTGTTAAGGCATAAATAAAAATGTTGAGTAAATTTCTGTTTTAAGTGCAAGATAAATAATATAAGCAAAGGAATGTATAAGTTAAACAAGAAATATGCAAAAAGAAATTATTTCAGACTTTAAAGAAATAGTAAAACGAAATGGTTGGTTTTCTCTTGTATTAGATGTGCCTTCATGGTCCAAAGAAAAAGATGTACAATTTAGGGTTGCTGTACATTTCAGGGAGATGTGGAACTGTTAGCACCAAAAACTGTGACTGAAAAACATTTAAAACATTTTAGCTTAAATTTCCAGAAGCATGTTATAAAGGGTCCGCCATCTAACGTTTTTTTTTCAACTCTGATATGACAGATAAAAAGTTTTATCCTTCCGCTGAACCCATCGATTCGCTGCCATCGACTTACAGAAGATGCCGATTTTGCCAAAAAAATCATCTTTTCAGATGAAGCTCATTTTGATCTTGGCGGGTATGTAACGAAGCAAAATTGTCGCATTTAAGGCACAGGGAACCCACACGCGTACACTGAAAAGCCGATACACCCAAGAAGAGTCACTGTTCGGTGCAGATTTTGGTTCAGAGGCATAATTGGGCCATTTTTCTCCGAAAAAGAGCAAGGAGTGGCCGTTACAGTCAATGGCGATCGTTATCGGGGCATGTTGAACGAATTTTTGTTAACAAAAATTGAAGAGGAGGATATTAGCAACATTTGGTTTCAACAGGCCGGCGCTACGTGCCATACAGCCGAAGCTACACTCGATGTTTTGCTCCCTTTGTTTGAAGATCGCATTATCAGCCGCAGAGCTGATGTCGCTTGGCCACCTCGAAGCTGCGATTTGACACCGTTGGACTATTATTTGTGGGATGCCGTCAAAGATAAGTATTACGCCAACAAACCAGAGACAGTTGACGCTTTAAAGGAGAATATTCGTGAAGCCATTGGTGAAATACAGCTGCACACAATCGATAATGTGCTTAAAAATTGGACCGATCGTGTAGGCTACTGCATGGCCAGCCGAGGCAGCCATTTGAATGAAATTATTTTCCATTATTAACCGGAAGGATTGTACTTTCAAATAAAAAAAGAAATTTAGGAAAATATTAGTAGATTTTTTTTTATTGGATTTTCCAAAAAAAAAAAAATTATTTGGCGGACCCTTTATATTTTATGTCATTTTTCGCGATTGCCTTGACATGATTATATAGACTTATTTATATTTATTTATTTATTTATTTTTTTATTCTTGTGTTATTTTTTTATATCTTCAAATTTTGGGATATTTCACTTCATAATCCTTGTCAGTTTCATTTGGTACTTCAATAATCTTGAATTTGATGCTAAAACTTGGATTAAATTGTACTACGATTTTTGGATTATACTGAAATTTCTTAAATTTTAGACTAAAATTTGTGTTCACTCGTTCTTTTTAATTATTATAGTCATTATTTTAATTTTAAGTTGCTTTCTTGAACCTGTAATATGCATATGCTCAGTTTCATACTGCAATATAAGACTCAGGTCTTGTATATGAACCATTGAAATAAATGAAAGAAATAAAATAAATAAAATTGATAATTTTTTACGAGATGAGTTAATCTGCGAAAAAAAATAAGTCGAAGGCCGTACTGAACGTACACTTTCGGCAACTGAAAAACGTGCTATTCTCAGAGCAACATCAAATTGCTATATTGCAGTGCTACAAGAAACGTTACACGTTACCTCTCTCTCAGAACATTTTTGGAGGCTTACAGTGAACATTGTAGCATAACTGTATACTGTCCGGGTAGTAAAGTTATGGTTATGCGATCAGAATGCTAATGTACTTGCAAAAAACTGTGTTAAGGGGTCCTACAGCTGTAATTATTTCATCTTTCGCCTACTGCACTGTTGTGTTTATACTCTAGTGTGTAGAAACGATGATCTTATGGCTTTTAGCAAACAGATATTAATGCGGAATGTTTCTGCTCGCTCCGATTGCCCCATAACACTCCAAGAATTTAATTGATAGATTTTTATGTGTTAATTTCACTAGGGCGACTTATATTTTTAGGATTCAAATGAAAATCTATAAAGATTGTTCGTTTTTAGCTTTGCTGATGATTTATTTACTTTGAAAGTAATGCTTTTTTATTTTTCTCTGAAGTTTAAAATTAAAATATTAATTAATGTCCTCTACAGTGAAGTACTTGGCAGCATAGGATTTAAAAGTGTGCAGTACTTGCAAGTCAAATGGTACACTTTACTCTTCTTGATCATGTATTGTAGTTTACCTCTAAGTAAACTAAAATGTTTAATACATAAGAAGTAGCTGGCGTTCTCTTTTGCTTCAGGCTAAAACCAATTCTCGGTTGCAAAAGCCATATAAAATTTAGAGAGTTCAGAAGACAGTTGAGTATAGTAGATGATGTTGCAGTGTTATTTAGATAACAAGGTTTTTACTCAAGTAGTTTGGGTGGAATGGTATTAGTTAAAGTGCCATTTTGACTCAGTTCTTGGTTTTAACAAGAAGATAATAAGTTTCTTACTCCACTCTTTCAAAGAAAAATTGTGAAAATATACTTGATATGCTGTAGGGTACAATTACTGATGTATAATTTTAAATCGCCTTTAGCCTTTCATATGAATGTTCTTTTGCTGTTCACAACAAAATTTAGTTCAATTTTAACCTAAAAAAAAACATGAAAATTCAAATGACTTTCACTGTTTAACTACTGCCTTAAAAAACATGTGCTATTTGGCTATAGAGCTGTAATAATCAGTTTTTCTCCCTTTGTTGCTATAATTGTGTTCCCGAAAAAACTATATGAGTAGAGAACCTATAAAATAGGAACAACCAAAACAAGTGAAATTGTTAAGCTCGATTTTTATTGTGTGAACATTTTAATGGAAGTTGAAACGCAGCAATGGCAGTCTTAATAGCAATGCATTGGGTCTTAAACACAATTCAAACAATATTATTATTATTATAGTTCATTTCGTTCTCTTGTCTACTCTTTTTTTTTTTTGTAAATCACTGTTGTATTATTGTAACTTTTTGTCTGACTCAATGACTGGGCGGCTGCCTTCAATTCGTTCAACTATAAAAACACATGGGTGGAAATGGGTGACAAACAACAGCAACGACATGTGATTTAAATGTTCAAGAGGAGCCAGACATACATGAGTCGTATTGTCCTTATTGTCCTTTATTAAATGAGCTTTTGTGCATTATTGTAGCTTCCCTTCATAGTTTTCATTGTAGTTTACATTGTGTATTGCAATACAGAAGCAGGCAGGCATTCAGCCATCCATATAAATACTGATTCTTTATTATTCGCATGTCTTTTAATATATTTTTTCAATTTTTTTTTTTTTTTGTATTTTTCTCGCTTTATTGTAAAGCAAGACTTTAATAAACGTACTGGGGTTTAATGCTAGACAAGCAAACAATATTGTGTAAGATCAGGCGTGTTTTGTAGTGTGATTGGTATCTTTTACGAACAACTAGACAACTGGAAAACAAGTAAAAATTAAAGACAGTCGAACGTCATCTATTTAATACCCTACGAAGTAGTAAATGTGGTTTTAATTACTTTTTAGTTATGTGAATATTAAGCATTAAGCACATAACCGACAGCAAGCAGCAGACGGCAAAATGTCAAAATTAGAAAACATACATACATATATAAAAATGCTTATTTTAAAGGCAGCACAACAAAAGCCTGGACAAAAACCTTTGTTGCTGCCGCTAAACATAAAATAATTGCTATTTTCTAGGCAGCAAAATAAGAATTAGTGAAACCAATACAATTTTTAATAAAAAAAACGTAAAAAGGGTTTCTTTTTTAATAAAAAAAAACGTAAAAAAGAGTATAAAATAATTTCTATTTTTTAGGCAGCAAAATAAAAGTTAGTGATACCAATATAATTTTAAATAAAAAAACGTAAAAAGGGTTTCTTTTTTAATAAAAAAAAAAAACGTAAAAAAGAGTATAAAATAATTTCTATTTTTTAGGCAGCAAAATAAAAGTTAGTGATACCAATACAATTTTAAATAAAAAAACGTAAAAAGGGTTTCTTAAAAAAAAACACGTTCAACACTTTTTACTTTTTTATTTATCAGAAAACCACAGTATAAAAGTAAAAGCGGAAGTCACTCTTTGTGGTAAATTTGCAATTTACTACAAATGCTCTAAATTTTAGCAACCAAAAGTGAGTTTCTTTTATGGAACCTTTAGCGAATTAAAAATATTAAAAAAAATAAATAAAAAAAAAATTTTTTGAAAATTTTTCCAAAAAAATATATATATTTTTTAATATCTTATATTATATATCTTATATTTTACACCTAACGCTGTCTTTACATGATTTTTTACATGGCATCGTTTGGAATTTGTCTACCGTTTAAAAACAGGTTTAAGTGTTTTGGGTATATAAACAAAATAAAAAACATGGCTGTTTAAGTATAGCAGACTTGCAATGCTTTTTTGTGCAGCAATTATGCATAAGTATGTGTGATGCTGTTTTATGGAGGTAAGACACCCCCCTACCAACCAGAAGCTCTTCGGCCAGATCATCTGAGAAAAGATAAAGTCTTTCAACAGCGATATCACCTCATAACATTAGCCAGTAACTGGTTATGAGTATTACTACTATTGAAAACTTAACCAATGCAATTGCCATCCGGAGCCGGCGCTAAACTGTAGGGCCCCTTCAATGAGTCTAACAATAGGATCGGTTGCGGCTCATTGACTGAGAAAAGTTCCCATGTTCCCTCATGGAATGTTATGGGAATAATAATGCATAAGTGTAGCAAATGCCAATTTCATGTAATTTCTTATTGTGGCGTAACAAAATATAGCAGATATGCTAGGTTTACTACGTCTGCAACACTTGCAAGTCCTGTTTGCAACAGAAAGTGATTTCCCTAGAATATTGTATCAAACAATATTTAATTAATAATTAAAAACTTGCAAACACATAATTTCATTAATTTTTATATTTTGGGTAATATTTTAAAAAAAACTGGTTTTATTTCGGTGAATTTGAAAGGCTTTATTGTATCCACTGAAAGTATTTTTATGACAAAATAAAACAGATGACATAGAGATCTGATTTTAAAAATATTTATAAGTTCAGTAGCACAGCAGCATAAGCTGCCAACAACAACTTGCTGCTGGCTTTTATGTTGCTTGCTGTCAGTTATGTGTTTAATGCTTAAGAGTTGAATCTGTTGAAACGTAAAATTCGTTAAAATACTCTGGAATAGCGCAGTTCTTTTAAAGAATGATCAAGCATTCACAAGCCATTTGGCTGAACTCTTTGCAAGTAATTCTCGCTTGCCGGAGAGGCTTCAACCACTGCCCGTACTCGAAAGCGTATCAGTGACTATGTCTAGTATATACTTTCGAGACCATGCTGTAAACACGGTTCTTGCAAATCTCAACGTCAACAAGTCTTCTGGACCGCATGGCATACCAGCATTGGTCCTGAAGCAATACTCTTCAATGCTTGCTCGTTCATTAGCCAACCTTTTTAGTGCCTGTTTTTTTCCTTATTACTGTAAGTTTGTTAATGTAACGCCAATCCCTCCCTAAAAAAGGTGAGGCTACCAATCCTGAAAACTACCGCCCAATTTCAGTCTGTTCGGTACTCTCCAAGGTTATGAAGAGTCTGGTTAATCATCATCTTGTCAAATATTTGGAGTCCAAAAATTAGCTAAGCCATCGTCAATACGGCTGCCTCAAGGGCCGTTCTACTGGCGACCTGCTGGCGGTAGTCTGTGAGAGGTTGAACAAATCCATTCACGGTTTTGTGAGAGCAAAGTTGTGGCTCTGAATAATTCCAAGGTGTTTGATAGAGTTTGGCATGAGGCATTAGTATCGAAACTTACTGCTTTTGGTGTTGGTAGTCACTTATCTCGATTTATACCGAGCTTTCTCAGAGATCGTTTTATAAGAGTGGTTATAGATGGGTTCTCGTCCGCCGAGTTCAGGTTAAATTCAGGGGTACCTCAAGGCCCTGTCTTTATCCAACTTTACTCTTAATATTTCTTAATGACTTTCCTCTTCTTACTTTCAATCCTATCTATCTCTTTTGCAGACGACAGCAGCATTTGCCACTTTTATTCTTTTGCTTGTAGGCCAAACCTTCTGGAGATTGAGGCGAAAAGGCGGAATATGAATGACACACTCACAAACAATAATCTCCAAGTGCGGTCGCGCGAATCGGATCGATTTTAATGCACGCATGACCCAATATTGTTTTCTGACACACAGTCGTCGTGGTGTGGTGTCGGCTGTAACTGTGGGTTATGTAGATATTGAGGAGTCAGATGTTCTTATTGTTCTGGAAATGAGGATTCATTGTGAAGTCCGTTGGAATGATAACATTTTCCGAGTGTCGAAAAAAGCATTCAAATGGCTCGATTTTTTAAGACGGTGCAAGAAATGCTTCACTCCATCTGAGCTTCTCAATGTTTACAAGACCTGTATCCGACCCAAGACGGAATACAACTCTCATGTATGGGCCGGTGATTCAAAGTCCACTTTGGAGCTTCTCCACCGCGTACAGGAGAGAGCGAAGGTGCTTATTGATGACGGTAGGGTAGCGTGTGTTTCATTGTTCTATCGGTACTATAACGGAATGCGTTCCGAAGAAATTAAGGAATTAATCCCTAACAATCATATATTTTTACGAAGTATTCGTTTTTCCCGTAGAGCTCATCTCTTTGTAGTTGATTTTCCAACGAATCGCACAACGCATTATAGGGAGAATTCGTTCTTCAGTTGCACAGTTCGTTTGTGGAATAGTTTTCCAGCGAAAGTTTTTCCTGTCACTTACGATATAGGTAAATTCATATCAAAGGTACATAAACACTACTCCCACTATCATACTCCCCATAACCTAAGCGAGACCAAGAGCTACATAGCAGAAGTTCACTCATTTTTGTATCAAAAATTTTATTGTGAACGATCCCACCTGATCTAGCTGGTTAATAACTGCATAGGTGAATGCGTTATAGCGTGCAAGCTGTCATAAGATAGAGGGAACACTAAACATTATTTACAGTATAGTTTGAAACCACTAGGAGAATATCTGGTGACTTAAAGAAACTTAATGCTGCAGCAAATCATGTCCTTTACAAGACACCCGAAAGAAGTCAGTGAACATCCAGTGGTACGCTTAAACTTATAACTAAATGTTGCCAGAGTTCTAAGGCTCTGACGATAAAGGTGTTAAACAAAATGCTTACGGAGAACAGGGGAGGCGGACAGACACCTCCGAAAACTCTATAGAATAACAAAAAAACTTCGTCTTCTTAAAACCGCTTCGAAACTGTAATTGTAACTCTAGAACCCAAAAACTCTACGGGATAATGAAAAATTAGATTCATAAAAACATTGTCTTTTTAAAACCGCTAATAAATTGTAACAGAAAAGTTATTACATCGAAAAACTAGAAGTTTGATTCTTGCGTACACCACTACTCAAACATATAGTCAGTGGATGTGATTATTTCCAAACCGTTGTGTTACTGCACTGGGAAAATCGAGAGGCATCACATATACACAACCACCATCAACATAACAGCAATTGTGCTCGTCCTAAAACAGAACAAAGCTTTAGAGCCTGACAATCAGTGTTGCCACAACTTAAAATTTTTTGCTACCAAATTTCAATAGGAATGTACCCAAAAAAATAACCAAAATTTTAGTAAAAAATAATATCTGTTACCATAACATTATGATAAGAACATTGGTTGCAGAAGCTTGTCATAAATATGTTCTACCGATTTAAAGGTACAAAAGATGATTTGTGCGATTCAAAAGTTATTATTTCGATACGAATAGAAAGCCTTACAGATCAGCCAAAATTGTTGAAAAAGTTAATGTCTGAAGGGTTTCTCGTCTAGTTGTTAGCGACGATATGTGGATCCATTACAACTACCCGAAGTACAAGCTTTGGCATAGCAAATTAGCTGAAATATTCGGCCAGACTTAAAGCCGTTATATGCCATCATGGCAGATATTAAAAGCAGTTAAAACTATAACATCGTAGTTCGAAAGTTTTGCTTACCCGCCTTATAGTCCACACCTTGTCCATCCGACTAACATTTGTTTCTATCGAAATACATTTCACTTCAAAACTGAGTATACGACTTTGATTTAAATCGTTCTTGTCCGTAAAGAAATGAGCAGTCTTTTGCCATATAGTCCACATGTTATAAAAAAGATAAGAGAGATTAGAGCTAACGCTTAGCAATATTTTGAATAAATTTTGTTCGTATCAATGTTTCACAACAAAATACCGATTTTATAGACCCAATCAAAAACTGAGAGATAAACATTTAAAGAAATCATTGCCTTCATTTCGTACCTCGAGAAAACAAAAGTAACCAAAATGGAAAGAAGTCCACATCTACACACCGAAGAATAAATAACCAAATTTGGTAAAAAAAATAACCAAAACAGTAATACTGTTGACAATATCAATCAAGAGCTGCCAAAAGGAGAATCTTAGACAAGTGATGCTCTGATGCAGAATGGGATACAAAGGTTATAGAACAATAGTAAATTCTTTTGCCAAACAAAAAAGGGTTTGATCATCAAGTTACCGAAGAAAGATGATTTCAATGAGTGAATGAACTCGAAGACACTTCTAAACAGGACGAACAAGGTTATTTCAAGTCATCAATAGAATGACAAAGAAAAAATTTTTTGCTGTGAAAGCAAAAAATTTCACTGAGCGTATGGCCATACTTATGAAATTGAAAAAAAAATATCGGTTATACGGCACCCATTACTTTCACCTTATTGGGAATAAAATAAATAAAAATTTTAGTTATAAAGGGTCCGCCATCTAACGTTTTCGTGAATGGTAACCCTTAGCTCATGTCTGATTTAACAGATAATTAGTTTATCTTTTCGCTGAACGAATATGGTATACGCTTGAACAGCTTAGCTAAGTGGGCCTGCGATCGACTTTAACGCACTAACAGAAAGTTGTGGGTCTTTTCGCAATTTTCTTTTTATGAGTGCCATAGATTTTCTATTGGGTTGAGGCCTGGACTTGACGTTGGCCAAACCAAGATATCAAAGCCATTCTCTTTTAGACATTTTTTGTGCTTCCTTCTGTATTAGAAGATGCACCATCGTGTTGGTATATGTATTCACCACAGTCAGCTAGCTCTGATACTGATGGAAGCAGATTTTCTTCAAATATCTCTATAAAGGGTCCGCCAAATAATTTTTTTTTTTGTTGAAAATGCTATAAAAAAACTACAGAATATTTTTTCAAATTTCTTTTTTTATTTAAAAGTACAATCCTTCCGGTTAATAATGGAAAATAGTTTCAGTCAAATGGCTGTCTCGATTGAAGAGAATAATCAACGAAAAGCGATCAGAATGAGGCCATAAATTTCCATCATAATAACTCTCGGGCACATGTTGCAAGACCGGTCAAAAACTATTTGGAGACAGGGGATGGGAAGTTTTGGCTCATTTGCCTTATAGCCTAGACCTTACCCGTTCTGGCTCTCAATTGATTGAAGTCGAATATCCATGATGCCAAGGCAATGCTCTGTATCAGAAGGATGTTTTGTATTATGAGCTGTTAAAATCGGGCCAGATAATTACAGGGGACCTGTGGCAAATACAATTCATTCATTTGAAGAGAGAAAATTAAGATATATTATCAGAATATTCACGAAAAACCCGCCTTATAGACCAGATGTTGGCCCTTCTGCCTACCATTTGTTTCAATCGCTGCAGATTGGCCTTACTGGAATACGCTTCACTTCAGATCAGAATATCTGAAATTGGCTTGACTCATTCTTTACCTCAAAAACAGAGCAGTTCTTTAGCGCATAATCCATATTCTACCAGAAAGATAGGAAATACTTTAGATAAAATATCAATTCATTTTGCTGTTATAAAAGGTCCGCCATCTGACGTTTGTTATTTCAACTAGTGCTTATTTCGTGAATGGTAGAACTAGCTCATGTCTGATTTGACTGATAATTAGTTTTATCCTTCCGCTGAACGAATATGGTTGTGTATACGCTTCGCTAAGTGGGCCTGAGATCGACTTACAGAAAATTCCGAATTTGCCAAAAAAATCATCTTTTCAGATGAAGCTCATTTTGATCTTAGCGGGTATGTAAACAAGCAAAATTGTCGCATTTGGGGCACAGAAAACCCGCAAGCATACATTGAAAAGCCGATACACCCAAGACGAGTCACTGTTTGGTGCTGATTTTGGTCCAAAGGCATAATTTGAAAATGAGAAAGGAATGGCCGTTACTGTCAATGGCGACCGTTATCGGGCCACGTTGAACGAATGTTTGTTCACAAAAATTGAAGAGGAGGATATTAGCAACAACAGGACGGCGCTACGTGCCACACAGCCGAAGCTACACTCGATGTTTTGCGCCCTGTTTTTGAAGATCGCATTATCAACCGCAGAGCTGATGTCGTTTGGCCACCTCGGAGCTGTGATTTGACACCATTGGACTATTATTTTTGGGGCGCCGTCAAAGATAAGTGTTATGCTAACAAGCCAGAGACAATTGACGCTTTAAAGGACAATATTCGTGAAGTCATTGGTGAAATACAGCTGCAAACAATCGATAATGTGCTTAAAAATTGGACAGATAGTGTAGGCTACTGCAAGGCCAGCTGAGGCAGCCATTTGAATGAAATTATTTTCCATTATTAAACGGAAAAATTGTACTTTCAAATAAAAAAAGAAATTTGAGAAAATATTCAGTAATTTTTTTTTATAGAATTTTCAAAAAAAAAAAATAAAAAAATAAAATTATTTGGCGGACCGTTTATTGTATGCAGCTTTATGCATAAATAGAGAAACTAGTAAATATCTGCTGTTTTCTGTTTTTATCAATTTTTAAAAATCAAAAAGATCATAATTTTTCCAACAAAAAATTTGTTTTTCTTCATAACTCAAAAAATACAGGTGAGATTAAGAAATGATATTATAACGACTTAAAGCTGGTATAGTTTGGAATTTTTTAACATATGGCTCAACGCAAGCGAATGAGTCATACCAAAGTTATCATAAGATGCATTAAGCAGCCTCTTCAAAAATCTCACACCTTTGGAACAAAAAATTATAAAAAAACTTATCCATAGAATCTGAAACGCTGTTGAATTTTGAAGTTAGGCGACCATAGCGCATCAAAAAAATATAGTAGTAGTTATCCAAGGTCAGAAAATGTCCTTCCATTTGTTGCATAGTGTAGTTTTACACCAGCAATTACGAAATTGTCACTTAAGTGGCATAGTATCTGCTATGAAATAAAGAAAATAGTGAAGCTAAATACTTGAGTTTCCTTCAATGGCTACGATTTGAATACTGAAATTGAAAACGAAAATTTGTTTCGAAATTTATTTAAACCATTTTTAAGCAAAACACATGTTTACATGAAAGTATCTGTAAGAAAGAGAAAGAAAAGCGTTCTCATTATAGTGTTTACTGAAGGCTTATAAAATGTGCTTTTCATGTAAATTTTAGCAAATTTTTGAAAAAACGGCGATATACAGACTGTTATTTCTCGAGTTATTAACAAAGTAATGGGAAAAGCAAAATCTTCCTTATTTATCTTCTGTAAGTTGCCCAGGCTTGTAAAAGACATCAGATTTCTGTAACAACAACTTTACTTGTTTCGCTCTGCTACTTGTTTTCTTAATAGGTGTTATGGTGAAAATATGGGCCATATACCCTCATGTCTATATACATATGTGTGCTTCTCACATATGTTTTTTTAAACGTACTATTGCTACTGTTCCACGGTCTACTGTACATGCCACACAATGCTATTTACGACACTAATTTATGGCTCCATGTGATTTTGCCTTATTGCGATAAAATTTTTGGTTTTTTTTTTGTTTCAAGATTTTTATATATTTTTGCTTTTATTTGTTTTCACTTTTATTTTGTTTTCTATTTAGTCTGCTATTTCCTACGGCATAGTTTTTAATGTCATTTAACATGCGATTTACATATGTCATAACAATTTTAGAATTTTTGACTTTTTCTTTATTTCTTTCTAAAAAATGTTCTTATTCTCGTACCCACACAAGTCATTATCCTTATAATCTATTCAATAACTGCTTCAACGCACATATTAAATGCATATTCATATATACATACGTACATACTTATAAGCTGTAAAAAATATTTTCTTTTTTTCTTTTTTTTTGACGTTTATTTTAATATTATTGACAAACACGTTGTAAATAATGCTTTCATTCATTTATTCATTTACACTTTTTCAAGAATTCTCGCCGTGTTGCTATGATCTTTAGATCATTGTGCGGCAAACTAATACTAACGCATTTTACAACTGTGGTAGTAATTTGAGAGCTCTCACTCAAGCCATTTTGCACTGTGTTTCCCATTTGTTTTCTCTTTAGTTCTCTTTGTTTATTTTTTGCTTATTTTATTCCTATGCGTGTGAGACATACGTATGAAAACAGAAGAGAAAAACCGCTCTTTGCCTGACAATGCTTTAGATGTAGGGAAGCACTTTCTTATTTATCTTCTGTAAGTTACCCAAGCCTGTAAAAGACATCAGGTTTCTGTGACAACAACTTTACTTGTTTCGCTCTACTACTTGTTTTCTTAATAGGTGTTATGGTGAAAATATGGGCCATATACCCTCATGTCTATATGCATATGTGTACTTTTCACATATTTTTTTTTTAATGTATTATTACTACTGTTCCATGGTCTACTGTACATGCCACACAATGCTATTTACGACAATAATTTATGGCTCCATGTGATTTTGCCTTATTGCTATATTTTTTTGTTTTGTTTTCACTTTTATTTTGTTTTCTATTTAGTCTGCTATTTTCTACGGCATATTTTTAATGCCATATTTCATATAACATGCGATTTTCATATGTCATAACAATTTTAGAATTTTTGACTTTTTCTTTATTTCTTTCTAAAAAGTGTTCTTATTCTCGTACCCACACAAGTCATTATCCTTATAATCTATTCAATAACTGCTTCAACGCACATATTAAATGCATATTCGTATATACATACGTACATACATACTTATAAGCTGTAAAAAATATTTAATTTTTTCTTTTTTTTTGACGTTTATTGTAATATTATTGACAAACACGTTTTAAATGATGCTTTCATTCATGCATTCATTTACACTTTTTCAAGAATTCTCGCCGTGTTGCCATGATCTTTAGATCATTGTCCGGCAAACTAATATTAATGCATTTTACAACTGTGGCAGTAATTTGAGAGCTCTCACTCAAGCCATTTTGCACTGTATTTTCCCAGTTGTTTTCTCTTTAGTTCTCTTTAGTTCTCTTTGTTTATTTTTTGCTTATTTTATTCCTATGCGTGCGAGACATACGTATGAAAACAGAAGAGAAAAACCGCTCTTTGCCTGACAATGCTTTAGATGTAGGGAAGCACTTTCTTATTTATCTTCTGTAAGTTGCCCAAGCCTGTAAAAGACATCAGATTTGTGTAACAACAACTTTGCTTGTTTCGAACTGCTACTTGTTTTCTTAATAGGTGTTATGGTGAAAATATGGGTCATATGCCCTCATGTCTATATACATATGTGTGCTTCTCACATATGTTTTTTTAAACGTATTATTGCTACTGTTCCACGGTCTACTGTACACGCCAAACAATGCTATTTACGACAATAATTTATGGTTCCATGTGATATTGCCTTATTGCGATAAAATTTTTGTTTTTTTTTTTTTGTTTCAAGATTTTTATATATTTTTGCTTTCATTTGTTTTCACTTTTTTTTGTTTGCTATTTAGTCTGCTATTTTCTATGGCATATTTTTTAATGTCATATTTCATTTAACATGCGATTTACACATGTCATAACAATTTTAGAATTTTTTACCTTTTCTTCGTTTCTTTCTAAAAAATGTTCTTATTCTCGTACCCACATAAGTCATTATCCTTATAATCTATTCAATAACTGCTTCAACGCACATATTAAATGCATATGCATATTTACATACATACGTACATACTTATAAGCTGTAAAAAAATATAAAATATTTTTTTTCTTTTTTTGACGTTTATTTTAATATTATTGACAAACACGTTTTAAATCATGCTTTCATTCATGCATTCATTTACACATTTTCAAGAATTCTCGCCGTGTTGCTATGAACGTTCATGCATGTATATGTACATTAGGGTGGTCTTTAGATCAGTGTCCGGCAAATTAATATTAATGCATTTTACAACTGTGGTAGTAATTTGAGAGCTCTCACTCAAGCACTCTATTTTCCCATTTGTTTTCTCTTTAGTTCTCTTTGTTTATATTTTGCTTATTTTTTTTTTCTACGCGTGTGAGACAAATGTGTGATAACAGAAGAGAAGAGCCGCTCTCTGTCTGACAATGCTTTAGACAGTAACTCATCAAAAATATGTGGTTTTGCGTAAAACTTCGTTGCTTCAAAATTTGTGGACGTTAGATAGTGGTAAGGCGTGGCGCCTCTCAATATGGCCCTTGTTGGTGAAATAATCAAAAATATAAATTTTTTGTTTGCTTTAGAATACCATAGAGAGTTTGTGGTGCAAGATCTGTATAATCCTACTAATTCCGGAATAAAAAATCGCTCGTAACACTTTACGCTATAAGCCAATATCTTAAAAAGAATATGAAATATTTTAGATCGCAAAAATCACAACGGATTTTTGGAACAAACATAACAAACTTCGGCCTTAATATCTGGAAATGATTCGACAGAACGTGCAGTTAACCTAATGAAAGATTTTAATTTAGTTTTAGCCAAGAATGAAAAAGACTATCGAAAACCCTATCGTGTTATGAACAAATGTTATCTTTTGAAATAAAATAATACACACGCCCAGTAATATTTTTAACACATACATCTTAGATGCGTAAGTGGGGCCCATTCGAGTTTGTATACAATTACAATTTACATTTATACAGCGTTAACCATACTATGCTATGCAAATCGGTTGATAGTGCGATTATTTTGCCTTTGCTTCTAATATACAATTAGTTTTACATTGTGTTGGAAATCAGATGCAAGCAAGAAGGCTTTGTTTTGTGCCTCTAATAAATATTTAATTCTACAATAGTTTGAGAATAAAACTAATCCTAATCGAGTACTAGTTGTACGCGCTTAGAAATTTTATTTACATTTTTCTTATTGACATAATAGTATACAAGCGGATGAGTTTCAATTTGTAATACCGCGTGTTCTACGGGGTACAAACTAATAAAAATAACATTTCTCTGTCTTTTATTTTTATTAATTATCAGTTATTTATGTACGTACATACATACATATGCAGGTATATGAAGAAAAGAATTCTAATAAATATCTAATAAATTTATTTTCAAATTTTTCGAGCCACTTTTCAACCCTGCCCGATAGTGATATTTTTCGCACCTTATTTTTAAAACATAACGAACAGTTTTAGGGGCTTAGAGTTACGCTCGAATCAACAAAGTTGAAAAATAAGGTCCACCCTAATGTACATACATACTATATGTCTGTCTGCATTCCGAAATTTCTCTTTTTTTTCAACTTATATGCATATGTGCAGAAAGATGTAAATTTTGGTAGAATATACTTATGTATGCAAGAATGTATGTATGTGCACATAAGAACATGCATATGCATAGAACAAGAAATCATATATGAACGTTCGAGATAAGAACTTGTACGGTTGCATTCGATTTCATTTTTGATAGTTAAGGCTGTCCCTTAAAAAAAAAATATGAAATCATAACAGCACTTCTCAACAGACTATAGCCGTAAAATTTTCTTAACCAATTTTTTTTTAGGCACATGGGCATAAGACCTAGAGTTAAAAGTTTCTTTTTTCTTTAAATTTCAATATTGGTAGCGATGAAAATATGCGATTTGATGTAGCAAATATTCCGGCAGATTGGTTGATGCCAAGCTGTGCTATAATGAGGTCAAATGTCAAAATTGTGTAAAACCACGAAAATATATTCTTTTTTGCATTATATATGTTGTTACGAAAATAAAAATGCCTTAATTTTGATATATTTGCTAGTTATGTGTCACCCTGTCAATGCCGTACTTATTTGCGTTATAAGGCAGCGCTACCAATTCGATCATTTTTATGTTACATTTGAATTAACGGATATAAACTAGAGGATAAGAGACATTTCCGGAACTTTCCCTACACCTCAGTCAGTTATCGTTTGGTGGCCATAAAATAAAGTCGTGTTAAAGTGGAAATAAAAGTATTGTAAAAAGGAATATTAAGATAAACTGTACAAAGGTTATAGTTTAATAAATAAAAAGCTGTAAACAACAACAAAATGGTGTTTATTTTATTTTAATGCCATTTAAACCAACTCAAACGTTTTCAAAAGTTTAAAACGTAACGTTACATTAGAAGAACGTTCCCATAGGTCTCTTATCGTATCAAATCTGTCGTCATTGCGTTGTTGCCACCGACATATTACGTCATCAAACGAACAGTTTTCTTCAACAGAAAAGTGCGAAATATTGGACGTCCATTGTCAGCATCAAATAAGTCTTACGGGTTTTCCTTTTTTGAAACAATTTTAGGAACATAGTTTATAATATAGTAAATAAGAAAACATATTTATAAACACTTGCTTATAACAAAGCTACAAAGTAGGCTTGCAACCAATCTCTGTCAATCTGAACATAGTTATTCCCATACAAATGCTTTCTATATTTATTAGTATTGTGGATGACAATTTTTTCAACTTGGGAGGGAAAACACAGCAAAATTGCATGTTTTATCTCCGTTATTGGATTCATCGCATATCTAATGACACCTAAATATGTAGATTTAGATGACGACGTCAAAAAACATTCGATGCACGTAAGCGATCACTCCGGAAAGGAATTGAACACCAAGAAGTGTTAACTTTGGACACATAGAGTGTGTTTTCAGTGGCTTTATTTGAAATATTTTCAATTTCACTTTGACTTTGAAGGAAGAGTATGTTCCTTCATAAGGTTCGAAATCGCTGATAATTCCTCATTTTCACTTTCTTCTGGCATACTTCCTATTTCTTCTCCCTCTTTTTAGGTACTGTACTCAGTCTTGTTAATTTTCAAGTAAAATGCTACTTGACAGCTTACAAAACACGTGCTAAACGGGAGCTTAGACGGCGATACCTTGATACCTATGACTTATGTAGTTTTTGTATAGAAGAGAACGGACGGTATTGTTTGAACTCAATATGTAATAGAACGTACGACATTGAGAGAAAATGCGGACGAAAATTTGACAGTCGTATGGCTCTGTTTGTTTTTTTAAAATTTTTTAGAAACCATCGCACTTCATTAGATCAGGGATGTATTTTTATGTAAACAAATTAAATAAACAAACAAAAAAGAAAATTTGTTCGCTCACACCACTGGTCTCTTTTGAAACAGCTGCTGTCATCTCATTTTGTTTTGGTTTATTACCTATTGCGTTCAGTTTGGCCTTAGCTTCCAAATGGATCCCAGATCATATAAAATAAAAATATTTTTTATATCCTACGTATGTATTGCAATAAATAAAATTATATTCTTCTTTCAGTTTTTTAATAAATTAAAAATTTTTTTTAATAATTTTTAAGGGACACCCTATTTAACGATATGTGCAACAAATGAATGTGTAACCTTATTTAAAAGACAAAGTTTTTCGCATTCTCTTCTCCTTTTCTATTTAAAATTGTTGAATGCTGGCTGCTACATTTAATCTTTCACCGACTGGGATCTTTTTTTTCGTTTCTTTTTTTAAATAAAATGTGAAAATAGGAAATTGAAAGGATTTAAAAGTTCATCTTGATTAATAAAGAAAATGGTTTTTGCACCTTTTTTTAAAGATAATTTATTTAGAGAAAATCAGTGCTAATTTTCGTCAATTTTAAGATGGAATTGCGAAATGAATTAGTCTTGATTAGGGATAAAAATATTTAGTAAAATGCTGTTAAAGTTTTCAATCAAATTTCTGAAGACAACCTTCATCATGAAGAGGGTGACAGAATTGCCTATTCTGAAGATAAACGGAATTGAGAGGAGTTGGCATATTAGGAAGGAATGGTTCACTGATAAAGGTGGCTACAGGGAGTTTTTGGTCTACATCCTGTAGTCTGAGCCCAATAAACGCCCCATTCGATAATTTCGATAGTTTGCAAGAAAACTATCGATACTATCGGATTCTTTTAAATACAACGTGTGGCAACAATATTTGAGTTTAAGTGAAAGGGAAAGAATAATAATAAATATACAGTTTTGGAACCAAGAATAAGAACAGTATATTTTTTTCAATATGTCATAAAATTTTATTCTTTATATAGCGAAAATGTTCAGACCATGAAGTGCTCCAAAACTAAAATCATCAATGCGATCCAGTGAAAGAAAACTGCGGAGACTATGGGAAGAAAGCATGGAGTAATTGCCAGTTTTAATAAAATTGTAATTGGTACCTTAAAAATGACCCCTTCAAGTCATTAAAAAACCTTAAAAGTTAACTTATAGCTCCTGTGTCAAGTCGCACAATAAGAAAAAAAAAATTATGGAATCTGGACCTATTAATTAGCCAAACTTCTTAAACCAAAACAAAGTTAAATAAAAGCAGCTGTTTTAAAAGGTACCAACAGTGCGAGCGCAAAAATTACATAAAAATACTCCTGTAATCTAATGGTTTTTAAAAAATTTCAAAATCAAAGAGAGCTATACGACTGCCAAATTTGTATTCATATTTTCTCTCAATGTCGTACGCTCTCATTACATATTGAGTTTACACGGTAATATCCGCTCACTTCTACACGAAAATTTGACACGTCGTACGACTTGTATTACTGCACTTTAGATATGCCAATAGTAACGACAGTGCAAAAAAACTATCGACGGTCAGTCAAAATTAAAACTATCGATACTATCGATTGTTTTGCAACTCTTGTAAATCTCAACGTTAACAAGCTTTCTGCGCTGGATGGCATACCAGCACTGGTCCTGAATCAGTGCTCTTCGAAGCTTGCGCGTCCACTAGCTCACCTTTTCAGTGCGTAATATCGCGCCGGTATTTTTCTGTCTTGCTGGAAGGTTGCTAATATAAAGCGAATCCCTAAAAAGGGCAAGGCTAGTAACCCTCGGAACTACCATCCAATAGTAGTTTGTTCCGCACTCTACAAGATTATAGAGAGTATCTTTAATCAACACCTTGTGGGATATCTGGAGTCCAACGATTTACTAAGCGATCGTCAGTGCGGTTTCCGAAAGGGCCGTTCTACTGGTGACCTGCTGGCGTTGCTCTCGGAGAAGTGGAACAAGTCCATTCATGGTTCTGGCGAGAGTAAGGTTGTGGCTCTGGATATTTCGAAGGCGTTTGATATAGTTTGGCACGAAGATCTCATTTCGAAACTTAATGCTTTTGGTGTCGGTAGTCACTCCTATCGATTTATATCGAGTTTTCTCTGAGATCGCTCTATAAGAGTGGTTATAGATGGGGTCTCATCCGACGAGTTCAGGGTAAACTCAGGGGTACCGCTAGACTCCGTTCTTTCTCCTACTCTTTTTCTAATATTTTTTAACGACTTTCTTCTTCTCACTTCTAATCCTATCTACTCTTTTGTAGATGACAGCAACATTTGTCACTCATATTCTTTCGATCATAGACTGAGCCTTTTGGAGGTTGGGGTAAGTACGTCACACTCATAAGTGATCTGGTGAAGGTCTCCGAGTGTGGTCTGTGTCAATGGGTAATGTGGATATTGAGGAATAAGATGCTCTTGATGTTCTAGGCATGGGAATTCAGTGTGACGTTCGTTGAAATGATCACATATTCCAAGTGTCGAAAGAAGCATTCAATTGCCTTGATTTTTTGAGAAATACTTCACTCCATCTGATCTCCTTAATATTAACAAGACCTATATCCGACCCAAAATGGAATACAACTCTCATGTATGGGCCGGTGCTCCAAAGTCTATTTTGGAGCTACTCGACCGAGTACAGGAGAGGGCGAAGATGCTTATCAATGACGGTAGGGTAGCCAACTCTATCGATTCATTGGAGCACCGTCGCAATGTGACATGTGTTTCATTGATCTATCGGTACTATAACGGAATGTGTTCCAACGAAATTGAGAAATTAATTCCTAAAAATCATATATTTTTACGTAGTACTCGTATTTCTCGTAGAGCGCATCCCTTTGTAGCTGATTGTCCAGTAAATCGCACAACGCATTATAGGGAGAATTTGTTCTTTGGTCGCACTGTTCGGTTGTGGAATAATCTTCAAGCTTAAGTATTCCATGCCACTTACGACATGAGTAAATTTAAACACTAAACACACTACTCCCTCTGTACTCCTTACAATAATCAATTTTCCTAGTACCAGCACAATGCACTACATCCCCTGGGTGCTGGTCTTGTATAAAAAAAAACTCTAGTCTGAACCAGATGGTTAATCCGGCGACTAAATGGTGCTGTAGAATGTTGTAAAAAGACTAAGTAAACAAAGGCTATCTCAGGACTATGAAAAGTGTAGAAACTTGCATGGGCATTATCACAGGGAATAAGGAACCTCTCAAAACCTAAATTCGTTTAACCTGGCTGCCAGCAATCTTCATTCATTGTAATTAAAAACTTAAGGTAGGCAATCTTATTGGTCATCTTACGATCTTAAGCAGGATTGGTGACATATAGACACATAGACCTGGTCTGGTTGCCAGGCCGCATAAAGCATATCCAGCCTGGAGATTCTGTATAAAGAAAAAGAAGTTGATGAACAATTTGACAAATAGCTGCGTGGCACTGCGGCTAAGCTATCTAGTAAGTACAATGACTACAAACGGTGGCGCAGAAACAGAAGTAAATAACAGGCTCAATAAAACGAGAGCGGCATTTGGCCAACTGCAGTCAGTATGGAAAAGCTTACACATATCTAGACGGACTAAACTCAGAATATTCAACTCATGTGTTAAGTCGGTACTGCTGTATGACAGTGAAACCTGGCTTGTATCGAATAACATCACACAGAAACTCCAGTTATTCATTAACAAGTGCCTCAGAATCATATGCAGAATATTCTGGTCGAAGACCATAAGTAGCACAGAACTGAGGAGCATGACTCAAAAGGAACCCATACTGAAACAGATAAGGAAAAGAAATTGGGAAAAAGCCCAGAAAGTGTCACCAGAATGTCACTTGAGTGAAATCCTCAAAGCTCCAGAAATGGTGGTCGACCTAAAATTATCCAAGAACTGGGACAGAACAACCTTACATGGGAAGAGGTAAAGTCAACAGTTGTAAGCCGTGTTAGATGGATTTGCTTTGTGGAAGCCATATGCTCCCAAGAGGAGTAACGGGAAAAATTGTGTGACACAGAATGTAGAGTCTAATACAATCACAAGCGCTGAGTGAGCAGAATTAGTTAATACTGGCACTGAAGGAGCTGGTACGGTTGCGTGCTTCATTAACCTTGTGAATGAGGCAAAAAGATTTTGGGCCTGAAGGTAACTTAATTACATTACATAGCAAAATACATAAATCCAAGACTTGAACGCATTCAATTTCATAAGACATAATTGCTTGAGTGAGGTAAGCTGAGCTTTTTATTTTCCCCTATAGGTTTGTATAGTACAAACTTTAAGCTTTCAAAACTAGTTACGATGACTCAGATAAGTCAATACACTATTTGTAATGGGACTGATAGTAACTTATGAAAAACGTCCACTAGCTATGTTTGATTTTACAAAACCTTTGAGGAGTGTTACTAAAATAAAAATCATAATGAAACTTATAAACTCTTCTTTGTTCCTTTTATTTTTGTTTTTCATTTAAAATGTAACCTCTCTTTGTATATAAACGGATGCAAAACAAATACTAATAAATAAATAAATTCTACCAAGGCCAAGACATAAATTAGTACCCTAATGACCCGCACGGTCTAGTTACAGCTTAAAAAAATATTCTTTAAGAATAAAATTAATAGGATATGATTTAGATTACATTTTTAATTCTAATTCATCATCATTATTTAAATCATACTGGTATTCGTACCTTAATTAGCTGATGAGATATGAACTCAACGGAAACTTTATACTCATTAAAGGATAACAATAAAGAAAATTACATTGAGATGAGAAAAAAAAAGCAAAACTCACAGAATAATAATCAGAAGCAAAAGAAAATAAAAGGAATGGTCAGTCAATAATTTAAATGAAGTTAAGAAAGGCAGTTAAAAATTAAGACTGACACTAAATATAATGAAATGACATAAGAATTAGCAAAGCACTTGTATTCCACTCAGGGTTGGCAAAAACCCGGGTTATATTGGGTTTTATGTGTGCCGCTGAAGATCCTTGGTTGCATACCAGACCAGACCAACTTAAAAAAAAGAAAAAGTTTTTCGACAGCGGTATGACCTCATAACATTAGCTAGTAACTGGTTATGAGTATTACTTACTATTGAAAACTTCTCTAATATATTTGCCCTTTGGAGCCGGTAAACTGTAGGTCCCTTTCCAGTGATTTCTTTAGTTTCAGTAAATAAGTTGCTTTTTCAGCTAAGAAGCTGAAATATCCAATATAGCTTCTTTTCCTTCATGTGAAAATTAATCAACTTGACGTTTTCTAGCGAAGCAGATGATTACTCCACTGTAGCTTCCTCCATATGACTTTGCGTTGTGGTGGTGATCTTTACTTTAGTATTGTAATTTTTCCCAGTAGATGGCGTGATTTCCTAATCTTTCTTCTGATGTTTGTCATCATTGCCAGAGGTATGCGGGAAGGTCAGGGTAGCTTCTTCTTTATTTTTTTTAGATGGAGTTGTCTGGACTGAAGTTGCAGCTTTCTTTATTAAACATTCGACACCACAATAAAATTTTTCTTTGTCATGTCCTCTGCTAGCGCTTGAACCTGGTTTGTTTGTTGTACTATGCGTGCGCTCTATACACTACACCAGCCACCCCAATCATGTGATTGTGTAATGGTAAAGTACCTTGCTAAGTGGTGGTGGTGGTGATCTTTACTTACGTTGTATTACTTTTTCGTAATAGGTGGCGTTTTCTCTTAATCATTCGTCTAATATCATACATACATACATAATTCCCGCGACATCCCAAGAGGGACCAGGGATGAGCTGCACCCGATTCTATTTTTAGACTTCTTGAAAGGGACCTACAATTTAACGCCGGCTCCGAAATGGCATATGCATTAGTTAGAGCAGTTTTTCATAGCGTAAATACCCATAACCAGTCACTAGCAGTGCTATGAGGTGGTAGCGCTGTTAAAATTTATCTGATGGTCTCGTCTGGTATTGAACCGAGAACCTCTTTGTTGGGACGAGGACCTTGTCTAATATTTATAATCAAATCAAGAGATAAGCTGGAAGGTCGGAGGAGCTTCTAATTATTTTTTAGATGAAATTGTCTGAAGGAAATTTGAAGTCTCTTTATTAGACACTCGAAATCAAAATTAAATTTTTTCGTCATGTTCTCTGTGGGGCTAGAACCTGGGCCGTGTATGTTGTTATGCTTGTACTTTAATGACTATACCACGCTACCAACAGAAATACATATTACCTTCTAATTGTCTATTCTTGCAGAAAATTTAATACTGGCAACCACCAGGTGCTCAACTCTGTAATGGGAAAAAATTGAGTTTAGTATTGACCATATTTAGTATTGACCAGCCGCATATACCAGCTTACACATGCCGCTTTCAAGAGTTTTAACTTCTTTATTTAAAGATCAAGACTGTTATTCGCATTGGAAAATCCACGACTACATATGACTGCAGCACCCTTAGCCTTATTATAATTGAGATATGAGTACTGCGACTTCTAGATCTAATGCACAGCCCTTCATCCATATAGGGATTCCTATAGTATCTCCCCCAAACCCATCGATCTGATCCAAGGTTCGGTTGGTACCAACCGCGACATCTCCTTACCTGGTATCTAATAGGCACCCAGAAACTTCCTCCTATGGTTCAACAATGCCTCGCATGTACCAAGTATGTGCTCTGATAATTCGATTTGCTCATTGTTGAGTCCTAACAGAGCGCTTGAGAATAACCCCATTTTACTAGATGTCCATTTAGCCTGCAATCACCCGTCCAAATACCGGTCAAGTATCCTCAGGTTAAACATTCCTATGCAAGATTCAAGTTTCTTTCTGTTATAACATTGTTACCCAACAAACGTTTAGATAGTCTCAGATGCGTACGGCCAGAGAAGAAGTAACCGGCTTCTATTCCGTTTCCTTTTATTCCCCGAAATTCCTATATAAGGGTCAGCTTTTTTTGCCCTACTTAGTTGATTCAGTTCTTTATATCTTCTTTCCGGATCATATTTCCTTTCCACATCTGTCAATTGCATAGACTTCCGCCCGTATATATATATTCCCTCCTAGAGCCAAACATTACTGCGCCTTCACCACTTGCCCTCCTTGATTCATTAATAAAACATCAAATTGTCACTTCTCTACAGGAGTATGCAGTCACCAAGCCTCTCCACTCACTCCTACTACCCAGTTTTGACCTGAAGAATTTGCCACCTGTAGCACCTTAATCATTAGCGCTACTAGAACCCCCCCTCGCCTGGCGCACGTGTTCAGCAAGTTTTAATGTTTCAGCCTTTCGTTTACTCTGAAGTTGCGACTTTACCGCAGCTTTTGGTAGTTCTTCTTCGGCTGAATATCTGGGAACTTGAAGCATAAAAGTTTTTTAGCGATTGGAATAAGGTCTCAGCTTATGCCTCTAGAGTTTCAGATTTCTTACACTTTACTTGTAACGAGACCAAGTTGGTCAATCTAAATCTAAAGTACACTCTAACATCAATGACACAAAGCCGAGCAAGTGTAGATGAGGTCTTTTTCCGTCGTTTTAGGCACCACTAGCCAGATCTAAGTGCATAAATACCCATTCTACGACCCTATATTCGCCAGAATCTTTTTCGCAATCACGTCAATACTTTGATAGGAAGCAGCCATGGATATTGTACGGCTTGGAAGAATCTTGTAACAGTTAACAAAGTTTTTACTGCTGATACATATGTTGACATAAAGCCTTATTAATTCAATATTTTACTGGTTGGAAAACAAAGTTTTTGTTTAAATAATACATGGACTTCAATAATTTTTTTTAAATTCAAACAAAAGCCTTTGGTAGACAAATTTTGAATACATACCAGCATAAATTGTATGTACATTTATGAACAATTCATACATATATACAGATACATACACCTACAAATATTCCTACACAAATCGTCCAGCTCACATAAAGCCTTCAAATCTCATTACTTGGTTTTATTCAATACATACCGTAGATGTTGGATAAAAGGAAACATTTCCCAACCAAATATGCAAGTATTGAGTTTATATACCATTAGGGTGGTTTTTAGTTGTATGGACATTTTTTTTCAAGTTAGAGACCGTAACTCTCCCCTAAAATTTTTGGTTTTGTATAAAAATATTTTATGCAAAAAGTTATGGAAAGCGTGGCGCATCTTGAGAGGCGATATGACCCCCTACAAAAAAAAAAAAACAAAACAAAATAAAATAGTATACAAACTAATTTCTGTTCTTTTTTTCTTTATTTTCACTTATTTATGTACGTACCATACATTTAAACATACATACATATGTACGAGGGTGGATTGACATTGAAGCTACCTAGAGCTAGATGGCAGCACAAACACAAAAACTTTCTCTTTCTTAGCAATCTGTCAAACGTCTACTGCTAAAATTTTAGCCAAATTCATCGACTAGTTTGTTTGTTGTAGTCGTTTGAAAAAAGCGACTTTTGTGTTTCTTGGAAAATGGAAAAAAGTGAATTTCGTGTAGTGATTAAACGCTATTATTTGAAAGGCAAAACGGGGAAAGAGACAAAAGAAAAGAAAATCTGCTTCGTCAGATTATGTGGAAGAATATTGGATTGCTGCATTTAAACGCGGCCGAACAAGCACTGCAACAACACCATCAACAGGAAGGGCAAAAGAGTTGGTTACTGAAGAAAAAATCAAGAAAATCATCGATATCGTAATGAATGATCGCCGGATCAAAATACGTGAAATTGCTGAAATGGTAAACATATCACATGAACGTGTGTTTAACATTTTGCATGAACATTTGCATGTGAAAAAGCTATCGGCAAGATGGGTGCCGCGTTTGCTCAGACAGATCACTTCACAGCGGTGTTTGGATATGATAAAGCATAATCCTGCTGATTTGTGGCATAGATTAATAACTTTTGATGAAACGTGGCTCCACCACTACACACCTGAAACCAAAAATCAATCGAAGCAATGGGTGGAAGCTGGTGGAAGTGTTCCGAAGAAGACGAAGACAGAGAAATCGGCTGGCGAAGCTATGGCCACTGTAGTTTGGGATGCACACGGAATATTGCTCATCGATTATCTTGAAAAGGGATCCACAATCACAGCAGAGTATTATCGTGCATTATTGGATCAATTCATTGATGCAATCAAGGAAAGATTACCACATTTAAACAAGAAAAAACGCACCGGGTTACACAGCATTAGATACGATGCTAAAACTACAAGAAATCCACTTCGAATTGGTTGATCATCCACCGTATAGTCCAGATTTAGCCCCTAGTGACTTTTTCCTGTTTCCAAACTTGAAAAAATGGCTCGCAGGAAAAAGATTCATCTCAAACGAAGAAGTGATTACCGAAACTAATGCGAATTTTGGGGAATGTTCCCAAAATCGTATTATGCAGATGATATAAAAAAGTCGGAAAATCGTCTTACTAAGTGTATTGAGCTAAAAGGAGACTATGTTGAGAAATGAATGGTGTTTGAAAAAAAAAATGTTTTTTTCTACTTAGGTAGCTTCAATATCAAGCCGCCCTCGTATGAGGAAAAATTTTATTATTATTAAATTCGAAATTTATTTTTTAAGTTTTCAAGACAAATTTTAATTGCGATGCGCCATGTTTTAACCTTGCCCAACTGTGATAATATTTTTCACACTATATTCTTAAACTATAACAAAAATTTTTAAAATGAGTTACGCTTATCGAAAAATAAGTACCACCCTAATGTACCATCATATCAAGTATTCATAGTTCATGTTCCTGTATGTTTTAGTAAAATTCCAATTTAATACACAAACGAAGTGCACAAATGCTTAAAAATTAAGGATCTTGAGAGGTGTTCAAGTGCATTATTACTTTGTTCGTTTAGAATTTAACTTTAAAATGAATTTTAAACAGAAAGTGTAGAAAGCAATGGATTTTTAGATTTTATTAACCTTTATAGGGACTTCTGGTCAATTTTGAGCCATTTTGGAAAAAAAATCGTGATTTATCCGAAAATATGTGATATATTTTATCCATATTTTTTTGAATTTTGTTTAATCTTAAGCCTCTACAGAATAATCAAGTTTTTGGCAAAATATATTTGTAAAAAAGGTAACTTACATATAAATTGTTTTACACATAAGGTCTTTGCGTGAAATTTGTACTCACAGTAGAGATCGTATTATGTAGAAAACAATTTACATTCCTGGGGAATCCCAGGAATATTTGCTTGTACGGGGTATCCGCTGGGAAGGTATACTACTTTGTTTGTTTATAATTTTTTATTATATGGAAGAGAATGGATCTTATATCGATAAATGTTTTATTTAATGTCGGCCATTATGTATGGAATACAATATCAGATAAATAAGCACATTTTTCATTACATTCTCATACATTTCACGCGGTTTATCAGTAATTTCATCACGAATATTTTGTTTGAGTTGCTCCAGTGTTTCTGGTTTGTTTGCATAAACCTTGCTTTTCAGATATCCCCACACAAAGAAGTCCGGAGCAGTCAAATCAGGCGACCGTCGAGGTCAACCAACATCACCACTCCTTGAAATAATTTGTTGTGGAAAGAGGTCTCGCAGTAATTCCATTGTAATCCTGGCTGTAGGCGATTTGGCACCGTCTTGTTGAAACCAAATGTAAGTCAAGCCTAAATCATGCAGTTGTAGCGTTAAAATGTTTTCAATCATATCACGATATCCCTCCCCATTGACAGTTTCCATTGCGCCGTTTTCAGTTTCAAAGAAATAAGGTCCAATGATTCCTCCTGACCAAATTTCACACCAGACTGTCACTTTTAATGGATGTAAAGGTGACTGATGAATGATTTGAGGATTTTCCATTGCCCAGAACCGACTATTCTGCTTATTCACATAACCATTCAAATGAAAATGTGCATCGTCATTCATTATGATTTTTTCATGAAAATTGATGATTGATTTTGATAAAATGTTTCAACGAATACAACACGTTGGCTTAATGAATATTTTTCCATAATAAATTTGCCACATTTGCCACACATTGTGGAGAATTTAGAAATTCAGATTTTTTGTCTCTAAATCTATTGTATTGAGTAATTAAACAAAATAAAAGAGGAAAAAATAAAGTTTTTTTTTTCATAAATTATTTGAAAACATAATTTTTGATTGAAGCAGTGGCTACGTAGGGCAGTCAAAGATACCAACATAAACCAGTATATAGCTTTAAAGGTGGCTCTAATATAGGCACTGATGCCTTAGACACGAATAGCGTTTTAATGTTATATTAGGCCGCCCTACACTTGCCAAAACATATTCCGAGTTGGGAGAGACGTACACACAGTCTGCCATCTTCGTTGATTTGCTTTATATTGGACAGTGAACAGGGTTTGCTTGATAAATCACATGGGATTTTTTCCAAGCAGCTAAGGCGATTATAAAATGATAGCTATTGAAAGACCAATCTGCAGATATTTAAGGAACCTTAGAAGTTTCTAAAGGCACAACACACTGTTGAGGCATTTGGTATCATATGTGTATGATATTTTTGTGTTTGTAGGAAGTCTTACCTGACATTTACGAATATTTATTGGAAAATGCCGATGATACTAAGGTATCGACCAAGGATGCCAAGGACAAGTATACGTACGGCTATTCGGTTTACTTTAAGACCATTCCGTTTATTGAGGGCTTAATTGATTATGTCAAGAGCAAACCTACTACCCAGTCTAAAACTATAGCAATTCACCTTTTCCCTTGTGACACCACGGCCTTCTCCGGTGATTATGCATCTTGGCCATTATTTAGAGATATGTTTTTGTCTTTATATGCAACTAACCATCATATCGGCAGAAAACTGAAGTTGAGGCCCGAGATATAATTCGCACTTGCACCATGACGAATGATGGTGCCGACATAGCTTGACAGATTCTCGTTGATAGATATGAAAATAAACGATCTTTAGTTAATTCTCAACTTAAAACCTTTTTTAACCTCCTTTCAGTATCTGAAGAATCTGGCTCCTCAAATAAAAGTTTACAACGGACAATTATTGACAGTTGCCTTGCCATTACACCGTTTTCAGTTTCAAAGAAATAAGGTCCAATGATTCCTCCTGACCAAATTGCACACCAAACTGTTACTTTTAATGGATGCAAAGGTGACTGATGAATAATTTGAGGGTTTTTCATTGCTCAGAACTGACTATTCTGCTTATTCACATAACCATTCAAATGAAAATGTGTCTCACGTAACTTTTCACGTAACTTTCTCATCGTAACAGTAATCGTTGATTGATTTTGATAAAATGTTTCAACGAATAAAACACGTTGGTTTACTGAATATTTTCTCATAATGAATTTGCCACATCTCTACCTCACAGCTGTGAAATATGAACCGTCATGACTAATGGTTACCAAAATGGCAGCAAAACAAAGTAGTAGTATGCCTTCCCGGCGGACATCCTGTATTTGAAGAAGAAAGCGATGTTGAGCAGAGTTGTTTTTGTTTCCTGATTGAAATGTTCATGCCATTTTCGAAATAAACGCAGAGCAATAAGAAGTTTCAAAGTTTACAGAAAATTTGTGGAACTCTGAAGAGGGTAGACCATGTTTTAAAGCAATCATGCCATTGAAAAGATTCAAAAATCTCTCGAAAAATGTAAGAGAGTTTATGATAAATGGGTTGAGATATTACCTAAACCTTATAACCCATCTCAAGATGTAACAGTTGACGAGCAGCTGGTAGAAAGATGACTATTTCGACAATACATACCGTCAAAAGCAGGAAAGTAAGGCATTAAGTTTTGGGTGCTGTGTGATTCTGACACTAGCTATGCGTGAAACACATGACCATATACAAGAAAGAAACTGGAACTGTTGCTAAGACAAACCAAGGTATGCGAGTAGTTCTCTATCTCAAGGGTCATAATGTGACGGTAGACAATTTTTTGACATCATATGAATTAGGAAAAAAGTTACTTGAGCAGCGCTTACGTGCTAAAGTTCTTGATTTTCCGCGGGGAAATAGGAGCTGTTGGTCATTCATTTAAAGTCTCAGGAACAGCTCTAGTTCGGTTTCAGTCCTTATAAAGAACGATCAAGCATTCACACGTTTTAAAAGGCAAACTTCTGGCTGAAATGTTTGTAAGTAATTCGAACTTGCTGGAGAGCGTTTAACTACTGCCCGAGCTTGAAAGAGTATCAGTGACTATGCTTAGTATATTTTTTCGAGCCCGTGCAGTTAAAAGGGTTGCTGCAACTCTTGACATTATTACGTCTTCTGGGACGGGTGGCATTCCAGGATTCCAAAGTTAGAGAGAGTATGGTTAATCACCACCTTGTGAAATATTTGGAGTCCCACAATTTGCTGAGAGCTCGCCAATATCGTTTCCGTAAAGGTCGCTCTACCATCTGCTGGCGTTACTCTCTGAAAGGTGAAATAGGTCCATTCACGGATTTGGTCAGAGTAAGGTTGTGGCCTTGGATATATCCAAAGCGTTTGATAGAAACCGGCACGAGACTTTCATATCAAAACTTATTGCCTTTGGTGTCGGTATTCACTTCTCTAAATTCATATCGGGTTTTCTCAGAAATTGCACTATAAGAGTGGTTATAGATGGGATCTCATCCGACGAGTTCAGGTTAAATTCAGGGGTACCGCAAAGCTCTGTTCTTTCTCCAACTCTATTCCCAATATTTCTTAACGACTTTCATTTTTTCACTTCCAATCGTATTTACTCTTCTTCAGACGACAGCAACATTTGTCATTCA
Organism: Wohlfahrtia magnifica; assembly: GCA_023159175.1. Taxonomy (NCBI): domain Eukaryota; kingdom Metazoa; phylum Arthropoda; class Insecta; order Diptera; family Sarcophagidae; genus Wohlfahrtia; species Wohlfahrtia magnifica. The sequence continues at coordinate 135,860 of JAKWBJ010000142.1, read as the reverse complement.
TATTCTTTCGATCGTAGGCCGAGCCTGTTAGAGATTGGGACCAAAAGGCGGAATATGAACGACTTGTCGAAAATCTCTGAGTGGGGTCGCACGATTAGGGTCGACTTTAACGCGCGCAATATCCAATGACACACAGCCGTAGTGGTATGTTGTCGTCTGTATCTATGGGTAATGTTATATTGAGAAATCAGATGCTCTTGATGTTGTCAATGCATGAAAATTCACTGTGACGTTCGTTGAAACGAACACATATTTCGAGTGTCGAAAGAAACATTCAAGTGCCTCGGTGTTTTAAGGCGGTATAAGAATTACTTCATTCCACCTGATCTCCTTAATATTTACAAGACCTACATCCGACCCAAATTAGAATACAACTCTCATTCATGAAGCGGTGCTTCAAAGCACCGCGTACAGAAGAGGGCGGAAGTTCTTATTAATGATGGTAGGGTAGCCAACTCTATCGATTCTTTGGAGCATCGTCGCAATATGGCATGTGCTTCATTGTTCTATCGGTACTATAACGGAATATGTTCTAACGAAATCAAGGAACAAATTGCTGGTAATCATATATTCTTACGTAACACTCGTGTTTCTCGTAAAACGCATCTCTTTGTAATTGATTGTCCAGTGATTTGCACAATTCGTTCTTTAGCCGCACTGTTCGTTTGTTTAATAATCTTGAGCAAATTAAAATCGAACGTCCATGGACACTACTCTCTCTATCCTTCTTCCCACAACCTATTTTCCTAGTACCAGCACAATACACAGCACGAGTAGGGGTTACCACCTAAATGCTGGTCTCAACAGAAAAAAAAAATGTAAGAACAGACGATTTGTATACTTGTTGCTCTGGACTGGAATTTTATATCGACTAATAATACCACCTTCCCGGAATTTATGCAGAAAATTAAAAATACAAATTTATTCATCTAAACCTATATTGTCTAGGGAGATCGGACGGTTATTATTCGACCGGTTTTAACCGGTTTTTTTGGTTCTGTCAAATACGGTTTTTTCAAAATCTTCATTATTCGAATACTGAATAAGCCGGTTAGTTTAACACGAATAACCGGTTAATTTAAATAACTATAATTTAGAAACGTGTGTATGTTTTATAGTTGAAAATATACTCATTGTTTAACTATTTGTAAAAATTTAATTATTTTGGTATATATGACAACCCTGACAACCAAAGTAGATCGCAAGAGATATGCACTCTTGAGCAAAAATAACCTTTTCTTATATTCTGTAAATAAATATTGATTCTTATATATGAAGAATGATCAACTAGACTCATTGGAAGCCCACAAACCCACAAACGTCGGTTTCGAACAGCAGATATATTAGTTAGTGAGGTTTTTCACAGCGTAAGTACACATATCCAATCGCTAGTAATGTTGTGAGGTGATATTGCTGTTGAAAAATTTGGATGGTGTGCTCTGGGATTGAACCGACGTCTTCTTGGTCGGAAGGTGGGTGTCGTACCTAACATACCACAGTGACATATACACTATTATATACGTGGTGCCTAAATTTACATACAGTGCTGCTTGAAATCTAAGCAAATTTTCTTATCGAGGCAATTCAGTACGCGTATATTACTAATATTAGGCACCTAGATTATAACTATAATAACAAACCTTTAATTCCATTCTCTACCAAGTAATACAACAAAAACGAAATTAGCTCATTGAACAACTGTTCGAAACTTAAGCATTTTTCATTACTTTATGTACTAAACTTTGTTTTCTATGGCCTCCGCACACCGTTTTGACATAGTTTTCATGATATTTGTAAGAATTATTGTAACTATTGATTACCTCTTTAATTTTAAGCTTTCCATTAGCTTCTGCTTATTTTTAAAATGACGTGGTCAAGAATCGCTCTCCCTAATATTGTCCCCTTCAAAGTAATTCCCAGCAGTAATGCCAGCACTTGATGCAATTGTCGAAGTATTTTTTATATTCGTTCCGATATGTCCGTCAGTTTTTTCTGCGATTTTTCCATTATTTCCTATCGGGTGCTAAAACATGTTCCCCGTAATGACATTTTAGCTCAATTGAACAGAAAGAAGACACATGGAGCCAAATGAGGTGAGTTCGGTGGCTGGTGGATGGTATTTGTTGCATTTTTCGTCAAAAAATTTCGAATAATGATGGCACTGACCGCGGGTGCATTATCATGGTACAAAATCCACAAGTTTTCATCCCACAACTCTGATCTCTTTGATCGAATTGCTTCACGACAACTTCTTATATCGCCCAAATAATACTCTTTTTTTATTGTCCGGCCCTGTTACAAAAATTCATGATGCACTACACCGGGGTAATCCATGAAAACCGTGAGCATCGACTTTTTTTTTGTTTCGACTGAAAACGATATTTAATGCTTTACAACAAAAATATGTTACTCTTTATTAAAAATACATTTTAAAAGCTGCACACAATTTAGCTAATAACCTAACACTTAAGTGTAACTAAATTATTAATTTCACTTTTCATACAGATTGTCCTTAATATGACAGAAAAAAAAACAACCTGGCGAAGGTAAAGAAAAACCATGAAAAATCATACAAAGAAATTAGATTGCAAATAAAAAAAAATAAAAAAAAATATTTATTGTGTTACTCTTAAGCGTTTTATGTGGCACATTTGCCTTTTAAATAAAAAAATGTAACGTTAATGCGTTTTAAAAGTAGAACGACACATTTACACACACACACACACTGGTACACACACACACACACACACACACACACACACACGCGACAAGGTGATGACACATTAATACAATGCTGGACCACAACTACAATAGAGTGGAACAGGAGGAAAATAAAAGAACGAATATGAAGCAAAAATGCCACTGACAAGAGTGTAAATGGCTGGCAATAAAGGTAGAGCAGCAGCAGTAGCAGCGTAATTATTGTTGTTTATCATTACTAACCGACTAAATGTCTAAACGACCAAGCTACCTTAGTGAAATAAAGACTTCTTTTTTTTGCAGACAATGTTGCCAATATTATATCAGCTATAATGCTGTTGCTGATGATGATGGTGCTAGTAATGCTACACTTGCTTCTTGCATATATAAAATATCCGTAACAACACCTGCCGTTATTAAAAGTGTTGAAGTGTTTATAAGTACATTTATGTGCAACACATAATGTAGAACAAAAAATTTTTCCACTGAGCAACCTTTGCTCCATGTACCTTTCTCTCTCTCACTCTCTCTCTTGTGCATAAAGCAATATAGGTATGGTGGCATGGACAAGAGCTAAAAGTACAACTGCATTGTATTTGAATGATAGTTTTGAGTTTTCATACATCACTTTAGTACTTATACGGGCAATTTTGTTACAAACAAATTTCTTTGAGAGTAAGTGTAACGTGTAAATTATATATTTTTTTCTTAATGAAATTTTATAACGATGGAAAATTGTTCAAGCACTGAACGTAGGAAGAAGATGTGTTTTGATATGTTGCAATAGTTCAGAGTAGAGGCCATGCAAATTTACTAAAAAAATAATCATTATAAAGGATCCGCCAAATAATATTTTCTTTTGAAAACGCTATAAAAAAAACTACTGAATATTTTCTCAAATTTATTTTTTTATTTGAAAGTACAATCCTTCCGGTTAATAATGGAAAATAATTGCATTCAAATGGCTGCCTCGGTTGGCCATGCAGTAGCCTACACGATCGATCCAATTTTTAAGCATATTATCGATTGTGTGCAGTTGTATTTCACCAATGGCTTCACGAATATTGTCCTTTAAAGCGTCAATTGTCTCTGGCTTGTTGGCGTAACACTTATCTTTGACGGCACCCTACAAATAATAGTCTAACGGTGTCAAATCGCAGCTCGGAGGTGGCCAAACGACATCAACTCTGCGGCTGATAATGCGATCTTCACGGCGCAAAACATCGAGTGTAGCTTCGGCTGTGTGCCACGTAGCGCCGTCCTGTTCAAACCAAATGTTGCTAATATCCTCTTCTTCAATTTCTATGAACAAAAATTTGTTTAACATGGCCCGATAACGTTCGCCAATTATGCCTCTGGACCAAAATCCGCACCAAACAGTGACTCGTCTTGGGTGTATCGGCTTTTCAATGTATGCGTGCGAGTTTTCTGTGCCCCAAATGCGACAATTTTGCCTGTTTACATACCCGCCAAGATCAAAATGAGCTTCATCTGAAAAGATGATTTTTTTTTTGGCGAAATCAGCATCTTCTGTAAGTCGATCGCAAGCCCAGACTCCCAGCGTTGTTCAAGTGGATACACAACCATATTCGTTCAGCGGAAGGATGAAACTAATTATCTGTCAAACATGAGCTAAGTGTTACCATTTACGAAATAAGCACTAGTGGAAAAAAAACGTTAAAACGTTTTGAATATTTTGTAAACACTGTTTGTAAACTTCATCGGTTTCACCAAAAGTTATATACAATAGATTGGCAGACGATCTTTTGCCCTGTACTACAAGAGGCATTCAAGTTATATAATATATGGCTATAATTTTTGAGTGTAGTATTCCCTTCATGCTTAGGGGTAACAAGAGCATTAAACAGTTGACGCTAAGCATCGCTAGACCTAATGCTCAATTTTCTGAGGTTAGACATCAATATTAACCTTGGAAATTCGTGAATATCCACCAACAAACTAACATCACTCATGGGAAGATATAACAGCGATATACAATCAATTAGCAGAAGAAACATAAAAGAGGTTAGATATCAGATAACACCTGGAACCTGGTTTCTCGAAAAAGGGAACTGTAACTGCAGATTTATAACAACAACCGGTACTTTGAAGCAGCAGTGCCATCAGCTGGCAAGTAAGGGAAGAGACAGAAGAAAGTTCCTTAGAAAGTTCAATATGAATCGAGAGAAGTGACTACCGACACCAAAGGTAATAAATTTAGATATGAGAGCCTCATGCCAGACTCTGTCAAATGACTTGGAAATATCCAGGGCAACCACCTTACTCTCACCAAATCCATGAATGGACCTATTCCACTTTTCAGAGAGTAACGCCAGCGGATCACCAGTAGAGCGACCTTTATGGAAACTATATTAACGATCGCTCAGCAAATTGCTGGCCTCTGAATAATCACCACAATCATACTCTCAATAACTTTGGAAAGTGGCGAACAAACTGCTATTGGGAGGTAGTTTTCGGGGTTACTAGCCTCACCCATTTTTGTGAATGGTAACCTTCAGAATGATGGAAAGACCTCTGCACGATAAGACGCACTGAAAAGATTAGCCAGTAGAGGCGCAATTGTTAAAGAGCACCGCTTGTGGACCAGTGCTGGAATACCATTCGCCTCAGAAGACTTATTAACGTCAAGATTTGCATGAAGCCATTCCCTCAAATTATAAATCCCTTTAGTACTACTTGATCATCTTCTCTGCCATTCTTCACTATGCTGGAGAGAACTACCACTACAATCTTATTACGATTGGGTAGGAAATCAATTAGGCCTCTTAAAACACTTGGAAATCGTGTTCCATACTATCTCGAGGTAATATGCAGGGACTTGTCTGTATTTAATTAGATTACATTCTGCTACCGTTCGGTTGGTAAAAGGGTTAATTGAATGGACTAATTGAACACTCTCCGCTTCTCTCGTTATCTTTGTTTGGAAACGGGTCATAGTGACTTATACGGAAATGAGGGGGCGTATGAGTTGACTTGCACGGGTTTGGCATTAAGTGGGCGAACGTCGGTGGCATCGTCCATAGTTAGTTTTATAGTCTAAATGGTCCTACAGGATCATGACTCTGACTTGGCCTGAGTATGACGTGAGGCGAGAGATGTGTCCAGACTGGTAGCAGTGCTGATTGAAAAACATGCCACAGCATAGGGTTTACGGTACAACGGTCAATGCCGCAGCTACGACAAGATGGTAAAGGAGAAGATAGCTGCGCACTCCTATGTGAACCGTTGCACATGCCTTCGGGATGTGTTTCCAACACGACATCTCCACGATATTCTGCATTAGATCACGTAGTCTTCATAGATATTCGTAGTCTTCATAGAGTGTATGTGAGTTATTTCCAATATGGTGTGTCTTTGGAATCCTAAAAATGGAGTCCGCGGACACTATTTGATATTTGTGGTAAACCTCCTCACTTTTAAGCGACTATTCCGTTATATTCTGAGGTGGACAACTTCTCCTGGGTCTGCCTAAAGCTAGATTTTATGATAAGCTAGTTAGTTACGACGGGTAGTCAGACACTTTTCCAGCTCACTTGGGTCAAAAATTGATCCCACTGTAATGCTTGTTCACATCAGTAATACAACTTACATGCCTATATTCCGGTCCTCACATCAGCCAGGTCCGGAAACGCATGCAGAAACGGCCTGTCAAGGAAAGTAGTCCGAATTTTCGAAAGATTTGGACACTGGCAGCAAAAGTGCTCGACAATCTCCTCCTTTTCCTCATCCTGACAATCCATACAGTAGATATTGAGGGTAGACCCAGTCTGCTAGCGTGCACACCAGCTACCTAGTGCCTAGGCATACCCATAATAGACCCCAAGCGAGCTTGATCATACAGGGGCCGGATTTGCCTTGATACGTGGGTTTATCGTCCCATCGTAGTTATGCCCTGGTCAACATGAGCCGCAGGACCTGAAGTCTGCAAGAGGAGAGTGGCATCCCAAGCAAGTCGTCAGTCTCCTCATTAGTCAGAGTGACCCCTTACCCATAAAATCTCCAGGTCTGACTGTCTCGCCATCTCGTTCAAAGATGCAAGGCATTCACACATCAGTCGCGATGTCGAGTAGACACGGAAGAGCGCCCTTATCGCAGCACGACTGTTTGTACAGATCCGGATATCACAATCCTATATCCCATAGTACATCAACCAGTACGCCACCCTCTTCATCACCTCATGATAAGTTAACTTTTTGGTCTATTCAATTCTTTTTGAATAGACATTATCAAACACAGTAGTTAGAAATCATTCAAAAATACTTTTTTCTGAATTACCCACCACATCTTATAAAGAGTGTCCAGCAAAAACGCAAGTTGTTAATTGTAAATGAAGCAAAAAGTTTTCAGATAATTATTATATTACACTTTTTTTCAATTTCACCAAAAAATAAGTGTTCGTGGCGGCCAATTAACATTGCCACAACATGAGATAACTCGGCCATTGAATTTCTCATGCAAAAGAACCATTGCTTTGTTGGTTGTGTGGCAAGTGGTACCATCCATTTGAAACCACATATCGTTCACTTCCATATCCTCAGTTACTGGCCACAAGAAGTTCGTTATCATCTCACGATAACGAATACCATTCATGGAAACTGTTTGGCCGAACTCATTTTTGAAAAAGTACTGCCCAATGACGCCGCCAGCCCATAAACCGCACCAAACAGTCAATATTTGTGGATGCATCATTCAATAACATCATTGTGGACACATTTGGTCGATTATGCTGACCAAAAAATCCGAAGTCCACGAAATGCATTTTAATTTGAACGCCCATTTTCGTAAATATGGTTTTGCGTAGTGGTAAAGATCCCTGCTAGTTGGTGGTAATCTTTACTTTGGCATTGCAATTTTTTAGCATGAGGTGGCATGTTTTTCTGATCATTCGTCTGATGTTTGTCATCATCGCCAGAGATATGCTGGAAGATCATGAAGGCTTCTTCTTTATTTTTTAGACGGACTTGTCTGGAGGAAAGTTGTAACCTCTTTATTAAGCATTGTGTGCAACGACTAATAAGTATCACACACATGCATGTTTTATGTTACACAACCAAAATTTACTAAAAGGAATTGCTCGTTTTCAACTCGTTTTGATTCTTTTCGAGTCGTATTTTAAAATCTCTTTAAATTCGGCTCTCAAGAAGAATCGTTCTCTACGAACGAATTCAATTCGAGCACTCTTTCCACTCTGTTTTCTTTTTGTTCATTTCTATGCAGACATAAATTCATGTTGCTACTGATAGGGAAACAAATTTTGTTTCCAAACAACCCACATGTTTTCACATAAACAATTTCAATAGGAAAAACCCTATTGTCTACTCAATTATTGCCAATATTTCGTACGAATACTCTTTTTAAACTGTGATCTTGTCACTTGAAAAATTAAAATCTCATCACGCACTCGTTTCAAAGATAAAGTCACAGGCACGAAATAAAATTTTATGTTCTAGATGAGAGTCTTTTATTGCCATAAGTGCTGTTGTCTGCTGCCTGCTGCTGTTTCACAAAACAAGTTTTCAAACTTTAAAAATTGATTTTTCTCGAGCCATGATATCAATAAAAAAACACAAAAATAAAAAAATAAAATATAAATTGAAGACCTTTTTATTGTCATTTTGAGCTAACAAAAGTTTATTTGAAAAATAAAAATAAAGGCTGATTCTATGCCGGCCCTTTTTCTTACAGCAGTATACTATATAATATCAGCAACAAAAGAAACTCATGATGATTATTATGATGTTTTGCAAACTAAAAGGGAAACAAAAGCTGATGAAGATGATGATGATAAACGATTTTCGATAAGTAACCAAACAAAACAGTTTAACTCATAGACAGATAAACAGCTAGACAGGCAAACTATTGCGAAACATTTATGGCCTCAGACGAAATTCAAATGTCAAACCACCACTATCGTTAGTAGTAAGAGCGCCAAGGCAAACTGTAAGGGAAGGCATCAAAAAAATACTTAAAAATCAAAAACAAAATAAAAATACCAACAGACACGTAGAAGCTGAAATTGAAATTTACAATCAGACATGCATCACTGTTTTAGATATGAATACGAAAAAAAAAAAAAAAAAAAAAAAAAACTCATAACCATTCAAGATACATTCAGAGATACCAGCGAGAAATACAGTTTAGGCAGACTAATAACTTTCTCGTCACTTCTTTAAGGAGCATAATGGCTTTTTATAAAGCATACAAGCAATATTAGTACTTTGGAAGGTAAACATCTGTCATTATAGTTCAGTATTTGATAGAAGCCAAAGTATAAACACGCGGTATTTTCAATCGCTGTCGAATTTTGTATCTAAAGAAGATGTTTTGGGGAGAAGTATACCAACCTCCTTTTAGTTAAGAAAATGGTTGCTGAGAGTTATCAATTGTTGAACGAAGCTAACGGTCAGTATGTAGCAACTCAAGAAACTTGTGAATGATGGTTTGCACGATTCGAAAGTGATGATTTCGACATAGAAGACAAGTAGAGGCCTGGTCAGCCGAATTATTTTGAAGATGAGAAGTTGGAAGCATAACTCGACGAAGATTGTTGCCAAATACAAGAAGAACTAGCATGGCCATTGGGAGTCACACAATAAGCCATTTCCCTACGTTCAAAAGCATTGGAATTCACTCAAAATCAAGGAAATGGGCTCCCATATGAATTGAAGCCGAGAGACGTTGAAAGGCGATCTTAAACGCTTCAAAAAGAAAAAAATGAAAAATGAATACATTTTCGATAACCTCAAGCGCAAAAAGTCATATGCTAAGCCCGGCCAACCATTCTATTATTGTAATCGTAAAGGGTCCGCCATCTAACGTTTTTATTCAACTAGTGCTTATTTCGTGAATGGTAACACTTAGCTCATGTCTGATTTGACAGATAATTAGTCTTATCCTTCCGGTGAACGAATATGGTTGCGTATACGCTTGAACAACGCTGGGAAATATTGCGATATTACTTTGAAAATTTTGCCAAAAAAAATCATCTTTTCAGATGAAGCTTGCTTTGATCTTGGTGGGTATGTAAACAAGCAAAGTTGTTGCATTTGGAGCACAGAAAACACGCACGCATATATTGAAAAGCCGATACACCCAAGACGTGTCACTGTTAGGTGCGGATTTTGGTCCAGGGGCATAATTGGGACATTTTCCTTCGAAAATGAGCAAGGAGTGGTCGCTACAGTCAATGGCGATTTTTATCGGGCCATGTTGAACGAATTTTTTGTTCACAAAAATTGAAGAGAAGAATATTAGCAACATTTGGGTTCAACAGGACGGCGGTACGTGTTATACAGCCGAAGCTACACTCGATGTTTTGCGCCCTGTTTTTGAAGATCGCATTATCAGCCACAGAGTTGATATCGTTTGGCCACCTCGGAGCTGCGACTTGACACCGTTGGACTATTATTTGTGTAGTGCCATCAAAAATAAGTGTTACGCCAACAAGCCAGAGACAATTGACGCTTTAAAGGACAATATTCGTGAAGCCATTGGTGAAATACAGCTGCACACAATCGATAATGTGCTTAAAAATTAAACCGATCGTGTAGGCTACTGCTTGGCCAGCCGAGGCAGCCATTTGAATGAAATTATTTTCCATTATTTACCGGAAGGATAGTACTTTCAAATAAAAAAAGAAATTTGAGAAAATATTCAGTAGTTTTTTTTATGGAATTAAAAAAATAAAATAAATTATTTGTTGTGTCATCTTAAAATATGTTAGTCACTACTACTAAAGTGAAGAAGCATTTGCTGTTTCAGTTGAGCTTTGTCTACACTTGTATGTGGACAGCTGGTAAAAGTGTGTAATAGCTATACCAACAGCCACTGGCAAGCGACAGGTTGGCTCAAATGAAGTAGTGGTGTACAGGTTTACTACTGGTTTCAAACAGCCAGAGATCCCAGACACAGTAGTGGTAGTGCACAGAGAAGCTAATGGCCATAGTTCTCAAGCGTGGTTGTGACTAACACACTAACATTCATAAGTTAATTTAGGACCCTATTTCAGGCATGAGCTTATTCTAAGTACAAGTGGGCACGCTAAACTGGACGGTTAACTGTCGGTTGAATTTCAAAGATAATGTAGAATCTTAAGGAATTTCGCGAATTAATAAATTAAATTAAGAATTAATTGAAATTAAATATTGTGCTTCGCTTTATATAAACTGGACTTCATAAGTATACCCTGACAAACCTCTATATATCGTAAAAAATTTACATCTCATGCTTCTTTGATTTCGTCAACATAGTCAAAATCTTTAAGTCCGCCGTATAGTCTTCTTTCTGCATAATTGCTTTTAGCAAGTGGACAGCATACACTCTTGCCGAAAGCCCGCTTCAATCAACTGAATCGTCTACTTTAATCCTATTTGCACCTATTCCTTGCCTTCTGTAACTAATAAGCTGAATGCTGTTATTTATGAATCAACATTGAAATGTTAAAAGCAACAACAACAACAACAAGACAAATGAATAGTCATGCATTTGAATTTGATTTTTACCGAATTTCTCCACATGAATTTCATAAATTTGTGCTCGAATTTCTAGGTTATTTTTTTCTCCTTTTCACCGTTCTTTTTGGATTCCACAAAAAAGGCTAAAATGCTCAGGCTTGAAATTGTCTGTTTTTTTTTTCGTATTGCCATCAACTCCATCAAACTAAAGAAACATCGCAAACTGTGTACACGAAACAAAGAGTTGTTGCTGTTGTTTATGCTTCAGCGGAAGTTGCTGCCAAGCAAACAAAAAAAAAAAAAATCGCATAAATTTTTGTTCATTTTTTATGGAAAAATTGGAAGAATAGAAAAGTGAAAACAGATATTGAAATTTATGGTTTTTAGTTCATGTGCAATTGATGTACGAATTTCCTAAAATATTTGATTGATTTTTTTTTTACAATTTGCCAAAGATTATTATTGAATAATAGCAGATGCCATAATTTGAAAAAACTCATTTTAATAGCTGAATTCACCACAGGGTAAAACGAAAATTTTTCCCAAATTCCGTTTTGGAGTATTTTTTTCCACAAAGTGTTTATGACTTTGTTTCAGTTTTCGTGATTGTCCAGCTAAGTGGATGTTTAATCCCGCTGGAACAAGGAAATATTGAGATCAAAGAAGGAAATTGGCTTCAAGCTGACTATAAGTAAATATGCAGAGAGTATAACTATTATAAAAATCACATAAATCCCTAAAATTTCCCCAGAAATACTTGTGGAGGAGCTCGAGTGTGGTGTTGTTGATCGTCAATAATTTATTCGACAGGCAGTCTTAAAATATTGTTACGAAAATTAAAATGCTGAAGACAAAACTCACCACATTAGGGATATATTATGAGATTTTAGCCATAAAATTTATTGATTTGTGTCAAGGCTTAATAACTGCCATAATTACCTGTACTAATTAAGAGTGCTACCATCCGCATCTCTAACGGAGTTGTCAGTTCGATTCCTTTTTTGATTATAGATAAATCGAAGATTCGTGTCTGTACTAGAATATTCGAAACTAATAATGGCATACTATAAAACGATGGCGCATTACGGTTGGTGAGTTAGTTATCATTTGGCTGTCAATAAATAAAGTTGCGTTAAAGCGAAAATAAAAATGTTGTATAAGCGAATTTGTGGTATTAAGATACAGTGTATAAAAGTTATAGTACAAAGAATAAAATTGTAACGACAACAAACGTGAAGTTTATTTTACGATATTTTAACGCAATTTAAACGAACTCGAACGTTTTAAAAATTATAAAACGTAACAATACAAATAAAGGGTCCGCCATATAATTTTTTTTTTTAAATGCTATAAAAAAAAACTACTGAATATTTATTCAAATTTCTTTCTTTATTTGAAAGTACTATCCTTCCGATTAATAATGGAAAACAATTTCATTCAAATGGCTGCTTCGGCTGGCCATGTAGTAGCCTACACGATCGGTCTAATTTTTCAGCACATTATCGATTGTGTGCAAATGTATTTCACCAATGGCTTCACGAATATTGTCCTTTAAAGCGTCAATTGTCTCTGGATTGTTGGCGTAACACTTATCTTTGACGTCACCCCACAAATATTAGTCCAATGGTGTCAAATCGCAGCTCCGAGGTGGCCAAACGACATCAGCTCTGTGGCTGATAATGCGATCTAAAAAAACAGGGCGCAAAACATCGAGTGTAGCTTCGGCTGTGTGGCACGTAGCACCGTCCTGTTGAAACCAAATGTTTTTAATATCCCCCTCTTCAATTTTTGTTAACAAAAATTCGTTCAACATGGCCGGATAACGATCGTCATTGACTGTAACGGCCACTCCTTGCTCATTTTCGAAGAAAAATGACCCAATTATGCCTCTGGACCAAAATCCGCACCAAACAGGGACTCATCTTGGGTGTATCGGCTTTTCAATGTATGCGTGCGGGCGTTCTGTGCCCAAATGCGACAATTTTGCTTGTTTGCATACCCGCCATGATCAAAATGATCTTCATCTAAAAAGATGATTTTTTTTGGCAAAATCGGCATCTTCTGTAAGTTGATCGCAGGCCCACTTAGCGAAGCGTTGTTCAAGCATATTCGTTCAGCGGAAGGATAAATCTAATTATCTGTCAAATCAGACATGAGCTAAGTGTTACCATTCACGAAATAAGCACTAGCTGAAAAAAAATCGTTAGATGGCGGACCCTTTACTTATCAAGAGCAATACACCAGAAATCATTAATATCTACAGCAAACATTACGAAGCATTTTACTTCGCCATTAAGAACGTTTAACAACCGTTTGACTGTTGGGACGACGGCATTTTGTGCTATAAAGAAATTAATGTAGTGTTACAGCGCATGGCCTACAAGCGTGTGGAGAAAACTCTCAACATTGCTAGAAAAGAACAACATTACACCAACTATTAAATAACAAAAACGTTAGTATTGGTTTGGGTGTGCTTCTGAAGCAAAATCTTAAAAGACTTGGCTTTTATAAAATCAACAATGGATGCAGAGCAGTACTACTTAAGACATTTTAAAGAGTCGTACGATAAGCAGTACTAGGGAATTATGGTTCCTTAGGGACAACAAACCATAATTTATATTTTATCCAGCCATTTTCTTGGGTTTTGCTTGAAAAATGCATTTATTATTATAACTAAATGAACTGATACATCATTCAAAGTATTCCATCTTTCTGGTAGCATATGGATTTCGCTCCAATAGAGCTGCTCTGGTTTTGAGGTAAAGAATGAATCAAGCCAATTTCTGATAGTAAGGACGTTCTGCATCGATCGAAATAAATGGTAGTCAGGAGCAGCAAGGTGAGCCAAAATTTGCCATCCACTGTCTTACAACATGTGGTCAAGCGTTGTCATGATGGAAGACTATGACTTAGTGTCTGGTCGAATATTCTGGTCGAATATTCTGGTCGCTTTTCGTTCATTACTCTCTTTAATCGAAACAATTGTGTTTGGTCATAATATAAAACATCTATCTGATCCCATCAAATACAGAGCATTACCTTGGCGTCATGGATATTCGGCTTTGGCATTGATTTGGCTGGTTGGCTGGGCTTTACATATAACTTTTTGAGTTTGGAGTTATCGCAATGTATCCATTTTGCATCACTAGCAACAATACGATGCAAATATGACTAATTTTTGTAGTGTTCAAGCTTCATTTCCGACATGCAAAACCGCCTTTGAACGTTTCTCGACTTCAATTGGAATTGGGACCCAATTTCCTTGCTTATGAATGAATCCCAATGCTTTTAAACATAGGGAAATGACTTGATGTGTGACTCCCAATGATTATTCAAGTTCTTTCGTTTGACAACAATACTCGTCGAGTTATGCTTCCGATTTCTCATCTTCAAAATGATTTGGCTGACCAGGCCTCTACTCGTCTTCTATGTTGAAATCAGCACTTTCGAATCGTGCAAACTATTGTTCACATATTTTTGGACTTGGTGCATGTTGATCGTAAGCTTCTACCAACAATCGATAACTTTCAGCAGCCGTTTTCTTTAAATGAAAAAAGGTTAGCAGACTTTCCCCCAAAACATCTTTTTTCGGCACAAAATTCGACATTATTACAGCGATTAAAAAAAAAGATGTGTGCTTACACTTTAGCTTCTATCGAATACTGTATTATAATGACAGATTTTTACCCTCTAAGATACCCCATGTGTTATTAATGACACAAACCATAAGTGGTAGTTAAACCATATGTTGTTCAAAATGACACATTAAGACATAGAAATGATTTAAATAATAAATAAGTAAAAAAGTACATATAGATAATATGCTAACCCAATGTCCACCACAGTATATAAGTATATAAGCATAGATAATAAACATTTATTTGTTTAAAAAAGATTTTTTAGCTCAACTGACACAAATCGAGCAATAACTGCCAAAAAGACTTAAGCGACAAAAAACTAATTTTACAAGAGTAGTTTTTTTTTCAAATATTTTCGGTTCTAGTGTAGTACATAAGTCTTTTTTGTTTTTTGCTTTAAAATCATAACGGTAAAATTTACAGCTATGAAATTTTGTGTGATGATGCGAATGGTCGATTACTATTAATTTTTATTAAAAAAACAAAAATCGATAATCATGGCGTTTACGCTTTTTTTTGGCGGTTAAGACCCGAAATATCATCAGTGGGTTATAAGAGTGACAGCGACAAAAAGCTTCAGTTAAATGTGAGCAATATTTTTATAGAAATTATTTCTTAGAATATTTAGAAAGTAACGGAAAACATCAGTTATTCTCATTGCTGTTATAATATACTTCCATCCGCCTGAATTAAAAGCGTTTTTTATATCAAGTATGATGACATCAAAATATTTTTCTTACATACCTTTACACTTTATGCACCCATTGACGCTGTTAACCAGGAAGTTTATGGCAACTACAGTCGATTTTGCCTGTTTACACTTTCTCCTGCATTTGACGATAGTGTCTAATAGATAAATCGGTCTATACGAGTTAGGATCTTCTACAGTATTCTCCAGCTTGGTTTCTGCTTCTTCAATATACTTGGAAATACACTGCCATTCAGGCAATTGCCAAACATATTAGCAAAGAGTGCTGGCTTGGATCTTAGTGCTTATTTTTTTGGCGTTGCATTATGTATACTGTTATTGTATTATTTATTACTATTATTTGTATTACGTATATCGGGCAAAATAACACTTACAGATCAAATTTCATGGTAATAACTGAAGAAAAAGCAAAGATATTAAAAAAAAAAAAAATTATCCTGTAAAATTTTATTTTTGTTGGTTAAGCTTTTTTTGGTGGTTACAGCACGATATGTACATTATTACAATGAATCAAAAAATATTTACTTCAAGACCAAACAGTGTCATTTGATGGGTAATTTAGTTGCGAGTACTTATTTTCAATGTGAAAACTCATTCCTGACACACTGTATTTAAAAAGTTGCATGAATATTACAATAAGTAAAAACTTCCAAATTGTATTTGCAAATATTTAAGATATATTTTTAATATAATAATTGTATAGTACGAGCAAAAAATAATATATACAACAATAATAATAAAAACATTCAAAGAAATACACCACAATTCGTAACAATAATTTCTTTCGTAGGTTTACCATTTTTAGTGCCAAAGTATTCAATGCTACTTAGAATTTTTAGGCCCTGATTGATAACACCAAAAGCCACACGTTTACCATTGCATACGCGCATCGGCTTAAAACTGATTGAAAATGGCACAAATGAACTCGAGCATCTGCGTAGAGTCCGAACTGAAAACGATAGAACACCGGCATGTTGGCCATTATCAATACAACGTTTATCATATTCAATATTTTTCCGTATCAGAGTCTTATCGTCCAGTTTAAGTTCACCCTGCAGCCATAGGCTGGGGAAGAGACGTACAAAATTTAAACGTTCCTTCTGTTTAAATATACAACAACGTACAAATTCCAAAACAACTTGCGGTGCGGCCGCAGTAAATAGTTCCATAACAATACGTCCTAGGGGACGAACACCTTTCACCTCCAAAAAGAACCATATATGTGGCCTAAAAAAATTTTTCGATTTTAGAGGCAGTTCAGGTAATTCAATATCGGAATATTTCTCCAACAAAAATATTAAAGGTTGAAAAACAGGTGGCTTTTTTCCCACCACCTTCTTCTTGTATCTATCATCCAGCCAGGGATTGACCTCAGCATTTGTGCAAAGTATTTTCTTGCCAAAACGTATATTCTCCAAATCCAGTTCATTCAACAAACGATATTTATGCGGCAATTTATTGTAGTTCGGTGTTAAACAATTTTTTTTCGTTCGAAATGAATCGATTTCACCTCTCGTGCGTTCCACTCTATTAAATTCGACCAGTAGTCTCTCATTGTCCGCGTTCATTTTATTGCCAGTTTGAACATCTTCATCTAGTTTCGTAAATCGAGCAAAATTTTTGGTCATTAAATATGGTGGACTATTATCGATTATAGGTTTGGCACAAATGACTCTATGGCGGTGCTTACGATAAGCGTTTTTGAAAGCAGCCGCCGCATCGTTCCACATAATAAATTTAGTTTAGAAATACAGAAAATATACCAGAAATCAATTTTGTTAAAAGAAAAAAAAAATAGTAATAAAAGTATTTAAAGATGATACTTCAAGAAAATTTTCAAAAATAATTAAAAAAAATATGTTACAAAAATGTTTGACAATCAGAATTTATAGGGTGACTGAGACTATAAAAAACAAAGATTTTTTTTTTTGATAAAAATAAGTACTTTATTGTGGTCTCTCGATTAAACATCAGAAGGGAATTGTTTTTCTGCAACTTTTCTTGGGAAAATTTTTGTGTTTTTCTGTTCGACAGACGATCGGTCTACAGTAGTATATAGATGCCTCGGAGATATGTTACCTAGAAACAACGACCTCTGTATAGGCATTTTGTGTATTGCTGGTTCGCAGCCTTCTTTCTGCTGCTCACCATGGGGTTGATATTCCTATTCTTTTCACCGGACTGTAGCTGACCTCTAGTATAGATGTTGCCGTAAATACATATATTTAGTGTTGTGCTGCTGCTCATCATAGCCTACTGCCTTTTTCTTGTTGCCAATATGCAAACGAAAAGGTTGAGCTGCCTGAGCCTTTTGATGTTAATTTGCAGAGTTGTGCTGCTGCTCATCATAGACTCTAACCTCTTTATTTTATGCCTTTTTTAACCTAAAAGTTTGAGCTGCCTTTGCATTTCGATGTTAATATGCAGTCCACTAGACTGCAGTTGACCTCTAGTACAGATGTTGCGTAAATACATATATTTAGTGTTGTGCTGCTGCTCATGATATAGACTCTTACCTTTTTATGTGTTCCCTCAAAGGTGACGTTTTCCTTTGGATGATGTTAATGGTTGAAGTTAGTGGGAGAAGTCCGGAGGTCATCCTTCCACTGTAGTAAGTGTCTAGGATAGATGCATTAGTGGTTGCCTAGTACGAAAATGCTGTGTGTATATAGTGTGTCCAAAAATTAACGCAAGATTTTAATTCATCGCCATTTGCACAGTCCACACACGAGCGTTACACGATAAAACAACGTGTCCTTATTACTGAACAATGTTACAAAAATAATGAAAGCCTGTTACAAAAATAATGAAACACACTAATCGTCCAAAAACAAGGCGCTCAAATATTGATATCGAAGCAGTATGTAAGAGTGTCGGTGTCGATAAAGGAACCTCAATTGCAAATTTCAAGAAGCTTTCAAAAGTCTCTGTCTCCGTGCTTACAAAATTCAATTAAGGCTACAAATGCGAACAAATGGATGCTGATTCCAATCATCTACCGTTGAAGCACATTTTCACCAAGATGACTTTTGTAGAAAACAAATGCAATCCTAATATGTCACTGTTTGTCACCATACTTTTTTTTGAAAATGAGGCTGGTCAAGCAGTGACTATTACTGAGCGTTCCATATCGCGACATGCTAACACAGCTCGTGTACATTCTCGTTTCGGTGATCAGTATTGGCCCCCTAGATCGTGTGACTTAACAACATTAGATATATTATTGCTTAACGTGAGTACCTGTCCTGGGACTTTAGCCTACGGTGCCAAAGCACGAGTAACTACAATGTGTCTACCAACGCCCCCACCTATGATAAAAATCACCAATGAGTACCAATTCGAAAGCATCTTGTTTGGTCATGACCACCACCTTGAGGTGTCGGAGGCTATCTATCTATCCTACTGATCTACGGGTCACGGCATCCGATTAAGAATATAACTCCACACCGAGCTAGCATAGCTCTCCCTGCGATTTGGTTCCAAACCACAACCACTACGTTGATTCTTCAAGGTAGTCTCACCATAGTCGGGCAGGGACCGGGGAACCTGGGGCTCCCGATACCAGTGGTACCAAAAACAATCCTACGGTCAAACTTCGTAGCATAATGCTACTATCAGCGTAAGTCTCAAGCGACTCCAGGCTGCCGGCCAAGAAGAAGGTGAAAAACCCCAAAGAGCAAACAGGAAACACAGGAAAAGCCAACAATATAACAAACAGCAACAGGAACACAGGAACCCAGCAAACAATAAATGGCAAAGAGGAACAGAACGTTGGCCAGAAGCCGGAGACTAACTGGGTTCGAAACAGGCTGCAGACCAACCAAACAATCAACGCATACTGCCATGTACCAATGAGCTGGAAATCCGTAAAGATGCCAAATAACGTTCCGTCTTCTCCTCTCCAACGCAGCAAGGGCAAAAGCGCTCAACCTCCCAAGAGTCCGATTGTCCTGCAAACACCTACTGTAGTCCGGAAACCCATACTATCTGAATTCCTAATGTCAGCACAGTCTATGCATATAGTCATGTACATAGCCCTGAGATCCCAACCTATACCGACCGTCAGTTGATTCAGTCCAGCCAATTTGATACAAATATTGTGTATATTTGCCATATTCCGTTAGTAAGAGCCCCAAAGCTTAAGTCTGGGTGTTCCTGTACGAGCGTTACGTCTGGAATAAACTCATATTTTGTCATATCTCCACCCATGCCTAAACAGAAGCAGAAAGCCAGTCACGTGTTGGAAATGACAGTCCTCTCTTGAGGACGTGTTACCTCCAAATCAAATGGCTGTGCACCAACAAAAAATTGCAAGGCGTCGGTAGAAACAGTTTGACACACCGGAACACATGCCAATGGCGCAATTCTTTGAGAAGTGAGAATCTTGCTCCGTCCAACAATAGTCATGACAGTCTCGTTGCACACAGAAGAGCCATACGCTGCACAGGCAACGAACAACCCCCTAACAATTACCGTCAATTTATGCCTTAAATACGTGATATGAACGTGGAAGCTCACACGCTCTCCCTGAACTATTCCGAGGTACCTGATTTGAATCACATAGAGGATGCTGTTATCACCAATTCTAATGAGTGGGGGTCGCCTGGTTGACAATTTGCCCTTGAGCAACATCATCACCGTCTGGTTCACTGCGATATAAACACCAACCTCTACACCTCACTCAACAAAACACGCTTTTCTATCCTCGAAATAGCTACGTCATATGTTCAGCTCATTACCCCATATCAGATTATTGAAGGCACCTTTAAAATATATAAAAAGGCCAAGATTGTTCGACGGAACTCTTGATATACATCCAAGCGTCTTTAACGCATTTACCTTCGCTAAAACCAAACTGGTGACATGAAGTGCCCTCGCTGTAACATTCCTTAAGTCTGTACACCATGATACTTTCCAGCACTTTTCCAAATACTGGCAAGAGACTGATGTCCCGATAACAGCAAGGATTCCTCCTCACTCTATCGGGAGCCCTAAGAAGCATCATAACGTAAGCACATTTCCATGCCCACGAGAAATAGCCCTCATTGATACTGCCTATAGGTATATAATGACAACACGGTTAAGCTAAGTCTACCTGATCTTCCCTACCCCTGCAGATACGGCAAGTCCTACCCCAGGGGTCATCCCTATTTTATGGGGTTATTTGATAACACAGGTCTATGTTAACAAGCCCACAGCCATCCGCGTATTAAAGGAGGAGATTCAACGCTGCATCAACGTAATTCAGCTACATTTGTGCAAAATGGTCATGAAAAATTTCGACAAACGAGTGCGTATGTGCAAGCCGTGTAGGCCATTTGCCCGATGTGTTATTCCGTAAGTAACGCTATGCTATGTCCTTAATGATTCTTAAAAAAAAACAATCAAAAGACTGAAAACTTATTTTTCTATTTAATTCAATCCCTGTGTTAATTTTAAAACACCCTGTAAATATATATATGGTAGTAGAGGTGGTTCGAAGCCTAGCTATTGCTGTTCATTATTGAATCCTAACTTTTACTCTGTTTCTTTATTCCCCAAGTGGTTGATATTGATGTTAGTTCTTCTTTGTGAATGTATCATCTGAAGGGAGGCTGACGCCTTAAAACATTACTAGAATTTATTTTGTTACAGCTGGTTTTCAGACCAGATCCAAGATCCATTGCTAGTTATTAAAAACTTGATTATCGTAGTCAGCTTTTATAAAGTGGAAATTGAAAGACAAACGTTTTTCTCATTCTCTTTTGAACTTGCCCACTAAACCTTATACAAACGAGAAATCTATTGACAGACATAAACTTTTCACTTTTTCCATATGCAACCGTAACCAAATTATAAAAAAATAAAAAAAATAATAAAAACAACAGCCGTGTACTACACACTCTACCTCTTAAATTGTCTGTCATTCATTTTCCAGTTTGTAAAAGGGGACAAACTCGTTTTTTTTTTTTTTTTTTTAAGTGAGTCATTCTGTCAAATTTTGAAAGTCAAACAGTTTTAGGAATATTTTTAAAAAAAGTTGTGTGCTTTTTCAATAGAGTTCCTTTATTAATTTTCATTCAAAATTGTTTCTTAACTAAATTTGCTATGAAGTTTGGTCTGGATGCTCATTTTAAAATTGCTCATAGTCAGCACCGTCAAAGAGTCAAAAATGCTAAAGCTATAATCGATAACTCTTCACCGCCTTTGGACGTCAGAGCTTTTGCTGCTTTACCAAAATTACTAGACGATGTTCACACTGGCCAACTGAGGAACGATGAACATTCTAAACTATTAGTCGAATTAAATAAAATGGTACGCACAAGAGGTCGTATAGATTCATTTCGAACAAAAAAAAACAGTTTGAATGCTGACTTCACTCAATTGCCTAATATATGTCAAAGGATGGATTATTTGGATAAGGAGAATATGGTATTTGGCAAGAGGATTATTTGTACAAAAGGTAAAATCAATACTTGGCTGGATGACATATACAAGAAAAGGGTCAAGAAGAAAATACGAACAGCTTTTCAGTTGCCCACTTTATTATTGTCAAAGTATTCCGATCTTAATATACCTGAACCTCCAATTAAAACTCAGAAATATTTTCAACCGAAAATCTGGTTCTTTTTGGAGGTGAAAGGTCTACGTCCACTGGGACGTATTGTTATGGAGCTCTATACTGTGGCAGCGCCTCAAGTAGTTTTGGAATTCGTACGTTTTTGTTATTTTAAACAAAAGGAACATTTAAATTTTGTGCGTCTCTTTCCCAGCCTATGGCTGCAGGGTGAACTCAAACTGAGTGAGAAGAGTTTGGTGCGGAAAAATATCGAATACGATAAACGTTGTTTGGATAATGGCAAACATGCGGGTATTCTATCGTTTTCCGTTCAAACTCTACGCAAATGTGCGAGTAAATTCGTGCCATTTACAATCAGTTTTAAGCCCTTAAGTGTATGCAATGGTCTACGTGTAGGTTTTGGACGCATCTGTAGTGGACTTAAAATTTTGAGTAGCATTGAATATCTTGGCACTAAAAATGGTAAACCTAAGAAGGAAATTATTATATCGAGCTGTGGGCTCATGTAATTCAATGTAATCAGTAGTATGATGTTAAAAAATTCTTGTAAAATAAAGTAAAGTTTAACAATGTGATTCGATATGCGTTATCTCTCTATGTATTTATTAATATTTTTTTTGCGTACACAGCACGTCATTGATAAACTTGGACCGATTTCAACGGCCTCAAAAAAATAAATAAATAAGAAAAAATAATGCCAAACTTTGACTGCGTAGATCGAACCTTGGAACAAAAGTGTTGCATTTATTGTAATTTCAAAAGTTCATAATCCCATTCTATGGTACAAAAATATTGCATACAAAATGGCTGCTGCCGATGTAACGTTATTTGCTTTATTTCTATTTTACGAGCATTTTGTTGTAGTCAAAAGCTACGTAATAACAATATAAAAAGTTTTCAGCTGAACTTTTATTTTCACCTGTTATGAATTCGCCTTGGCACAGTGTGCAAGAGCGAAGTTTGGTTTATTTAGGGGAGGCTTAGGCGATAAGACTTTACGTACGCAAAAGGGCATGGACAATATTATAAATTTCCATCCGTATTTTAAAATTGAGAGTAAAAATCTTAGGATAGATTTTTTTTGCGTTTACGCAGTAGGTAATAAACCAAAACAAGGTGAGATGAAAGCAGCTGTTTCAAAAGAGACCAGTGGTGGGAGTGAACAAATTTGATTTTTTATTTGTTTATATAATTTGTTTACATAAAAATATAGGGTCAAAGATCTAACGTTTTTTTTCAACTGGTGCTTATTTCGTGAATGGTAACACTTAGCTCATGTCTGATTTGACAGATAATTAGCTTTATCCTTCCGCTGAACGAATATGGTTGTGTATACGCTTTTTTCGCTTTGCTAAGTGGGCCTGCGATCGATTTACAGAAGATGCCGATTTTGCCAAAAAAATCATCTTTTCAGATGAAGCTCATTTTGATCTCGGCGGGTATGTAAACAATCAAAATTGTCGCATTTGGGTCACGCATACATTGAAAAGCCGATACACCCAAGACGAGTCACTGCTTCATCCGGATTTTGGTCGAGAGGCATAATTTGGCCATTTTTCTTCGAAAATAAGCAAGGAGTGGCCGTTACAGTCAATGGCGATCGTTATCGGGCCATGTTGAATGAATTTTTGTTTACAAAAATTAAAGAGGAGGATATTAGCAAAATTTGGTTTCAACAAGACGGAGCTACGTGCTACACAGCCGAAGCTACACTCGATGTTCTGCGCCCTGTTTAAAAAAAAAAAAAATTTACTTGGCGGACCATTTACATCCCTGATCTAATGAAGTACGATGGTTTTTAAAAAATTTTAAAAAACAAACAGAGCCGTACGACTGTTAAATTTCGTCCGCATTTTCTCTCAATGTCGTACGTTCTTTTACGTATTGTGTTTAAACAAGTACTGTCCACTCTCCTCTGCACAAAAATTTGATAAGTCGTACGACTCGTATAGCCGTCTAAACCATCCTTTAGCACGTGTTTGGGAAGCTATCAAGTAGTTCTAAATCCTATAGCATTTTACTTGAAAATGAACAAGAATGAAAACGGTACCTAAATAGAGGGAGAAGAAATAGGACGTATACCAGAAGAAAGTGAAAATGAGGAATTATCAGCGATTTTGAAACTGATGAAGGAACAAACTCTTCCTTCAAAGTGAAAGCGAAAAGAAACTGAAAACACACTCTGGGTCCAAAGATAACACTTCTCGGAGTTCAATGCCTTCCCCGAGCGGTCGCTTACGTGCATCCAATGTAATTGAAATAAGTCCTGATAAGAATAAAGGATTTTTTTTGACGTCATCAGATTTATTTACATATGTAGGTGTGATTAGATATGCGATGAATTGGATGACGGAGTTGAAATATTTATTATCATCGACAATAATAATAAATATAGAAGGCATTTGTATGTGAATAACTATGTTCAGGTTGGTAGAGATTTGTTGCAAGCGTACTTTGCAGTACTAATATTAGCTAGAGCTTATGTTGTTTATACTGTGATCCTAAAATTGTTTCGAAAAATAAAAACCTGTAAGACTTGTTCAATGCTGATAATGGACATCCAATATACAGCACTTTTATGTGGAAGAAAACCTTTTTGAATGTGCAGAAAACTGCTCGTTTTGATGACGTAATAAGTCGGTGACAACAACGCAAAGACGACAAATTTGGGCTGATAAGAGACCTATGGGAACTTTGGGCGGAACTTCTTCCAATGTAGTGTTACGTTTTAACCTTTTGGCAGTGCTACTGCCGATCATGGACTCCTTCCTTTTTCCTTTTTTTTCCTAAAAGGTGATGTTAGTCTTTCGAAGACATTTAGTAGTTGATGTTTTTTATTATTTACCATACGGCCGGAAGGGAGGAGAATCCGTGGGTCTTTCTTCCACTGTACCAAATGTGCAGGAGAGATACTGCAGTCGTTGCTTAGAAACAACACCCTCTGTATACAAATATATATATAAATAGTGGTAAAGGCATCCTCCTACCATTTTCTTTGTTCTGGTTTAGTGCAAAAGGTTGAGTTGATGCTAATTTTTCTTCGTGTATGGATTATCTGAAGGTGAATCCTCGGTCCGGTTCACGTTGAGATCTGTATATGGTCTGCTAGTGTTATGTGTGTTAGCATTACTACACCAAATCCTCTCTTTTTCTATCAAATTTTAAGTCACAGCTGGTTTTCGGACCTGATTTAAGATCCATTTTTGGTAATAAATTATTAGTTTTCATAAAAGGTTTGATTATCTTATTGGTTTTTTTTTTAACTCAGTCACCCTGTCAACTTATGCACGTCACACAGTTTTGGGAATATTTTGAAACATTTGTGTACTTTTTGAATAGAGTTTGTTTGTTGATTTTGAATCTAAATTGTTTTTAAGCAAAATTCGTTATGAACTTTGGTCCGGAATATGACTCTAAACACGCTTATCTTGAGCACCGTAAAAGAGTCGCACGTGCTAAAGCTATAATCGATAATATATCACCACTTTTGCAAGCAAAAAATTTTGCTCGTTTAACGAAATTACATGAAGATGTCCTAACTGCTTATCACAGGAACGAAGATAATTTCAGACTACTGATCGGATTAAATCGAGTGGAACGCACAAGAGGTTATGTAGATTCATTTCGATCAAAAAAATACAACTTAACTGCCGATTACAGTAAAATCCGACCTAAATGTCGAATGTTGGATGTTTTGGATATGGTGAATATAGGTCTGGGCAAGAGAGTCCTTTGTAAAGAAAGTGAAGTTCATTCTTGGCTGGAAGATAAATTCAAAAGAAAGATCATGAACAAGAAACAACCAGATTTTCAAAAGCCATCTTTATTATTAGCAAAGTATTCTAATATTAAAATACCTCGACCGCGAGTTAAAATTAAGAGATATTTTCAACCGAAAATATGGTTCATTTTGGAGGTTAAAGGTATCCGTCCCCTGGGACGTGTTGTTATTGAACTATATACTGTGGCTGCACCTCAAGTAGTTTTGGAATTTCTACGTTTATGTTATTTTAAACAAAAGGAACATTTAAATTTTGTGCGTCTCTTTCCCAGCCTATGGCTGCAGGGTGAACTTAAACTGAGTGATGAGAGTTTGGTGCGGAATAATATCGAATACGATAAACGTTGTTTGGATAATGGCAAACATGCGGGTATTCTATCTTTTTCCGTTAAAAGTCTACGCAAATGTGCGAGTAAATTCGTGCCATTTACAATCAGTTTTAAGCCCTTAAGTGTGTGCAATGGACGTCGTGTGGCCTTTGGACGAATCTGTAGTGGTCTTAAGGTTCTAAGGAGCATCGAATATTTTGGAACTAAAAATGGTAAACCTAAGAAGGAAATTATTATATCGAGTTGTGGTTTATTACGGCATTAAGAAATTGTTGTGAATTAAAGTGAAATTTGATAGTGAGATTCGATGTGTGTTGTCTCTGAGTTATTTTTTCAGTGTCTACATTTAAAATGCAGGTCCACGAACACTTAACACAAAATTTGGGCCATATTCGATAAAATTATCATCATGAACAATAATTCCCTGGGAATTTTATTTTATTCTCAGTTCCCCTATTTTGAACATAATTTACCTGAAAATTTTTTTTTTTCCTTTTTCTCTTATTCGAACAACTTCGAAAATGGGAAACTCTTCCCTGTGAAAAAAGTAGGTATTATGAAAGTCGATTAAAGGGAAAATGTGATAAAAAAATTTTGAAAAATTCCCCAGAATATTAGAAGGGAGCTGTTTTCGAAATTGGCATTTTCTTACTTTACCCACCCAAAGTTACTTAGGGATCTTTGCATAACCCATCTGTTTGTCAATATTTTAACATTAATTGCAAAAAGAAGCGTTAGGTGGTAGGTGCGAGAGGCGGTACTGAAGTACCCCACCCAGGAACCACAAATGGTGGCTTTATAATCAAAACTTCTAATTGAAGTTTTTTTTTTACTGATAATTCTACTGCACATAAGGCACATGTCTTAAGAAGTATAGAGCCTTCGTTTTGCAAAAATATCGATTTTCTTAGAGAAGTTCAAAAGGTCATGACATCAAGTAATTTTTATTCAGCAGTCAAGATGGCCATATCAAATAAACAGCTTTGAAGTCTCTTGTTGATATTGCTACGAAAATAAAAATGACTAAAAGGAAAATACACCACATCAGAGATTGTATATTGGTACTTTAGTCTGTTGGTTTGTGCTAAGGTGGTGAATGTGTTACCCTGGTAATACCGTACTGATTTGTGTATTCGACGGCATTACCATAATGATTTATGTATTCGACGGCATTGCCCATTCGACCATCATTGGGTAACACAATCTTATATGTTTAAAACTAACGGATATAAAATAGAGGATATGAGAGCGTTTGAGGGATTCAGGAACTTTCCAAACTCTTAGGGCTTTTACAGTTTTTACTCGCGCCTACAGAATTTCAACAACGTTATGTCTTCGCTGATTTGGTCCTGAGGCACACTTTCACCTAAGAAACTACGTTAAAAATCAAAATATTGCTCTGAAAAATCAAGAATTATTGTTAAAAAGCTTCACCATCCTTTATATATAACTATGTGTTGCAGTTTTTGGTGTAACGGAATCATTGGACCTTACTTCTTCGCAAATGAGACTGGAGCAACTGTTACGATGAATAGATATTGCTATCAAGCTATGATTACTGACTTTGTATAGCTGGAATGAAAGCTATTGGTGTAAACGACGCTAGTTTTCAATTAAAGTTACCATTGCTTTGATCGCAACAGATCTTGAGCGTGAAGTTACATTAAAGATAATGTCGCAATCTTCTCAAGCACACACAGTCGTAAATGTGATAGAATAATGGTAATGGAAAATATCATAAAAAGTGTGAGCTCTTTAAGCGTAGCTCTAGAGCCCATTTGTTTTTACTGCTTTTCGTTATTTATGGCATAACCTTCTCTGCTGACTTTACTAAAAAATACTTTCTTTTTTCATATCAAAATACACCTCTTCTTGGACTTCCGCATTCTTACCTGTGTGTGTTATATATTTTATCCTATCTTTGTTTTTAAAATATTTTCTTTTCACTTTAGTTAATGTAATAAGCAAAGTTTACAGAATCCAATTATCGAATTTTAAATTATTAAGAAATATTTAATTTCCCAACTTTACTTTTGTTAATTATTGCCTTAAATAATTAACAGAAATCATTAATTACCCTCAAAGATTTAATTATACGCAAACGATTAAGTACATCCCATAACGTTATGCCTTCAAAGACATAATTTATAACAAACAAAAAAAAAAACAATCCTCCAAGTAGCTTTCTCAATATAAAAAAGAACATAAGAAACAAAAACAAAAATTCACAAAAATCTCTGTCTGTTGGTCTATCTTCCTATAAGAGAGGTTATATATGTCTTGTTTTCTTGCCTTCACATTCGCTTAAACCGCGTGTTTATCATTCAATAATTTATTTCATTATTTTTTCCAATAAGTAGATGGACTATTAGTGAATATCTTTTAAGCTTTTATGGATAATTTTATACATATGTACGTATATACATAATGACTTATAGACACTGAGAAACATGCTTTTATTGGCTTAAGAAAAGTTCACAAATAGGCCTTCGTCTTCTTTATAATGCTGTTGTTCCATACTATGTTACGTGTTGTACTTGAACGTAGAACGGTCGCACAAATATATCTGTTCAACAGAGATTTTCAACGCAAAGAACACGTTTAATGTTCGAACATAAATGGAATGAAATGAAATGGAATGTGTTTATAATCAGCCAATTATTGTTAAAAAATATATAACAGTTATGGATATGCACACACGCATACCATGTGTACTTATATACAAGCGGCGTAATTGTGTGAAATTATACCCATGGGTACTGTGTCAGAGAAAAAGACAAATTGAAAAAATTGAATCGAGAAAACAAATAAATTTAAATAAATAAGAAATGATATAAAACACATGTACATAAGTATATGAGAAAAATTTTAAAAATATACGAGATTGGTTCAAAAATTTAATGACGTTTAAAATGTTGTTTATTATTATGTATTATCTATTACTTATTATCTATTATCTATTATCTATTATCTATTATCTATTATCTATTATCTATTATCTATTATCTATTATCTATTATCTATTATCTATTATCTATTATCTATTATCTATTATCTATTATCTATTATCTATTATCTATTATCTATTATCTATTATCTATTATCTATTATCTATTATCTATTATCTATTATCTATTATCTATTATCTATTATCTATTATCTATTATCTATTATCTATTATCTATTATCTATTATCTATTATCTATTATCTATTATCTATTATCTATTATCTATTATCTATTATCTATTATCTATTATCTATTATCTATTATCTATTATCTATTATCTATTATCTATTATCTATTATCTATTATCTATTATCTATTATCTATTATCTATTATCTATTATCTATTATCTATTATCTATTATCTATTATCTATTATCTATTATCTATTATCTATTATCTATTATCTATTATCTATTATCTATTATCTATTATCTATTATCTATTATCTATTATCTATTATCTATTATCTATTATCTATTATCTATTATCTATTATCTATTATCTATTATCTATTATCTATTATCTATTATCTATTATCTATTATCTATTATCTATTATCTATTATCTATTATCTATTATCTATTATCTATTATCTATTATCTATTATCTATTATCTATTATCTATTATCTATTATCTATTATCTATTATCTATTATCTATTATCTATTATCTATTATCTATTATCTATTATCTATTATCTATTATCTATTATCTATTATCTATTATCTATTATCTATTATCTATTATCTATTATCTATTATCTATTATTTGAAGAAATTGAAGAACTGGTGAAAAAATGTTAACACTTAACAAGTTATTCAAGAACTGGTTTATGTCGCTTAAATGGTATGACCTTTTGTCGTTATACAAGCGACATTTCACAGTATTTTGCATAGAGATTAAGTTTTTAAGGCTTTTATAGTTCTCACTCAGACAGACTACAGATTTACACAACATCGTATCTTTGCTGATTTGTTCCTTGAAATGCATTAAGCTGATCCGAAAAGTCATCAAAATATTATTTTTAGTGATTTTGAGTCCGTTGAAAAATGACGTTTTCTGTTGAACCATTAAAAAATAAGTGTTCGGATATAACTTATAATCGTTACGGTCCCTGAGCAAAAGTAGTCAGTCAAAATTTCA
Source organism: Wohlfahrtia magnifica (assembly GCA_023159175.1). Taxonomy (NCBI): domain Eukaryota; kingdom Metazoa; phylum Arthropoda; class Insecta; order Diptera; family Sarcophagidae; genus Wohlfahrtia; species Wohlfahrtia magnifica. The sequence continues at coordinate 105,519 of JAKWBJ010000142.1, read as the reverse complement.
ATCACTAATCTTTGTTAGTTATAAGAGGTTCCGCTCGGTCATGGTCACTTTTGAAATGCACTGTTCTATAATCAACTACAAGCTCATAAACACATTTTTTGGCATGCAACTACATAAGCTTATCCTTGATAATCTGCATACCTGTGTGGTCTTCTATGAGCAACTATTCAGTACTCGATCTAAAATATTCTGCTGATTTAGTTGAAATTCACAGATATGACTGAATGTTAAGTGTTTTTGATTAAGAAAAGAGATCATCAATAAAACGAACTTATATTTTAATAGGATAAGAAAATATCTACTAAAACAATACTCTAAATAAATCGAATTTAAGAAAGACTCTATTAAAAAATAAAACACATTTCTTGCCGAAATAGAAATGTCTTGTAAAAAGCCACGGAATTAACAAACTGCACTTTTGTTGAATAATAAAACCTATATACCGCTCTTTTAACTGTATTTTAACATTTTTTATTAAAAAAAAAGTTATTTTTAAATTATCCACTAACCATTTTTGTTATTTTATTTTTTAAAATCTTGCTTTAAACACAAATAAATTCATAGAGGAAAGTCCCAATTAACAGCTTCAATTATGTGGAAGCCCGAATGTAACACGTATTTACGTTTTAAATTAAATTTTCCATTTTTTTGTTTTACTTTCTAAATTTCATATTTACCAGGGTACGTATTATTTTCTTTACACTTATTGTTAGGTCTGTCTTTGTATGTGTACAAAGATACAATAATCAGCATACGTATGTGGTGTGTATGTGTTAATGACATAATTAACACAACGAAATATCAAACATTTATGGCTTCGTATGTGGTAGTTACGAATACATATTAGAGCATTGACATTATCGCTTTTAACGATAAAGGGTACGAAAACATTTGAAGACCTTTTATAAGGATTTTAAAGTAATTTTTTAATTTTTTTCTAAAGCCAAGATCCCACTATCGGCGCATTGTAGCGATTTTAATATTATTTTATGTAGCGAAAATGTAAATTCACTGAATTTTTTCAAATATTATTACTTTTTAACCTTTTTAAACCGTTTGAGTTCTTTTTAAAATGCGTCAAAATAAAATGAACACCAGTTTGTTGTTATTTTACTTTTTTTACTCCCACACTTTTTCTTTATGCAGTTTATCTTAAATCAGCAAATAATATTCGCTTATACAACACTTTTATTTACGCCTAAAAACGACTTTACTGTCTGACAGCCAAACGATAACTATTTGAGTGCAATAAAGGTAATCATGTTTTCTTATTTATTTTATTTAAATAAAAATAAATATTGTTACGTTTTTACCTTTTTAAAAACGTGTTTTTATGAGTTCGTAGATTGTAGTTAAAATAAAATAAATTTTGTGTTTGGTTTTAATTAAAAATCCTTTATTCAACACCGTTATGTGCACCACTGCTTGAAACCTTTTTACAGGCAATAACAATTTTTATTCTTAATTTATCTGTCTGTAAACAACAACAATTGCTCGACAGATCTTTCTACTTAAAAATCTTCCAATCCGATCGTAGTTATAACTTAGGTCCGTTCACAACCTTTTCAACCAGAGGTTATCCACACTTAACTCTCTTTACTGAGTTAGCTCCAACTTAACAGGTTTTTTAATTCACGATTCACTTTACGAGTTTACTCCTTATAAACTCTCTTCACACAAACCACATTCGCTGAGTTTACGACACATAAACTGATTGCTGTTCGCATTGATGTGCTTTTTATATGGCTGAGTAAACAACACATCGAAAGCTCACGAACCTCTTGATATTTCAGGTAGATTCCATTTCTTTCTTTTAATTTCTTTTAAGTTCTTTTGTAGCCCTGAGTATGTGAACATCTACCTTTTTCAGCTCTTAGTGTTTGTTGTTGCTTGTTTATTGTCTGTTACTTGTTTTCTTTGCTGCTTAATTATTGTTGTTGACGTGTTATCTTTATTTACTTTAGCTCTGCTAATGGTTGTTGTTGTAGATTTGCTTATTTGTAAACAGCATGTATAAGTTGTTCTTGCAGCTTTTGTTTATTTATTTTAGCGATGTAATAAACGCAGTGGTGTCCACCTTATTTTCGTAACAATATTTAAAAATGTTGTTACAATTTTGTAATAAAGGGTCCGCCAAATAATTTTTTTTTTTTTTTTTAGAAAATGCTTTAAGAAAACTACTGAATATTTTCTCAAATTTCTTTTTTTATTTAAAAGTACAATCCTTCCAGTTAACAATGGCAAATAATTTGATTAAAATGGCTGCTCGGCTGGCCATGCAGTAGCCTACACAATCGGTCCAATTTTTAAGCACATTATCGATTGTGAGCTGCTGTATTCAAGCAATGGCTTCACGAATAATGTCCTTTAAAGCGTCAGTTGTCTCTGGCTTGTTGGCGTAACACTTATCTTTGACGGCACCCCACAACTAATAGTCCAGTGGTGTCAAATCGCAGCTCCGAGGTGGCCAAACGACATCAGCTCTGCGGCTGATAATGTGATCTTCAAAAACAGGGCGGAAAACATCGAGTGTAGCTTTAGCTTCGGCTGTGTGGCACGTAGCGCCGTCCTGTTGAACTAAATGTTGCTAATATCCTCCTCTTCAATTTTTGTGAACAAAAATTCGTTCAACATGGCCCGCTAACGATAGCCATTGACTGTAATGGCCACTCCTTGCTCATATTCGAAGAAAAATGGCCCAATTATGCTTCTCGACCAAAATCCGCACCAAACAGTGACTCGTCTTGGGTGTATCGGCTTTTCGAGGTATGCGTGCGGGTTTTCTATAAAATAAAATTTTGCTTGGTTACATACCCGCCAAGATCAAAATGAGCTTCATCTGAAAAGATGATTTTTGATTCTGCAATATTACCATGATTTTCAAAGTAATGTCGCAATATTTCCCAGCGTTGTTCAAGCGTATACATAAACATATTCGTTCAGCGGAAGGATAAAACTAATTATCTGTCAAATCAGACATGAGCTAAGTGTTACCATTCACGAAATAAGATAGTCTTAAAACGAAAAGCTATAAAATTCATTTGTCAGGGCCTCAGAAGCCTTTAGTCCAAGATATTTTATATTTAGAACTCCACAATCTGAATGTATTACTTTCAGACTACGCTAAATAAGTTAATCTTCACCCATTATTGTCTTATAATTGTATGCTTATATAGGTATGCTAACTGGTTTGTTACTTCTAATTCAATATTTTGAAAGTCTTTATAAAATTTTGACAAACTGTTCTTGCTGTACTCGATAGAATCCAACAAAAAAGAGAAAAAAAATTATATTTCTTCTCTCTTTTTGTTTCCTGTTACATATTTGCTAATATTTGTTACATAAATGTTAAATAATGTTGATTTTCTTTACAAATCAGGGCTTATTTTTCGTTAAATAAGGCCTTTTTTAAAGCCGTGGCAATTCATTCAAATATTATTATTCCCATCTGTGTTATTATGCGTACGTGTAAGCATACTTGCACGTTCAAATGAATTTCAAATAAAAATAAACTTTTGCTTTTAAGAAGTCATTTAAAAATAAAAATAAAGAACCTTAAAGGGAAAATATGCTGCATTCAAAACAAAGTAAGGAAATAAGCAGGTATAGTATAAAGGAAAGCAGGTATAATATTAATAAACAATAGAATAGTGAAAGTGGATGAACTTTAATCACTAAATAATGCCAGAAAATATTTAAAGTAATGAAGGAATGTTTTTTAAAACATATGGTTTAACTAATAGATATGTAGAGATTTTGTTAATATTTGTATATTATACAGAAACGAACGAACGTTAACTGAGCAACAACATTTAACAAAAATTATGGTAGACGGACGACAAGCTTCCAGTGTGCTAGATGTGCGAACTATCCGGGGAGCTAACATCGACTCGGACCAGTACCCCGTTATAGCCTGGAGTCGCACTCGCTTATAGAATGCACACAAAGACAGCTCTACGTCGAAAAGCTGCAATCACAACAGGTGGCCAAAGATTATGCAGCACAGCTCTTACTGCAGCTCAACCAGACCTCTCCACAGTTTATAATAGCGCAGTAGAACTTCATCTCTCACTGCATGCGTATAGCGGCAAAGCAGGTGGTTGGTTTTTACCTGCTTCGGTGAAGCACCTGTTATGATGATGAGTGCCACTTAGCTAGCGCAGAGAATGATGCAGCATACGGAAACACTCTACGGAGTGCCATCACAAGAAGAAAAGGAAAAAAATTTTCTCCGGCGTAAAAACGGGAAGCGGAAAGGCTAAAGTGTAAAAAACTTGAAATGCTGGGCAACAGGAATATAATCCGAAAATTTTTCCAAAATGTCAGACGCCAGATGGAAGGTTTCAGAGCTAGTGTTGGTTCCTGTAGGGATAAAGATGCCAATTTGGTGACGGATGCTCAGAGTATGCTTAGGTTATGGACAAATAACTTCTTTCAGTTACTGAATGGTAGAAGCAGTAGTCTGGAGACAGCAGAAGAAGAATCAGAACCCCAAATCGATGATGACGGAATTGTTGTACCCATCACCTGATTATAGTTTCAGAACTGGCGCTGGATCCTGTAGGGATGAAGATGACAATTTGGTGACGGATGCTCAGAGTATGCTTAGGTTATGGACAAATAACTCCTTGCACTTACTGAATGGTGGAAGCAGTAGTCTGGACACCGCAGAAGTGAGTCCGAACTCCAAATCGATGACGACGGAATTGTTGTACCCATCACCTGATTGTAGTGAGGTACGAATAGCTATATTGGGGTAGACGAACAACAAAGCCGCTAGAGGCAACGGACTGCCAGCTGTGCTATTCAAAGCCAGGGGCAAAGAGTTGGAAGAGCGCATGCATGCGCTGCTTTGTAAAATATGGTCAGAGGAATGCATGCCAAACCATTAGAAACTGAGCGTGCGTTGCTCCGTTTATAGGAAGGGTGATCCTGCCATCTAATATCGCTTACAAGATCTTATCAAACATATTATGCGAGCGGCTGAAGCCCATCGTCAACAAACTGATCGGGACCTCTCAGTGCAGTTTCAGGCCTTGTAAGTACGTCAAATCCTGTAGAAGACCCGTGAGAAGAACATCGGCACACAACACCTATTCGTTGCCTTCGACAGCACAGATAGGAATTGCCTATACACCACCATGTCTGAGTTTGGTATCCCAGCTAAACTTATACGACTATACAGTATGACTTCGAGCGCCACTGAAATCCCTGTCAGAATTGGGAAGGACACTTCCCGGTCGTTTGGTACTAAACAAGGTTTTAGACAAGGCGATTCCCTTTCATGTGATTTCTTCAATCTTTATTTGAAACAATTATTCGTGCCGCTGGGTTTAATCGCCTGGTCACCATATTCCACAATAGACATTGTTGTTCTTAATACCCCGTCATATCTAAAACAAGCGTACAAAATGGGTCTCGTGGTGAATAAAGATAAGAGTAAATATTTTTTGTCGTGGACACAGCGTCACTGCTGACGATCACAATTTTGAAATAGTGAAGGATTTTGCCGATCTTGATACCAATATTAATACCTTGAACAACGTCAGCCTGGAGATCAAACGGAAAATCACTCTTGCTTACAGATGCTCTTTTGGGCTCAGTAGGCATTTGAGAAGTAGAGCACTTTCTTGATGAACCAAACTCACGCTTTTCAAAATACTAATAATACGGGTTTGCTATATGGCACAGAAGCATGGACACAGTCGAACAATAACAAAAATGTTTAAGGAGCATTCGAGAAGAAAATATTTTGGAAGATCTTCGATCCTGTACGAGTAGGAGATGAGTCTGTACGAGCTACACAGGGACGTGGATATAATTAAGCGAATTAAGATACAGAGCAGCTACGGTGGCTAGGCTACGTCTCCCGTATGGATAGAGAATTTTCGTAAGGCAGGCCTTTGATACGGGAAAAGAATGACCGAATCTTCGTTGGAGAGATTAAGTTTTGCAAAACCTGACGGCCTTGGAAATCTAAAACTGGTGCCAGCTAGCGTGGGATAGATCCGACAGATAGTTGTTGCGCCATATAAATAAGTAAGTAATATCTTAAGAATGGAAAAAGTAAGAGTGTCAGCATTTGATTTGAATGATTTCATGGTCAAAAAGAGAGCAGAATTGAAAAAGTGAACGTAATACTTTCTATAGAACTAAATATTTACTGTGACTTAAATTTTTCATATATCGGGTAGGCCATTTATCAGTTTAATTTTGAACCTGCGACTTTTTCGAATCTGGCAATACTAATGTTATTCTATTCTGTCACAAAATTCAGCATATTATCTCCACTGAACGAAATGAATCGATTTACGCTTGAGAAACGTTGAGATGTATTGGAAATTTATTCTTAAAACAAAGACAATTGGTCGGAAATTGCAAAAAAATCAAACAAAATGGCAAAAATCCGTTTTTCGGATGAAGCTCAATTTCATCTTGGTGGGTACGTAAGCATAAAATATAAGCAAAATTGCCATATTTGTGGCTCAGAAAACCCAAATATGGTCTTAGAAGCCAATGCACCTACTACTAGTGACTGTTTGGTGTGGCTTGTGAAGTAGAGACATCAGTGGCACATATTTCTTTGAAAATGAGGACGGCGCAACCATTACGGTCAATGAAGACAGCTATCGCACCACAATAACCGATTTTTTTCCAAGTATTGATGTGAACGGGGTTGGGTTTCAACAGGAAGGTGTAACTGGCCATACATCTCATGACACAAACGATTAATTGCGACCAACGTTTAATTAACCAAAATAGTGCTGTCAGTTGGCCGCCTAGAAGCTGCGATTTGACACAGTTGAACCATTTTCTGTGGGGCGCCATTAAACACAAGTGTTATTCCGACCAACCAGAGACAGCTCAGCATTTAAAAGCCAACATTCGTGGTGATATTTGCGAAATACGACCCCATACACTTGAAAAATTTCTCGAAAATTGGTCCGAACTAATGGGGTACTGTGAGGCCAGCCGCGGCAGCCATATGAAAGAAATAATATTTCATTTCTAACCGGAATACTTATACTTCACAAAAAAAAAAATAAATAAATAAATAAAAAAGATTTAAACCGTTTTTGTTTTATTGCATTTTTGAATTTCACTTTTGATTTTTTTTCTCCGTCACTTTTCCAGAGGTCATATTAGCTTTCCGCAAAGCATCCATTGCTTTGTTTCAGTTTCTATAATCAATTTGGTCTTTCGAGCTAAGTAGATGATTAATCCACTGTAGCTTCCTCCATATGATTTTGCGTAGTGGTGAAGATCTTTGCTAATTGGTGGTGATCTTTACTTTAGCATTGTAATAGGGTTGACAGACTGGCAAACATTTGTTTGCAAACATCGCAAATTGCCAATCGCTTTCATGGAGAAGTAAGTTATTCATGTATAAATACATGGATGTATACATATAGAGGACTTGGCGAAAAAATTTAATTGTTGTTTCGAATGTTTAATAAAGAGGCTTCAACTTCCCTCCAGACAACTCCATAAAAAAAAAGAAAAAAGACCCCCTGACCTTCCCGCATGCCTCTGGCGATATTGACAAACATCAGACGAACGATCAGGAAAAAAACGCCACCTACTGGGAACAAATTAAAGGGGTGATATACTAGCAAACATTTGTTCGCAAACATCACAAATAGTCAATCATGAAGAAATAAGCTATCCATGTATATATACATGTATGTATACATCCATGTATATACAGATCCATTTATGTATATATACATCCATGTATATATACATCCATGTATGTATACTTCCATGTATATATACATCCATTTAAAAGATTGACTATTTGCGATGTTTGCAAACAAATGTTTGCCAATATTCTTTAATTTTTTCCCAGTAGGTGGCGTGTTTTCCTGATCATTCGTCTGATGTTTGTCAATATCGCCAGAGGTATGTGGGAAAGTCAGGGGTCTCTTTCTTCTTCTTTTTTTTTTTTTTTTGATGGAGTTGGCTGCAGGGAAGTTGAAGTCTCTTTTTATTAGGCATTCGAAATCACAATTAAATTTTTTCGTCATGTCCTCTGCTGGAGCTCGAACCTGGGTCATTTGTGTTGTTATGAGTGCGCTCTAACCCTTGCATGCCACTCCAAAAACGTTTAAGTGGCCCACCCTATATTTTACGTTGTCTTTGAACTACTTTTACAAGCATTTGAAAACATGAGTACATACATAATTTTAATTCAAATAAAAACGTGTTTTTAATAATCTGGATATCAACCTTAGTTTTGATACTGTAGGTGTTTAAAATTTTAATTTTTGAAAGCAAACGAAATAAACTGTGAGCCTCTGTATGCAAAATACATAGCTAAGGTTGACTTCTGGATAATAATTGAGATGTGTATAGCGAACATGCCGGGTTTTATTTTTACGCAATAGTGGTTAAGTTTTTTCATCAAATATTAGGCGAATGTGACCTTAACTTAAGTAATAAGTAATTCTAAAACAAATTCTAAATTTAAATTTGACCTTCGTGTTACCCATTAGCTAAGTTGACCATGAAGACGCAGTTGCTATAATTTTACACTGATAAGGGTCATTTTTGAAGCACTTAATATGTATATTGTTTTTGTACGCTACTGCTATAATTATTCTTTCCCTTTTAGCTGCAATATCTAAGCTTATAATGGCACATAATTGCGTTGAAGAAAAATAAAAAAACTTTTCAAATGTTCTCAAACACCATTTTCTAACATGTTTAATGAGTAAAATAAATACATAACGAAAGAATACACACAATAAATTTTAATTATACCGAGAAACACTGTTACTCTTAATAAAAAAGTGAATAAATAAAAAAGGAAACACTAAAGAGAAGCAAGGAAACATAATAAATCATTCAACAAAAGGAGAAAATAAAAGAAAAACATTTAAAAAAAAGTAAATAAAAGAAAGCGAAAACAAGCTGTTGGCTTTGTTGGAATAACAAAAAAAAAAAACGAAGAAAAATTGCATTTCATTGTGGTGTTGCCATTATGGCAAAGCACTCTCTAACATACACTCAAACATTTTTTTAAGCAATTGGCTAACGAAGAAAAAAAACGTTGCTTTAAATTTAAAAAAGGCAACACGCACACGAACGCACGCCACTATATAACAAGGGAAACGTCAACATAAATTGCAATTAAAAAAAAAAAAAACACAAAAATCCTTTGAAAGCAACTTCAAAAAAGTCAAAGAGACCAAACCAACGTTTATATGTATGTGAGTACATAACTAATACTATCAAAGGATCACGCACATATATAAGATTAGAAAAAATCTTCTTTTGCAAAAGCCTTAGAAGCAACACACGCACTCCAGCTATGATTCTTTTTCAACCCAAAAAGAAGCAGGTCCTTTTACTCTCCTAAAAGCTCTGTGGCGGTGTTAGTGGTCTGTTGTAGTGTAGCTCTGAATATTTCATGATTCCGAGAGTATCTGTCGGTTTGTTAAGTTTTTATAACATTATGGCTGTGGTTCTTTATTGTTTTTTTTTTTCAAATTTTTTTTATTAATTCGCTTCACAAAAAAAAAAAAAAAAAAAAAAATTCTCAACTTATTTTTAGGAAGAAGCCTTATGTTTAATTTTTGAGTTTTTAAAGTTATAAATTAACGACTCTACTCTTTTACAGGTGGTGTCATTTGTTTTATAGCTTCAAGTGTCAGTTATTACACTATGCAACATATGGAAAAAAATGCTCTGACCATGGATAACCATTATATTGTTTTGATGCCCTATGGTCGCCCAACTTCAAAAATCATAAGCTTTTCAGATTCTATGGGTAAGTTTTTTTTTAAGAATTTTTATTCAATTTTTTTTTTCTAAAAAGTGAGATTTTGAAGAGGCTGTAACATATATGGTATTTCATACATCTTATGATAACTTTGTAATAACTCATTCGATTTCGTTAGTATAGAGCACCAAAAAATATATTCAATAGCAAAAGTATTTTTGCTTGTTGCAAGGTGTTATTGGGTAAACAAGTTAATAATGTCGATTTGGCAACATATGGCATAACTGTCACATATGGTTTGTGTCAATAATAACATATATGGTATTTCGGAGGGTAAGCATCTCTCAATATAATACAGTATTCGATGGACGCCAAAGTGTAGGCACACATTTTTTCAATCGCTATAATAACGTAGAATTGCGTGCCTAAAAAAATGTTTTGAGGGAAAGCCTGATAACCTACTTTCACTTGAAGAACACGGCTGTTTAAAGTAATCGATTATTGGTAGACCTGGTCAGCCGAATTAGTTTGAAGATGGGAGATTGGAAGCACTACTCGACGAAGATTATTGTCAAGCGCAGGAAGGCACACAACAAGCCATTTCCCTACGCTTAAAAACATTTGAACTCATTGAAAAGCTAGAAAATTTGGTCCCATATGAATTAAAGCCCGGAGGCGTTGAAAGGCGATTTTGCATGTCGAAAAAGATGCTTGAACGCTACAAAAAGAAGTAATTTTTGCATTGTATTGTTACTGGGGATGAAAAATTGATACATTACGATAACCCAAAGCACAAAAGTTGTACCACATTGATCAAAGAGTTGCGAGCTCGGTGTGGTGTTGCATCTCTTCAAACGGGTGCTGTGACCCACATCACGGCAGTAGTTTAGATAGTCTCCGACTCTTCACCATGGTGTGAATGTTATGAGTGTCCTAACAACACGCCTTTGAATTGGTACTCACTTGTGATATTCACTTGTGTTTATCATGGTTATAGGTGTTGGTATAGTATTCACCCGTGCCATCGGGGCAAGCCCAGATAGCACACTCTCTTCGACCACCCCAATTTACATATTGCAAGGGGAAGGTCTAAAGAGGGTGCCCTAAACACTCTGATCTCTAGGATCGAAACAGCCCTTTTTGTTGGGGAAATTACTCTCTGTGTCTTTATTGATGTTGAGATGGCCTTTGATAACACTGGCTATTGCCCAATCGAAAGGGCTATGATGAAACGGGGGATTGAACTGTGTACTATCTTCTGGGTTTGGAGCATGCTGATTAGTAGATAGATCACCACAACGCTGGGTAAGGTGTCAGTTTAGATAATGGCTAAGAAGGGATTTCAGCAAGGGGGCCATTGCTTTAGTCCTTAGTCATGAACGATCTTCTAGTCAGACTAATTTAGTGTGTCTATGACTCTATAGGAGAGGCGGCTGTCGTAGCTCTCATCGTCGTTGGCAAGTATGATATTGATGTTGTATTACTTGATATCTGGCAACGACCCCTAAACTTTATGTAATGTTGTGATACAGAGCGGTTGTGGCTCAAGCTGAATAAGACGACAATTGTTCCTTTCACTAGGAGCTTAAAGTTAAGCGTAAAGCCCATCTCACTGAAATTCCTAGCGATTACTTTCGACGGGAGACCGTATTGGAACGGGCATTTAAATGCCGTTCTAGGTAAGGCTACAGGAGCAATGAAGTCAGGAGTTTGGGTCTTTGCAATAGAATCATTTATTGGTTGCATACCATGATCATCATACCGATAGTTTCTTTGGCATCAATTGGCTGAACAAAGGCTTTGCATAAATAGATGCAGAAGTCGGACCTGTTTGGCCTTAATAGGTGCAATGGAAATTTGTCCCACTGTAGTCGTGGAAGCTTTTATCAGTTGAAGCCCACTGCATATCTTTATAATGAAGTCTGCTGTTCTGGGAGCTCCCACATTGTTAATACGTGACTGTCCTAACTAGGTGGAGTATAAGAGTCACATGAGCATAATGAGGCGTATTCCCGACTTTGAAACACTGTTGAGCAGGAGTGACGTGTCTTAATTTTCGAGCGCCATTCCACACGATAGTGAGAAATAGAACCATGGGGTCTCTAGTATCAACCAGAACTGTCTACTGTGGTAAACAAATGGATTTAAAAGGGATAGTGGTGTAAGAGATGGAATTTTCGGTCCTAATACCAAAGCCTGGGAACCATGGAGGCAAGTGGCCCAGCACGTATTAACATAGAACGTGGAATCAAGGGAGCTTCTATGAATATATCGGCTGGGCCAATTTACGGTTTAAATTTGAACAAGCGGCTATTTCGAATCTCTCATTCTATTACGTTATTCTACTCTGTCAAAAAATTTAGTATATTATCTCCACTGAAAGAAATGAATCGGTGTATGCTTGAGCAAAGTTGGGGTTTATTGGAAAACCCCAAGCAAGGAAGAACAGTAAAGAAGGACTAACAGTGCTCGGTATACGCAAGATTATTGCTTAACTTCTTGAAACTGGTTTCACTGTTGATGCGCCGAGACCTAAGCGTGCTCGTACGGTGAGTACACCCAAAAAATTGAAGTTGTGGCTCAGAGACCTATCGCACCATGCTGGCTGACTTTTTTGTGCCCTTTCTTCATGGTATTAATGTGAACGATGTTTGGTTTTAACAGGATAATGCAACTTGTCACACATCTCATGCCACATTCAATTTATTGCATCAAACGTTTGATGGCCGTTTAAGTAGCCGAAATAGTGATGTCGGTTAGCCGCCAGGAAGCTGCTTTTTGACACCGTTGGACTATTTTCTGTGAGGCGCCGTTAAAGACAAGCATTATTCCGACAAGCCAGAGATAATTCAATATTTGAAAACCAACATTCGTATGCCATTGCCGAGATACGACTCCATACACTCGAATAAGTTCTCCAAAATTTGTTCGATCGAATAGGGTACTGTGAGGCCAGCCGCGGCAGCCATATGAATGAAATAAAATTTAATTTACAACCGGAACAATTGTACTTCACAACAATAACAAAAATTAAATATACTCCAATAGTCAAGCGGCACTAAAGGCCCTTTCTTCGGAGTATATAGACACGAATGTTAACAAACTGAAATTGGACAACAAGATAACGCTTTGTTGGGTCCCTGTACACGCTGGCTCTATGGAAAATGAGAATCCACTGACCGTATTGTGCTGGTCCACGGCCAGGGGGAAGATCGACTAATAGGATCATGGGCTACCATCGTCATTTTGTGTGCAATCCACGGATTTAAAGCAGTTGAAGCATCATATGAGACCATTCACCCATAAAAAGTAGTTGTGTCACTTGGGTAAGACAGCTATTAAGAGACTTCTTGGCCTTTTAATGGGTCATTACTCTTTTTGATTTCATCTCTTCGGCTTTAACGCAGCACCTAATTTGGAGAGGGAGGAAGAACAGAAGACGGAGCATATTCTCTATGAATGTTTTGCTTTGGCAAACATTCGGGGACGAACTTTTACGGATGCCATAATGGGACCTGAACAGGTTTATAGGCTACCCATTGGAGATATTGCTGTTTCCATACACAAGTTTAGGAGTATTATTCTGGAGACTGTTTCGTTTGGCACTTTCAGATTGATCGAATAGTCATCCGCCTAGAGGTATGGACTCGATGGGATTTCTACCGCCGTCAGCTGTTGTGCTGACGGCTCTAACCCCGAACTGTGTGGCACAATAGATTTTTCTATGACGCAGTGACGTGGCTAGTTGGGCTTTTATAAAATCGCTTAAAAATCGATTTATAAAAACGATTAGGTGGGTGTAGATAAGTGTTTAAGAGATGTAGTCTATCGCACGATAGTGGATAATTACTTTATGAGATATATTGAATTAAACCCTTGGTAGCTGTCTTGCGGATTAGCTATTAATCGAAACTAACCGACAGTCTACTTTCTTTCTTACGTTTTGTTTTATTTGTTGTGGCTTCTTTTTTACAGCAGAGCCTCAATGTTGCAAAAAGTTTTTCTTTTAATAAAAAACTGGCCTGAAAGGCCCTTTGTAACCCTTTTATTTTTAATTTTGTGTTACGGCTGCTTAACAGCCATGAACATTATTCATGTTCACAAAGATATACGTGTATGTTCTTCACTTTGTTGTGAAAAGTTTTAAGCACAAGTGTGTTAATACGTACGTGCTTAGATGTTTTTTAAAGATGATAGCCATGAGTAACTAAGGCTGAGTAACCAGTTACATTTCTTCTTTCACATTTCGTAGAGTGTGTATAAGTGTGTACGTTAAAGAGTTTCTTACTTCCTTGTTTAGCTAATTTTTTTTTAGCAGCAATTGTATTTTACCAACTTGATCAAAAAGTTCTCGGAATTTAAATCTATATTATCCCCTTCAACTGCAACACACTTATGCCAGCGTTTGGTCTCATTTCCGAAGCATTTTTTATATTCGGTTTTCGGTATATTCATCAGTGCTTCCTGCAATTTTTTCATTATTTCCTCTCGGCGGCTGAAACGCGTTATTCGTAATGGTTTCTTAACTCGATTCAACAGAAAAGCGTTAGAGGGAGCCAAATCAGGTGAATTCGGTGGCTGTTGGAAGGTATTTTTTGCATTTTTCGCAATAATGATGGCACTGTGCGATGGTGCGTTATCATGGTGCAAAGTCCCACAAGGCTGGTCTCTTTCAACGTAATGCTTTCCACAAATGTCTCATAATGCCCAAATAATACTCATTGCGTACTATCTGGCCTTGATGCACTACACTGTTATAATCAATGAAAACTGAAAACGACTTGGTTTTTTTAATCTCGGAACATTTGATGAACGCCAATCACTTGCCTGATGTCTGCATTGAGTGTCGTACTCATAGACCCAAGTCTCGTCTCCAGTAATGATTCTTTCGCATTAAGCCTCGAAAATCATGTCTTTTGCGACCTCAACATGGTGCCTTTTTTGCATAAAACTGAGGTCTTTTGGCACTAAATTTGCTTCTAAAAGACGAAAATCCAAATCATTAACCAAAATGTCTTGGACGGATCCATAGGCAATGTTAAAGTCCTCCACTATCTCTTTAATGGTTAATTTACGGTTATTGAGCAAAATTTCCCTTACGTTATCAATATCATCGTCGGTTTTCGATGTCGATAGTCTGCCACTGTGTTCATCATCTTCGATTGACTCATGACCACGTTTGAACCGCTCGAGTCATTGGCAAATGAAAGTTTTCTTTAGAGAATCGTTGCCGAAACACTTTTTCAACATTTCCAACGTTCGCCCATTATTCAATCCGTTTTTTTACTCAAAATGTAATACCAGTTCGTTGTTTCAAATTTAAATCCATTTCTAAAATTTTAATAAATCTCAAACACACATGATAGACTCCTGGCTACGTAGCTTTTGCAAATGTCAAGCTATGACACTAATATTTAGCAGGAATATCAACAACAGATGTACCAATACAAAAAAACGAAAATCGGGACGTCGTGACCGTCACACGTGTGTTATTCCGGGAACTTTTTGATCAAGGTGGTATGTCCTTAAAACTCGAGAGAGACCTTGAAGACCATGTTTTTAGCGGTTTTATTTTTATTTTTATTAAATTTTTTGAACTTTTTTGATCATAAATTTTATTTGCCCTACGCGAACTTTCTATCTGGTGTTTTTTAATTTTTTATTATTTTACTGGCATGTTGTTTATGCTTTTTCCTACTATAAGTTTCAGTATATGGTGTACATAGTATAGTTACTGTCAACTAACGTACTTAAATATATATCGATATTAAGACCCGCAGGTCTTTAGCCTAAATAAGGTTTCAGTTCCTAATGTTTAGAGCGTTGACTTTCAAATTCTTTACATCAAGTTTTGACTTTCTTCAGGTATATAATTGAAATATCTTTTCCAATAAACTCATTATGATGTAGAATCTATTATAGTCGTTATTGCCTGGTCAATACTCACTCTCTTATTAGTTTTTATTTTAATTTATTTTATTTTTTTGCAAATTTACAACATTTACCACTTGATGTTCAAATATCGTAAATCAAGTTAAGTTGCTGTTGTAGTTTTATATGTTTTCTCCTAACCATACTTTGCAACCCTTCTTGCGCCACACAAGCAAATATAAAGCATTGAAGAAGACATGCAAATAAACATTCGCAAACACCCACTGGCAGAAATGCACTAATATTCACCTGAAACAAAAAATAATGAAAAAATAAACCCATATTTTTAAAAGAACATCAAAAAAGAATAAATATTAGGGTGGTTCGAACTTAGAAGAAAATGTAAAAGTAAAACCTTTTAATAAAATAATAATAATTGTCGTTATACCCATCAGGCACTATTTCGAGATATGGAAATGCTCTATTTTGCCGCTTCCGGCCTATGGTTTCTGCAGCAGATCTGCTGCTTTCCGAATATTGGGTACACAAGCTAATAATGGCGATTTATTTCTTGCAAAATGCATTTATTACATAACAAAATGAATTGATACATTATTCAAAGTATTGTGCATTGTTAGCCACTACTTTCTCCCATCTTTCTGGCAACATATGTAATCCACAATAAAAGAACTGCCCCGATTTTGAGGTAAAGAATGAATCAAGCCAATTTCAGATACCCTGTTCTGAAGTGAATTATATTCTAGTAAGGGCGTTCAACGTCGATCGAGACAAATGGTAGTCAGAAGGGGCAAGGTCTGGGCTATAGGAAGACTAAGCCAAAACTTCCCATCCACTGTTTATCAAACAGTTTTTGACCGATCTTGCAACATGTGACCTAGCATTGTCTTGGTGAAAGATCATGGCTTCGTGTCTGGTTGAATATACTGGTCATTTTTCGTTGATGGCTCTCTTCAAACGAATCAATTGTGTTTGGTACAGTTCCACTGTGATCGTCTGACCCGATTTCAACAGCTCGTAATACAAAACGCTCTTCTGATTCCACTAAATACAGAGCATTACCTTTGCGTCATTGATATTCAGCTTCGGCGTTGATTTGGCTGGTTGGACAGGCTTTACATATGACTTTTAGAGCTTGGTGTTATCGTAATGAATCCATTTTGCATCACCAGTAACAATACAATGCAAAATTGACTTTTTTTGTAGCGTTCACGCATCATTTCCGACATTCAAATTCGCCTTTCAAATTTTTTCTCTGTTTTAATTTATATGGGACTCGATTTCCTTGCTTTTAAATGAACTCCAGTGATTTTAAACGTAGGGAAGTCCCAATGATAATGCAATTTCTTCTTGTGTTTGACAACAATCTTTGTAATGTTTTCAGTTTCTCACCTTCATACTTTTTCGGCTGACCAGGCTTCTCTATGTCTTCTATGTCAAAGTCACCACTTTTGAAACGGCCAAGCCATTGTTGACAAGTATTTTGAGTTGGTGCATATTGACCGTAAGCTTCTACCAACAACCAATAACTTTCGGCAGCCGTTTTCTTCAAATGAAAGAAATTTATAAGACTTCGCGCAAAACACGTGTTTAAGGCACGAAATTCGTCGTAGAGTCGCGAAAACACTCAGCTGCTCTGAGAACAGCGAAGATCTCGGCCTGAAAAACACTGCATTCATTCGGGAGTCTAAAGGAGAATTTAATGCTTTAGTGCCTCCTCGGTCTTAGATCCATCTGTAAAAATGGTGTGGCCGTCGTAAACTCCATCAACCCCACGCCAAGACTCTCTATCCGGAAAAACTGCCCAAGTCACATTACCTGACCTTATAGTCCGTTGAACCAGCACGGAACACCAAATGCGCAACTCAGTCAAGTCCCCAAAAAATGGCAGAGTGTCCATAACTCAGAGCCTTAGCCAGGCTCCCTTCAAAAATCCTCAAGAAATTCCTAGCAGCCCTTCCCTTCACCACAAACTCAAGGGAGGTCAGGCTCAAGATAATGTCCAGCGCTGCCAGAGGAGCACTTCTAAAGGCACCCGATATGCCCAAAGTAGCACACATATGTACCTTATTTAGAAGCCTTCTCCGACTGGCATTTTCCAAGACTGTCCACCATACGATATAGCCATAGGTGAGAACAGGTATGACTATGGAGTCATAGATTCACCTCACCATCGCCGGGCGAAGACCCCATCTCCTACAAATGGCACTTCTAACCGTATAGTGGGTTACAACGTCGTTATTTCTTGGCTTGAAATTCCTTTGTCTTTTGGCATTTGTTGTCTATGTTTTTCTTTTTTATTTCCTTCACATAACATAAGAGGCTATTTATTCTGGAGACTCTACGGTATTTTTTAACGTTGTCTTGCCTAATCTTAGTACTCCTCATTTCCTTTTAAATTTATCATATTTTAAGATGTGTACCACAATAGCTCCACTGACTAAGTTGATCTAAATGGTTTAGACAATTTACTTTCTTCCATATTCTTTTGGAGTCAGTTAATTTTCATTCTTATCTTCTATCTATTCTTATAGGTATAGACCCTCCCTAATATATATTCATACAAAATTTACGCTTAAATAAATGATTTTTTGGTTGGTTGGTAGTTTGGCTTGATGTATGTGCCTGTAGTTCTTTGGCTTTTGGTTTTTCTTATATTCGCTTTGGCTTTTAACTATTTTCCTCTTTATTTACTTTCAGTTTTCTTTGATCAACGTTTTCTGTTTAAAGTTTCTTCAGCCCTTACTATTGTAGGTGGTGCCTTTTTACATGTACAGCTACGAGTAAGTTGCCTAAAGTTGCTGTAAAATTTTAATGATGATTTTAGGTGAGTAACACTTAATATGTGTTTCGCTTATATATCTAATTTTTCTTTTAATTAAAGTTACTTTGGCCCTGCTTTTTATTTAGATTTTTTCTTATGCTATGGTTTATAAAGGGTCCGCCAAATAATTTTTTTTTCAAATGCTATAAAAAAAACTACTGAATATTTCCTCAAATTTCTTTTTTTACTTGAAAGTACAATCCTTCCGGTTAATAATGGAAAATAATTTCGTTCAACTGGCTGCCTCGGCTGGCCACGCAGTAGCCTACACGATCGATTTAACTCTTAATCGATTGTGTGCAGCTGTATTTCACCAATGGATTCACGAATAATTGTCCTTTAAAGCGCCAATTGTCTCCGGCTTGTTGGCGTAACACTTATTTTTGACGACACCCCACATATAATAGTCCAACGGTGTCAAATCGCAGCTCCGATCAAAAACAGGGCGCCAAACATCGAGTGTAGCTTTGGCTGTGTGGCACGTAGCGTCCTGTTGAAACCAAATGTTGCTAATATCCTCCTCTTCAATTTTTGTGAACAAAAATTCGTTCAATATGGCCCGATAACGATCGCCATTGACTGTAAAGGCCAATTTTTGCTCATTTTCGAAGAAAAATGGCCCAATTATGCCTTTGGACGAAAACTCGCACAAAACAGTGAGTCGTCTTGGGTGTATCGGCTTTTCAATGTATGCGCGCGGGTTTCTTGTGCCCCAAATACGACAATTTTGCTTGTTTACATAACCGCTAAGATCAAAATGAGCTTATCTGAAAAGAAGTTTTTTTTTGGCAAAATCGGCATCTTCTGTAAGTCGATCGCACGCAATATTTCCCAGCGGTGTTCAAGCGTATACACAACCATATTCGTTTAGCGGAAGGATAAAACTAATTATCTGTCAAATCAGACATGAACTAAGTGTTACCATTCACGAAATAAGCATTAGTTGAAAAAAGGCGTTAGATGGCGGACCCTTTTAAATGTTAAACTGACACTGGAAATTGAATTATAGCAGCACATTTCATGTTTGAATTGTTAGTGGCTGTTGTGGTTTTTATACGTTTCAAAAGAAAAATTGGTATCATTTTTTAATTTTACTACCAACGTTTGCACTTAAGCATGAGCTCAAAGAAAGGCAAACGCGTTACTTCTAGAGTCTCTTTTATTGGCGGTTTTCTGCTTAATATGCGAAAAATAAATTGCATTTATTTTTCATTGCGAAATTTTCATCTCCTTTTTAGTAATTTTTTAAGTTTCTTTTTTTCAATTTTATTTCTCTTGCTAAGGACGCTTATAAAGCGTTGACAAGTTAACACGATACTGTTTAGTATTAAAATAAATAAACTGCTCATCATGTAGAGTAATAAGATCATTTGGAGTGTAATAATGAAATGGAGTCTTAGAATAATAAAAGCTGAAGGTAAACTTTATATTTTGCTAAAATGTAATGACATGTTTAAAAATTATAAAGAGATTACTAAGTAATGAGAGGATAATATTTAAATTTTATAATAAGAATTTTATTTTAAAGATTCTTGTTACGTTTACAGGCCAATTTTCTAAAATAAATTTGGCACAGTTCAGCTTCACTAAATTCACACGCCAAACCATTGTGCGGAACGTTATTGACAGGGTTCGCAACACACTTGGTAACCCAATTAAATCCACCTGGGTGGGTTTCGTAGTTTATTTACAACAAGAATAGGTGTAATTTACGTATTGGGACCACAAATTAATTTGATACATTTTTTTAATTCAAAGAAGATAATGAATTAGCAAATTTGTCAAATTAATAATTTATCAAATCACTGCTTACATCCTTTCCCCTCCTCTCAGCCATCTTCCATATTCTGTCTAAGAAAAGCTTCGCGTCTTTTAAGGCGCTACAAATTTGAAGCCGATTTTACATTTCTCCAAAGGACGTGAATTGGTGACATTGTTGCAGATAAACTAATACCTCTTTATACGGCTTAGGTAGGTTCTGAAAAGTAGAGATGAATATGTGTAATGAATATGCTTTTTTTAGCCTTAGATCGACGTTATTTGCGGCATTGAGCGAATTTGTTCAATAATTCAAACAGGTCGTTATAGCGAAATACCGTATAAAGAAAAGCCATACAAGAAGATATGTGTGGAGTAAAGTTCGGAGAATATGGCGAAAGCATCATTTGATTGTTTTTAATAATTATAACGGGTCCGCCATCTAAAGTTTTTTTTCAACTAGTGCTTATTTCGTGAATGGTAACACTTAGCTCATGTCTGATTTGACAGATAATTAGTTTTATCCTTCCGCTGAACGAATATGTTTGTGTATACGCTTGAACAACGCTGGGAAATATTGCGACATTACTTTGAAAATCATGTTAATGTTGCAGAATGTGTGCGATGTGTTCAAATGAAGCTCATTTTGATCTTGGCGGGTATATAAAAAAGCAAAATTGTTGCATTTAGGGCACAGAAAACCCACACGCATACATTGAAAAGCCGATACACCCAAGACCAGTCACTGTTTGGTGCGGATTTTGGTCCAGAGGCATAACTGGTCCATTTTTCTTCGAAAGTGAGCGAGGAGTGGCCGTTACAGTCAATGGCGATCGTTATCGGGCCATGTTGAACGAATTTTGAAGTTAGGCGACCATACTTTTTTGTTTTATTATGACTTAGACTTGTATAACTGTAAAAAATGCAGCCAATATTTACAAATATAAAGTTGAAAAATGAAGTTTGAATGGATGTAACAATTTGTTTAAATATGTGAAACTCGCTTTTAAATACACCAGAAAGGGGCAGAATAATACGAATAAAAGAATTGCATGTTAAAAACAAAATTTAATTTGGAATTTTATAGATAGAATTTCAATTTATTTTTAAATCCCCTTACTTTGTTTCATCAAAAAAAAAGTTTTCTTGAAAAGCCTGACTAAACTTGTCTCAACAAGTTTTATTAAATGATACTTAGATAGAAAGCAATTTATTCGAATTTTTGTAAACAAATCAAGAAATTCTTTCAAAATATGCTAGAAAGACTTTATTTATTTACATTTAAATGAACTTTAAAGATATTAAATTTAACATATAAATTGAAATATCAACGAAAAAAAACTTTTTCTTTTAAACCTTTAAACCCCTTTACAGACAGTAAAATTGAGCCTTTAAGTAGAAAAATTTCAAATTCCGTTGTTCGCACTAAACCCAAAAATTTAAAAAAAAGGAAAAAAAAACAATATTTAAGACCTATTTGGCATACAAATCAAAAATATTCAGCCTCAATGATTGTGGAAATAAAATAAAGATTTTTTTATAAAGAAAATAACGCAAATGATTGGAAATCATCATAAAATGAAGAAAAACCCAAATGTCTTACAAAATGAAGAGTAAAACAAGGAAAAACATAAGAAGGAATAGAAATCAAATATTGTAGGAAAATTGTATTTGCTTTTCTACAATGTTTAGCTGCGATTTAATACAATAAAATAATGTGTAAAAAAAACACAAAAATAAAAAATAAAATGAAGGAAAGAATGACTAACGAACTGACTGACAGGATGAAGAACACTTTGGCTGATAGCTTGTCTGGCTCTTTGGTCTATGCTTGGCTTTCGCTGACATGAAAATCAGGCAAAAAAAGCGAGTATTGGAAAAGCAAAAAGTCAAGAGATTTCATCATTGTCTTCCAAAAAAAAAAAAAAAAAAAAACTAAAAAGTAGTTGGATTGATAGATACATTGTTGGAATGTATGTAAGACGTAAAAAGTCGTCTTATATATAAAAATGTATGTGTTCTTGTATGTATATTTCTTGGTTTGTTTATGTCTTATGGACAGCTAAACGACTAAAGCGATTTATTTTGAAATTTTTGCAGTATATCCCTGTGTAGTGCAAGATTATGACGCATTTTTTTGTTTTCTATTTATTTTTATATTTTTTTGTCATTTTTTTATGTTAACATTTAGTTCCTTTGTGAATATTTTTTATTTAAAATTGCTAAAGGGTCCGCCAAATAATTTTTTTTTGAAAATGCTATTAAAACAAAACTACTGAATATTTTCTCAAATTTCTTTTTTTATTTAAAAGTACAATCCTTCCGGTTAATAATGGAAATACATTTCATTCAAATAGCTGCCTCGCCTGGCCATGCAGTAGCCTACACAATCAGTCCAATTTTTAAGCACATTATCGATTGTGTGCAGCTGTATTTCACCAATGGCTTCACGAATATTGTCCTTTAAAGCGTCAATTGTCTCTTGCTTGTTGGCGTAACAATTATCTTTGACGGCACCCCACAAATAATAGTCCAACGGTGTCAAATCGCAGCTCCGAGGTGGCCAAACGACATCAGCTCTGCGGCTGATAATGCGATCGTCAAAAACAGGGCGCAAAACATCGAGTGTAGCTTCGGCTGTGTGGCACGTAGCGCCGTCCTGTTGAAACCAAATGTTGCTAATATTCTCCTCTCAAATTTTTGTGAACGAAAATTCGTGCAACATGGCCCGATAATGATCGCCATTGACTTTAACGGCCACTCCTGGCCCAATATGCCTCTGGACTAAAATCCGCACCAAACAGTGACTCGTCTTGGGTGTATCGACTTTTCATTGTGTGCGTGCGGGTTTTCTGTGCCCCAAATGCGATAATTTTGCTTGTTTCGATACCCGCCAAGATCAAAATGAGCTTCATCTGAAATGATGAACACACAACCCGCGGCATTACCATGATTTTCAAAGTAATGTCGCAATATTTCCCAGCGTTGTTCAAGCGTATACACAATCATATTTGTTCAGCGGAAGGATAAAACTAATCTGTCAAATCAGACATGAGCTAAGTGTTACCCTTCACGAAATAAGCACGAGTTGAAAGAAAGCGTTAGATGGCGGACCCGATGCAAGCTTACCTCTTAATTTATTCATCCATACACGCACATCATATGAGTACTTAATATTATACCCACGAGTACTTAATGTACTTTCAATACTTTTCTATTCCCATTGTTACAAATACTTTGAATGCATGTTGTGTATGCGTGCACACAAATATTTAAGTTGCTTAAGTTACATACATGTTTGCTGGAAGTGTGTAGTGGAAATATATCTGTTCTTCGTACTCAAGTACTTAGGCATACTTTGGTTGTGAGTACTTATTGTTATTCTTTGGTGCCAAACTCTTATTCTCCGTCGCCGCCTTACATTCGTTATCGTATCATTTACTCCTTTCCCACCGTTATATTCCCGCACAGTTTGTTTCATCTAATTTCTTTATTTTTTTCCCGTTACTCTCCATTCTACACGTTTTACTGCTGTTGATTTTGCCTCCTCCCTTGTAGGATTGTTCTGTCTCAGTTCTTTAATAATTATGCGTCTCCAGGTGGTTTTTTGGTCCACCACGATTTCTTGAGCCTTCCATTCGATGGATAATCTGGTGATACTTTCTGGATTTTTTCGGATGGTGTAACCGATCCATCACCACTTTCTTTTCCTCTGTGTTACTTATGGTGTTAGGCCATAATATTCTGCATATGATTCTGAGGCAGTTGTTGATGAATACCTGGAGTTTCTGTGTGATGTTATTCGATACAAGCCAGGTTTTACTGACATACAGCAGTACTGATTTAACACATGAGTTGAATATTCTGAGCTTAGTCCGTCTGAATATGTCTGAGCTTCTCCATACTGACTGCAGTCGTCCAAATGCCGATCTCGCTTTTTGAGCCTAGATAGCAAAAGCTATCTACATACTCAACTGGCTGACCCTGTAACATGATGTTTTCCGTGCTTGTATGGTTTATTTTAATGGCCCTGGTTTTCTTGATGTTTATCTCAAGTCCAACACTACAAGCCAATCTTTTTAGGTCATCCAGTTACAACTGCATATTGGAAATCTTATACGAGAGTAGACAAATGTCATCTGCATAGTACAAGTCTTCGATTCGGCGTGAGAGACTCCATGTGATCGCCCTTCTTTTCGAACAGACTTTGCTCATTATGTTATCCAACACGATAGTGAGTAGCTGAGGTGATAGTGGGTATTCTTGCTTAACTTCAGCTTGGCTGATGTACCCGTTTTGAGGAACTGAAAGTTCTGCATCCTCATACATCGCTCTGATTACTCAAATTATCTTCTGGGGTACTACTTCTGTTCTTAGTGCTTTCCATATAGCCGTTCGCCTGATGGTGTCAAACGCTTTCTTGAAATCGGCGAACAGCAGATACAGGGATGTAAACAGATCTATGGACTGTTCAATGAATATTCGTGAAGTGTGAGCCTGATCTACGCAGCTTCTATTCGGTCTGAAGCTAGCTTGTTCGTTTCACAGTATGTTGGCTACTCTGTTCTAGAGCCTACCCTGTATTATGACTGCAAGTATCTTATGTATGGTGTTAAATAGAGTTATTCCTCTCTAAGTGTTACAGTCTTTCAAGTCGCCTTCTTTTGGTAAATTTACAATGATGCCCTTCTTCCAGGTAGGAGGCAGTCTCTCCTTCTCCCATACGGATGTGATGTGAGGCAGTAGAAGTTCAGCTGTGGTTTGAATGTCTGCCTGTAGAATTTCCGCTGGCAGTGCATCTTCGCCTGTCTCCTTACTATTTTTCAATTAACCAATCGCCTCTTTTATCTCATTCAGATTGGTATTCTTAAACTGTTTTCCTCATCTATGTTCTCAACTGTTTAATTTTTATGGGGGAAATTTTCATCTAAGTCGGATGTTTCTCAACCACTTGCCCAGAAAAATTGCAAAATTTTTTTCATTTCTAATACTCTCTGTTTATTGTTTAATTAAATTAAATACTAACCAAAGTTACCTTCTTAAAAAAAAATGTTTTATAAAATATTTTCTTCTTTTCAAAAAATTTGTCAAATTACTATTTGCGTTTGATAAAATATTACAAAAGAATTCATGAGCTGCTTTCTAATGTACTCGTATGAGTAAGTCATCAATACACTTTCCATGTATTCGTTGCAGACTTTTATTTTCATTTAATCTGAGTAAAAAATTAATTTGAAGGCTTTTTTTTTTGAGGCAATTCAGTACAATTTTTAATTGAAACAAAAAAGAATTCTACCATTTTGCATAGAAAAATAAGGAAAAAATGGGAAAAAATGTTTATAAAGGTATCGAACGAAATGTATGAATATATCTGTCTGCCAGGCATGTTTGCATGAATAATGCCTGAAAACATAGTAAAAAAAGAAAAGTTCTTTGTTGGCAAAACTTGGCTAAAAATACTGAAATCCTTGTTTTTTTTTGCTGCATCTGCAAATCATAAAATCATTTATTACAAAAGAGTATTGCCTTGCCACATACTTCTACAGTAAACATTTCATTTGTATTTCCTTTTTTTTTTGAATAAAACAATTGCATGACAATTTTTTCTTTTTACTTTTTTAGATTCTCATATTTCAATAGAAATCGAATGGTTTTTGTGGCATATTGTAGGAAACAAAATATAAAAAAAAATTATTTTTATGGGCGAATAAGGATCTTTTTAATCAACTGCAGCTGCAATTTAATTAAAAAAATATTTTTTAAAACATGTGTTAATTCGCGTATTTTAAAGATGATTTCATATATAAAACAAACAATTAGCAGTGAAAATATATGCAATCTTTGGTATAAACCGTTTTCCAATAAGCGCTTTTAATCATTAAATTTAAATGCTGAAGTAAAATTTACGCGAACAATCTCTACGGTTTTTAAAAATCCAAAGAATAGGGGTGCTGCCATAATTATGGCCAATTGATGCTATTATGTGCGACACATAATATATTCTGCGCCTCAAGTGTAAAAAATTCCATGGTTTCAAAAAAGGAAAAAAATAAAATGAATCTCAGAATTGCAGAGGTACTTCTACTATCAATTCCAAAGCAATTTTTTATTAAAAAATAAGCTGATTTGGTGGCCAGTACAGTGATGTTGTTGTTTAGAAATCAACAAACCAAAGTCTATCTGACTTGCGGATTTAACAAAACCATTAGAAAAGGTTCAACTAGGCAATATCATTATTTTTTTAACATAAAGACTATCTGGCGCTTACTGAGAACCTAAATTCCAAAAACAATACCTAAAATTGACGACATGTTGACTGAGAAAATAAAGATATCTTTGGAAATGGGTATATAAGTTAAAAATGACGACTTTCTTGATTAAAAATTCATTTATTAAAGGGTCCGCCAAAAATTTTTTTTTTGTTTTTGAAATGCTATAAAAAATCTACTGAATATTTTCTCAAATTTTTTTTTTTTACTTGAAAGTACAATACTTCCGCTTAATAATGGAAAATAATTTTATTCAAATGGCTGCCTCGGCTGGCCATGCAGTAGCCTACACCATCGATCCAATTTAAAAGCACATTATCGATTGTTTGCAGCTGTATTTCACCAATGTATTCACGGATATTGTCCTTTAAAGCATCAATTATCTCTGGCGTGTTGGCGTAACACTTATCTTTGACGGCACCCCACAAATAATAGTCCAACGCTGTCAAATTGCAGCTCCGAGGTGACCAAACGACATCACGGCTGATAATACGATCTTCAAAAACAGGGCGCAAAACATCGAGTGTAGCTTCGGCTGTGTGGCACGTAGCGTCGTCCAGTTGAAACCAAATGTTACTAATATCCTCCTCTTAATTTTTTGTGAACTAAAATTCGTTCAACATGGCCCGATAACGATCGCCATTGACTGTAACGGCCACTGCTTTCTCAATCTACCAATTATGCCTCTGGACCAAAATCCGCACCAAACAGTGACTCGTCTTGGGTGTATCGGCTTTTCAATGTATGCGTGCGGGTTTTCTGTGCCCCAAATGCTACAATTTTGCCTGTTTACATACCCGCCAAGCTCAAAATGAGCTTCATCTGAAAAGATAATTTTTTTTGGCAAAATCGGCATCTTCTGTAAGTCTATCGCAGGCCCACTTAGCGAAGGGTATACACAACCATATTCGTTCAGCTGAAGGATAAAACTAATTATCTGTCAAATCAGACATGAGCTAAGTGTTACCATTCACGAAATAAGCACTAGTTGAAAAAAAAACGTTAGATGGCGGACCCTTTATAATAGCAAAATGAATTGATATTTTATCTAAAGTATTTCCCATCTTTCTGGTAGAATATGGATTCTGCGCCAAAAGAACTGCTCTGCTTTTTGAGGTAAAGAATGAGTCAAGCCAATTTCAGATATTCTGATCTGAAGTGAAGCGTATTCCAGTAAGGCCAATCTGCAGCGATTGAAACAAATGTTAGTCAGAAGGGGCAAGATCTGGTCTATAAGGCGAATGAGCCAAAACTTCCCATCCACTGTTTTCCAAATAGTTTTTGTCCTGTCTTGCAACATGTGGCCGAGCGTTGTCATGATGGTAGACTATATTCTCGTATCTCTTGAATATTCTGATAATATATCTTAATTTTCTCTCTCCAAATGAATGAATTATATTCGCCACAGGTCCCTTGTGATTGTCTGGCCCGATTTTAACAGCTCATAATACAAAACATCGTTCTGATACAAAGCATTGCCTTGGCATCATGGATAGTCGACTTCAATCAATTGAGAGCCAGAAGGGGTAAGGTCTAGGCGATAAGGCGAATGAGCCAAAACTTCTTATCCCCTGTTTCCAAATAGTTTTTGACCGGTCGAGCGTTATTATGATGAAAAATTATGGCCTCATTCTGATCGCTTTTCGTTGATTACACTCCTTCAATCGAGCCACCCATTTGAATGAAATTATTTTCCATTATTAATCGGAAGGATTGTAATTTCAAATAAAAAAATAAATTTGAGAAAATATTCAGTTGTTTTTTTTAGAACATTTAAAAAAAATTATTTGGCGGACCCTTTATATAGAGATATTTGAAGAAAATCTGCTTCTATCAGTATCAGAGCTAGCTGACTGTGGTGAATAAATATACCAACACGATGGTGCATCTTATCATACAGCAGGAAGCACAAAAAATTTCTAAAAGAGAATGGAATTGATGTCTTGGTTTGGCCATTGTCAAATCCAAACCTCAACTCAATAGAAAATCTTTGGCACTTATGAAGAGAAAATTGCGAAATGACCCACAACTTTCTGTTAGTGAGTTAAAAACCTAAATACAGCAAATATGGGACTCAATAACCCCTGAAGATTGCAAAACTGTTATAAATACAATGTTAAAGCAGTTATGTGCCGTAATAAAAAACAATGGAGGCATAACTCAATTTTGAATAATTGTCAAATAATTTGCTGTAAAAATAATGAAGTTGGGCTTTAGTTTATAGTCTCAAAACATTTGATTTTATTTTTAAGTTTAAAGATAATAAAATAACATTCCAGAAACTATAACCTTTGTTGCGCAGTCAATATTTTTCTTTATATTTTTATTTATATACGAGGGCAGATTGACATTGAAGCTACCTAGCTACCTAGATGGCAGCAAAAACACAAAAACTTTTTCTTTCTTAGAAACTACGATCTGTTAAGCGTCAGCTGTTAAAATTTTAGCCAAATTCATCGATTAGTTTATTTGTTGTAGTCGTTTGAAATAAACAACTTTTGTGTTTCTTGGAAAATGGAAAAAAGTGAATTTCGTGTAGTGATTAAACACTATTAGTTGAAAAGCATAATGGCGAAAGAGACAAAAGAAAAGCTTGATAAACATTACGGCGAATCTGCTCCATCAGATTATATGGTAAAATATTGAATTGCTGAATTTAAACGGGGCCGAACAAGCACTGCAACAATACCATCAACAGGAGGGCCAAAAGAGGTGGTTAGTGAAGAAAATATCAAGAACATCCTTGATATCGTTATGAACGATCGCCGGCTCAAAATACGTGAGCTTGCTGAAATGGTAAATATATCATATGAACGTGCACATTTTGCATAACCATATGCATATGAAAAAGCTATCGGCAAGATGGGTGCCGCGTATGCTCAGTGTTGAACAAAAACGAGTTCGACAGATCACTTCACAGCAGTTTTTGGACATGATAAAGCATAATCCTGCTGATTTCTGGCGTAGATTAATAACTGTTGATGAAACGTGGGTCCACACCACTACACACCTGAAACCAAAAATCAATCGAAGCAATGGGTGGAAGCTGGTGGAAATGCTCCGAAGTAGGCGAAGACAGCGAAATCGGCTGGCAAGGTTATGGCCACTGTATTTTGGGATGTACACGGAATATTGCTCATCGATTATCTTGAAAAGGGATCCCCAATCAAGGGAGAGTATTATCGTGCATTATTGGATCAATTGGTTGATGCAATCAAGGAAAAACGACCACATTTAAACAAGAAAAAAGTGCTCTTTCTGCAAGACAACGCACCGGTTCACACAGCATTCGATACGATGCTAAAACTACGAGAAATCCACTTCGAATTGGTTGATCATCCACCTTATAGTCCAGATTTAGCCCTTTTGACTGAGTTTTTCCTGTTTCCAAATTTGAATAAATGGCTCGCAGGAAAAAGATGCATCTCAAACGAATCTAACTAAACTAATGCGCATTTTGAGGAGTGTTCCCAAAATCGTATTATTCAGATGGTATAAAAAAGTTGGAAAATCGTCTTACTAAGTGTATTAAGCTAAAAGGAGACTATGTTGAGAAATTAATGGTTTTTGAAAAAACAAAAATGGTTTTTTCCTACTTAGACAGCTTAAATATCAATACGCCCTCGTATATAGGCTTGATTGTTGATTTTGTAAAAAATCCTTGGTGTACCAATTAATAGTGGTTAGGTCTCGTCTACCAAAATCACATAATACAGTTTGAGAGGCACTAATGTCGTGTATTTTCCTTTTAGGCATTTTATTTCCGTAACAATACTGAGTTCATTGTGTTTATTGTCAACTGCCGTTGTAGGACAACAAATGTCCTGATGAAAAACTCGATACATGTAATGAGTTTTATGACTTTTAAGGACTCAAATTAAAGAAAACTATTTTTTCTTAAAGTTATAAAAAATAGTTTTAAAGATTTTAACTCCTTATCTTTTTATATTTTTTTAAATATTTGTTTATTTTTAAAAGTTTATTATAAAAACAAATTTTCTGTAAGTTTATTAGCATTATAGAATACAATTTAGGTTTTAAAAATATATTTTATTTTAATTTTTAATACTAAGTAATCCTTTTTATGACTTATCTTCCATGAAATTGCATACAAATCTTATTTGCAAAAGTAATATTCAGAGAACAAAAAAAGGATTTAGAAAATAAAGAAAATTATTACTTTTAAATCTTGTTAATTAAGATAAATTGTTGCAACTTAATGTTAAATAATAAAACAGAGAAAGAAGGAAAAACACAGACACATATTGTTGTTATTGCTGCTGCAATTGTTCATATAAATAAAGGGGATAAAAAGGGAACTCAATTACAAAATGTTTGCCTTAAGCTGCACTCTCCGATATGATTATGACAGAACAGAACGGAAAATAGAAACAAGAAGACTAACAATAGAATTGAATGTTTTGTTAGAGAAAAAAGATAAAATCAAGCTCAAGTTGTTTTATTTGCATCATTTAATATACAACTTCAGTAAAAAGTTTTATTATTTACGAATCATTTTTAAGTGCACACCCCTTAAGGTATGGTTTTGATACCCAAGTTGCAATCTAAAGTGTTTCTTAGGAGTTAAAGAAATAATCCCTTTTAATTTCATATTACGGTCCCATTATCTGATTGTTTCAAACCATGGTGGTTCATTTTCATTTTCAAGATCATCAGATGTTAAATCGGTCAAATATTCTGCATATATTCTTCTACGTTTAGCTAACTTATGGCAATAAGAGATGAGAGCGAGCGATACATTATCTGAACTCCAGAATCAGTAAACTTAGGCCAACAATAAATAGCTTTGAAGATGGCCCAAGAAGGTTATTAAACTGGATGTAAGGAATACATTTAAATCTATGTTTTCGTTAAAACGAGGAGTCAAAATATATTATGAGAATGATAGCTACTTCAACAACAGCAGGCTTGGGACAGGGAAATACGGTGTAACTGTGCATATTGCATACGATGGGTTATTAAGACTACCAATGCCAACAAGGGTGAAAATCTAGGCTTTGTCGATATGATTTGGGCAAGCATAGCTACCAGATTTAGGATTCTGTTTGGATAATGCTATAAACAGTATATGGACGTGGTTGGAATTGTCATATCTCCAATTAGAGGCACAGTTAATGTGGGCTGCATTTGGTAACCATCAGGCAGGATCATATCAAAAATCATCAGCATTTCAGATTCTATGGATAAGTTTTTTTCAGATTTTTTTCATTTTTTTTTCTAAAATGTGAGATTTTTGAAAAGGCTGCTTCATACACCTTACGAGAAGTTCCAATTATCTTAATCGATTTCGTTAAGCCATATGCTAAAAAGTTCCATATTATGGCAGCTTTAAGTCATTTTAATATCATATTTTAACAACGGGTCCGCCATCTAACGTTTTTTTCTCAACTAGTGCTTATATCGTGAATGGTAACAGATAATTAGTTTTATCCTTCCGCTGAACGAATATGGTTGTGTATACGCTTGAACAACGCTTCTGCAATCAATTTACAGAAGATGCCGATTTTGCCAAAAAAAATTCATCTTTTCAGATGAAGCTCATTTTGATCTTGGCGGGTATGTAAACAAACAAAATTGTAGCATTTGTGGCACAGAAAACCCGCATGCATACACTGAAAAGCCGATACCCCAAGACGAGTCACTATTTTGTGTAGATTTTGGTCCAGAGTCATAATTAGGCCATTTTTCTTCCAAAATGAGCAAGGAGTGGCCGTTACAGTCAATGGCGATTGTTATAGGGCCATGTTGAAAGAATTTTTTGTTCACAAAAGCTGAAGAGGAGGATATTAGCAACATTTGGTTTCAACAGGACCGCGCTACGTGCCACACAGCCAAAGCTATACTTGATGTTTTGCGCCCCGTTTTCAAAAAAAAAAAAAAAATATTTGGCGGACCCTTTATAATCCGTTTTTTTTTTTTTTTTTTGGAGTTATTGTGAAATAAATAATAAAAAATTTTTTTTTTTTTTAAAAATTATGAAATTTTTGATTTATAAAAATTCGCAAAAAATAGAAATCAGCAAGTAAATACCAGTTTCACTATTTATACACAAAGCCATACATAAAAGAAATAAAATAAACCATAATTCATAAAAAACGATTGGTAAATAGATATTTTATTCCCATACGAAGCTTTGTCTTCAAACCGATCAGAAATTAATTCATATCGAAATACTTAACAGCATATGGCACTGGATGGTTTACACGCTGCTTAGACTTCAGGGTAGCAGTGCCAAAGTGGCTACCGATGGGGATCTATAGAGTAACACAGTAAGAATTGGCTGTCTATTGCATATTTGGCCACATCGACTTGATAATAATCAGCCGAAGAGTTCTAAGCATAATAAAAATAGACTTAAATGTTTGTTGGGTAATGTTTTTCATGTTATGTTCTACAAAAACCATCAACATCAGCATCATCATTGTCATAACCAGTCTTATCATTATTGTCATTTATACCTGTAGTCAAAAGGAAATTCTTACAAATGTTATACTAACAACTAACTGTTTATGGGAATGATTCCCAATTGTAAGCTACGCAATACCTTCGAAATAAAAAGTGACTTAATTTTACCGAAAATAAATAACATCCAGTCAAGTCAAACAGATTTAAACCGCATCCACAATAGATTCGTATAATGAACAAAAAAATAAAAAATAACCCCAAAGAAAATAATCCAATGGTGTGCGATCACACGGTCTTGGTGGCCAATTAAATGAACCATTAAGTGAAATTAATCTTCCTTTAAATGTTTCTTTAAGTAAATCAACTGTAACGCTCGATGTGTGGCATGTGGCTCACTCCTGTTAGAACAGCAAGATAATTGTCAGCTAAGTATGATATAAAAAATGTCTGATTACATTCCAACACCATTCACCACTAACCATTAGCGTTCTAAAAGCCATATGGACCAATGAACTCGCCATCACCTTAGTCGCACCAAACAATAATTATCTCAGATGTTTTCTAATGGTGTTTCGACAAAAGCTTGAGGATTTTTATTATCACTCCAAATGTGACAACCCTGCTTTTTTACTTCAACTTAACATTCTACCAGAAATGGGCTTCATCGGAGTATACAATTATTAATGGAAATCGTTACAATCGTCGCTTTTGTGCATTTCTGTCTACCAAACTATACAAAAGCCAATTATTATCGATTAAATCGGTTGTCAGTTAAAACATTGCTGCCAACTGAGAATTATGAACCCGTAACAACAAAAAACGCTTATTTTTAAACACTACCTACGGGAGTTGAAAAACTCTATATTATAGCAAAGTTATTTATATAATAAATAATAATACAGGAGCAATTTTGAAAAGCTGGTAGATGTATTGTGTACCTTTGTATACAACAAGCATATTAATATAACGATTCACACGCATTTCTGCTAAAGCCTAATTGTATTATGGCTTTCGTCTGCAAACAATTTGCTTCTTAAGCATCTAAGCTGCTGTTATGAAAATCAAGTTTGACATCGTTACAGTGCTAAAAAATGAGCAAAAGCCACAAAAAAACTAAAACAACAAAGTTAGCAAACAACGAAACATATAAGAAACAACAACACAATATGCACTGAAACAAACAGGTTAATTACCATTGAACTGATTTACAAGAACGGACAGTAAAGAAAGGTAAAACATCAAGAGATTCGAGAGCTTTTAAAGTATTGTTTGCTCAACCATATAAAAAGCATGTCGCTAAGCTCAGCTTGAAAAAAATTTAATTGGACTAAAATCGTTGAGCTTGCGATCGAGCCTAAGCTGAAAACCAATACTAGATTTATTTATATTGTTACGTTTTCACCTTTTTAAAAACGTGTTTTTATGAGCTCGCAGATTGTAGTTAAAATAAAATAAATTTTGTGTTTGGTTTTTATTAAAATCTTTTATTCGACATAGTTTTGTGTACCACTGCTTGTAATCCTTTTACAAGCAAAAACTATTTTTATTCTTAATTACTCTGTCCGTTTACAACTTTGTAGACTAAAACAATTTTTTGACAGATCTTCCTTCCTAAAGATCTTCCAACCCAATCGTAGCTATAACTTTAGGTTCGATCACAACCTTTTCAACCAGAGGTTATCCACACTTAACTCTCTTTACTGAGTTAGCTTCAACTAAACTAGTTTTTTACTTCACGATTCACTGCACGAGCTTACTCCTTATAAACTCTCTTCACACAAACTGCACTCGCTGAGTTTACTTTAATTAAACTGCACTCGCTGAGCTTACGACACATAAACTGATTGCTGTTCGCATCGATGTACTTTTTATATGGCTGAGTAAACAAAACATCGAAAGTAAACTGCGCGTATAGTTGTTCTTACAGCTTTTATTTATTTATTTTAGCGATGTAATAAACGCTGTGGTGCGCAACCTTATTGTCGCAACAATATTTTAATCCGTTAACAGTGGTATAAACTGATAAAAAAATATAAAATTAATAAGTTTGATATATTACGGCAAATTTTTTGACGATTAATGTCGTCATGCTTAATTTAATACTACCCAAACGACATCAGCTCTGCGGCTGATAATGCGATCTTCAAAAACAGGGCGCAAAGCATCGAGTGTAGCTTCGGCTGTGTGGCACGTAGCGCCGTTCTGTTGAAACCAAATTTTGCTAATATCCTCCTCTTCAATTTTTGTGAAGAAAAATTCGTTCAAAATGTTCCGATAACGATCGCCATTGACTGTAATGGCCACTGCTTGCTCGTTTTCGAAGAAAAATGGCCCAATTATGCCCAATTATGGACAAAAATCCGCACCAAACAGTGACTCGTCTTGGGTGTATCGGCTTTTCAATGTATGCGTGCGGGTTTTCTGTGCTCCAAATGCAACAATTTTGCTTGTTTACATAGCCGCCAAGATCAAAATAAGCTTCATCTGAAAAGATGGTTTTTGATTCTGCAACATTACCATGATCTTTAAAGTAATGTCGCAATATTTCCCAGCGTTGTTCAGGCGTATACACAACCATATTCGTTCATCGGAAGGATAAAACTAATTATCTGTCAAATCAGACATGAGCTAAGTGGTACCATTCACGAAATAAGCACTAGTTGAAAAAAAACTTTAGATGGCGTACCCTGTATATTGATTGTTCCAGTTTTTAATGCAAATCGCCAAGATTTTAAGGCATCGTGTGTAGTTCTTGTACTTAACATCAGGCTATGAATTTCTCGAATAAAAATTATATTTAAATTAAACAAAAAAATAAAAATAAAAAATTTGAAGTGAAAATAATTTAATTTGAAATGAAAATAATTTAATTCGAAGTGAAAAGAATTTAATTTGTATTGAAAAATCATTAGTTTGAGAATAGAAACCTATAAAGAGATATTTTCATTAGGAGCCCATCTTTTTCATAACTTTTACATTTTTTATTTATTTCATAGGAATAGCTGATACATATGTTTTCTTGTTGAATTATGGAATATGGCATTTGAGTTATTCTCTCTATGCATTCACTTTCTTTTACCTTTAACTGCAATCATCATTTTACAATTTCATCTTCATGTTATGTTATTGCGATTTATTTTTGTGTTTTCTTTTTTCGTATTTGTCTCTTTTACCTGCTGTGCAGCAGATGGCATCAACGATAACACAATGAAACAAATGCACAAATAGTTTGATAAAGATTTGTGCATTTACTTTTTAAAAACAATTTATGTTTTGCCATTTGCCATATTCATACAATAAAATATTTATGAAAAGTCACAAACAGCAACAACAACAAAAAAACCTTTACAAAATTTGAGCAAAAATATAGTGGGAGCATAGTATTCTAAACAGTGTAGGGGAAAAAGATATTATAACTTAAGCAAGCTTCCTAAAACGAATTAACAAATTATACTTGGAATTTTTGGATGATGCTTTTGTTTCATTTTTGAATGATAAACCACAGAAAAACGGAGTATTTTCTAATGGTAACAAAGCCATTTACGTTTCTAAATAATCGTTGATATGGTTTCAAGAACACAAAATACCACTTATGCGAATGCTTGTACTCGTATATAGGTCCGACTTAAATCTAGTTTAGAATCTTTCGAGTTGTGTGCCACAAAAATTTTATAGAAAAAATGCTTAAGGCTAACTGTAACTACAGTTAACCGAAAAAGTTTACATACACTTTTCTTTTTATAAAATTTCATTTTTTTTTTACTTTACATACTTGAGATTCGTAAAACTATACATTTTTCCCTATTGCTTTTACATAAAGAAAGCTACTGGTAAAAAAAGTCAAAAAAGCTAAACAAAACGCGAAAATTGCTTACGTACGCCGTCGTTCTTACAAAAGCAAGAATTTTCTTAGATCTGCGTATAAGAAAGTGGAATACTGGTGACTTTTGAAAAATTTTATTATTGCTTATTGAGTTAATTGTGTGTTGAACTTACTAAAGGGTCTGCCATCTAACGTTTTCTTCAACTAGGGCTCATTTTGTGAATGGTAACACTTAGGTTAACACACTCTGAATGATTATGATTGTGTATACTCTTGAACAACGCTGGGAAATATTGCGTGCGATCGACTTACAGAAGATGCCGATTTTGCCAAAAAAAATCATCTTTTCAGATGAAGCTCATTTTGAACTTGGCGGGTATGTAAACAAGCAAAATTGTCGCATTTGGGGCACAGAAAACCCGCACGCATACATTGAAAAGCCGATACACCTAAGACGAGTCACTGTTTGATGCGGATTTTGGTCCAGAGTCATAATTAGGCCATTTTTCTTCCAAAATGAGCAAGGAGTGGCCGTTACAGTCAATGGCGACTGTTATAGGGCCATGTTGAAAGAATTTTTTGTTCACAAAAGCTGAAGAGGAGGATATTAGCAACATTTCGTTTCAACAGGACGGCGCTACGTGCCACTCAGCCGAAGCTACACTCGACGTTTTGCGCCCGGTTTTTGAAGATCGCATTATCAGCCGCAGAGCTGATGTGGTTTGGCCACCTCGGAGCTGCGATTTGACACCGTTGGACTATTATTTGTAGGGTGCTGTCAAAGATAAGTGTTACGCCAACAAGCCAGAGACAATTGGCACTTTAAAGAACCATATTCGTGAAGCCATTGGTGAAATACAGCTGCCCACAATCGATAATGTGCTTAAAAATTGGACTGATCGTGTAGGCTACTGCAAGGCCAGCCGAGGCAGCCATTTGAATGAAATTATTTTCCATTATTAACCGGAAGGATTGTACTTTCAAATAAAAAAAGTAGTTTGAGAAAATATTCAGTAGTTTTTTTTTATAGCATTTTCAACAAAAAATTTATTTGGCGACCCTTTATGATGCTGACAAAATGGGTTGCGTTAAAGAAATACCACTTAAACTGAGGAAGATGATAGTAAAAGTGTATCAGGAAATATTATATAAAAATATCATATAAAAACCTTATTCTAGTGCACAAACGATTATAAAATCATGTTTAAATAATAAAACTTTGCAGAGATATTAACGAGGCCAACGCTATATAAGAAATGCTGTTAAAACTGTAAACAAAAATTCGCTCCTAAAATACGTAATAATTTGTTACAAATCTCAAGTACCAACATGCTCTCATAAACTATAAGAAATGTACACCCTAGAGCTTGTTATAATGCTCAAACTCCTTGAAGAAAGCCTTTAATATCTACAGCTAATAAAAAACGGGGTTGTATATTGTAAAGATCTGAATGGCTGCAGGGAACTTTGGTAAAGTTTTCGAAATAAGGCGCAACAACTGATTGTAAAAATTGGAGAGGCATAATGCTGTTGTGTGTGACACTTAAGATTCTATGCCCGATACTTTTGGACCGAATAGCAGATAAAATCGATGTCACTCTTCGAAAGCAACAGGCAGGATTCAGGTCACAACATTCTTGTATGAACCACATCGCATACCTCCGAATCATCCCTCCGGAGTAAATTAATAAGCTGCAGCAACCATTTTACTTAGTGTTTGTTGACTTCGAGAAAGAATCTGGGATGCTCTTTCAATAAAGGTGGTTCTAAGTAAGTTGGTCCGCATCATACAGGCGCAGTATACTGCATTCAGTTGTAGAGTGTTGCACGGAGGTGCGCTTTTTGAGCCTATCAATGTAGTTTCAGGCATTCGTCAGGGGTGTATCCTTTTTCCATTCATTTTTCTGGTGCTAATTGATGAGCTACTTCGAACAAGTATAGATGCCACTCCCAACAGCACCCAATTAGAAAGCAACACCTGATTTATGCTGATGATATTGCGTTGTTATCCACGAGTCTGCATGCAGAACAAATAAAATAGGTTGCGAATATGCTCTGAAAATTACCAGTTGCGCATCAATGTCAATAAAACAAAAGCCATGAGAGTGAACAATTTACGGCTTGATCACATTTTCCGTGATAATGAACCTGTTGAAGAGGTAAAGAGTTTTACATACCTTGGCAGCCAAATCACACCAAATGGTGGTGCCAAAACGGATATCGAGGCTCGCCACTTAGCAGCGCGTAATAATAATAATATTGTAAAGGAGCTTTTAAGCAACCCAGCGAGTCAGAATATAATAGTTTTGAACCGTATTTCAATTACAAAATATGGAAACGGCTAATAGGACAAGGCATTATCAGAATCTAGTTTCAACTGCTAAGCACAGGGGAGGTAACATTATGATGTGGGAGTGAATGCACGAAAATTTGTTTTTATTAAATATACAGTGGCTCCAACGCATAATCGGACATTATTTTCTTTCATAGATACGACAATAAATACACAGATTTTTCGGGGTCTCATTTGCATTTTAGATATTTATCTTTATGAATGAAAGGAAAACTAGTATTTGAACCAATAATAACTGTAAGTTTCAATACAAAAAAAAAACTAATTTTTTTAATTAAGATATTGACACATAATATCCGCCATATTTGGTCAATATAATTTTAAGTAACTGGGATAAGTTAGAGAAAAAGACTCGAAAAATTAAATCACTTCGAAAAAAATCTCTTAAAAACAAATTGTCAACAAAGTGGCTAACAACTACTAAAAGCATATTTCGGCGTCTACAAGCGGTATCTGATGTGTGTACAGAACCTCCTACAAAATATTAATTTAACTAATTTTCAATTTTTTGTTTTCTTGCAAATAATTCTTGCTTAGTGTCATGGCAAAATCTGGTTAAATAATTTGTAATACATCAGGTGTGCCATCTGTCGTTTAAAATTTGAACCATTGGCTATTTCGAATCTGGCAATACTTATGTCATTCTATTCTATCACACCGTTCAGTATATTATCTCCATTGAACGAAATGAATCGATTTACGCTTGAGCAGCGTTAGGATTTATAGAAAGTTTGTTTCCAAAACCAATACAATTGGTCGAAAATTGCACGAAAATGTCATAAAAACTTTGGCCGCTGAGAAGAAACAGCAGTGCATGGTGTGCGCAAGTTTATTGCTCAAGTTCCTGAAACTGGTTTCATTGTTGGTGCGTCAAGAGTTGATGGCACATGACCATTCGCTTCGCTAAATGGGCCAACAAAAAACTGCACGATGATGTCGATTTTGCCGAAAAAACATGTTTTCGGATGAAGCTCATTTTCATCTTAGTGAGTACGTTAGTAAGCAACATTGCCATATTTAGGCCTCAAAAAAAACCAATGTCGTCTTACAGATGTCAACGCACCCATTCAGAGTGAGTGTTTGGTGCGGCTTGTGAAGCGGAGGCACCATTGGCCCATATATCTTTGAGACGGTCAATGGAAACAACTATCGCACCATTTTTATGTCCCCGTTCTTAATGATATTGACATCAACGATGTTTGGTTTAACGGTGTGATGTCACTTGCCACACATCGCATGCCACAATCGATTTTTTGCGTCAAACGTTTGGTGGCCGTTTAATTAGCCGAAATGGTGATATTAGTTGGTCGCCAAGAAGCTGCAATTTGACACCGTTGGACTATTTTCTGCGGGGTGGCGTTAAAGACAAACCAGAGCCAATTGAGCACTTTAAGGCCAGCATTCATGATGCCATTACTCATACGCTCGAAAATTGGTCTGATTGAACGGGATACTTTGAGGTCAGCCGCGGCAGCCATATGAGTGAAATAATAGTTCATTTCTAACAGAAATAATTGTATTTCATAACAGCTAAATAAATTTGGCAAAATTTCAAACCGTTTTTGTGATATTGCATTTTTAAAGTTTAGCTTTTAAATGGCCCACCCGATATATATAAATGAATTATATATTATATACTTTAATAACATTTTGTTTCAAGAAGTATATGTTTCATGAGTAAGTTCTTCTAAGTATAAGGTGTACTTAAATTTTTTGGTTCACTGTATATTAGGGATTCAGTAAGTCATTAGGGAAGGTTAGAAAAATTTGGTGAAATCGATAATAAATCGTGATTTTGAGGTAACAAATAAAGATATTGGATCTCTTGATTATAAAATGAATTAAATTAAAAATTAAATTCATTATAAAATTATATAAAAATAAATT
The DNA here is from genome assembly GCA_023159175.1 of Wohlfahrtia magnifica. Classification (NCBI taxonomy): domain Eukaryota; kingdom Metazoa; phylum Arthropoda; class Insecta; order Diptera; family Sarcophagidae; genus Wohlfahrtia; species Wohlfahrtia magnifica. The sequence continues at coordinate 64,566 of JAKWBJ010000142.1, read as the reverse complement.
AAATTAAATTTCTTAAATGCCCTTATTGGGAATTAAGGGAGGGTGCTTGAACGAATATGTACCCCTTGTTGGAAAAATGTTGTAAGTGGTTTGTAAAAAACAATAACAATGAAAGCAACTCTTTGTAGTCAATACAAATTTCCGCTACTTTAGTGACAATAATAACAATAAGAGTTGCAATCAGTGCTGCCAAATGTGCAGATTCATCCATATTTTTCACTTTTTTAACCAAAGGTCTCTGATGTCAACATTAGCCAATGGTGGCCACAAAAAATTCGTTATCATGGTTGGGTAGCGCAGAGTATTTACGGTGACGGCGTTACTTGACATTTTCGAAAAAATCCCAGCCGATGATGCGGCTTAATCACAAAACGCACCATACGGTCACTTTCTTTGGATGTAATAGTTTTTCGAAAACTGTTTGTGGATTTTGTGAGATCCATAAGCGACAATTTTGTTTGTTTACATAACCGCATAATTAAAAATGGGCCTTATCACTAAAGATAAATTATTTTCACAGCAATGGATCGAAATGTTTTAATTCTAAGCTGCACCCTGATGGCAAAACGCACCGTTCAAGCTAAGCAATGGCTTCAAAAGTGTGATATGGATACCACTCCATCAGAAACACAAATAAAAACATGGTTTGCTAACTTCAAACGTGCGCGTAGAGGCACCGATGATTCAGCTCGCAGTGGCCATCCAAATGAGGCGGTAACACCAGAAAACATGAAAAAAAAAATCACAAAATAGTTTTGAATTATCGATAAGTAAAGTTTCATGAATTAGCTGACATCGTGAAAATATCAAAAAACGTGTCGGCTTTATATTGCATGAGCATTTGGCAAAGAGAAAGCTCTGTTCAAATTGGGTACCGCCTTTGCTCAGTGTTGACCAAAAACTATAACATGTTGGTGTTTGTCAGCAGTATTTGGCCTTGTTTCATCGTAACAAACTGAAATTTGTGTGTCACTATGTGACAATGGATGAAGCATGACTACATATCTAAACTCCGGAATTAACTCGATCATCATCTGAGTGGACAGAAACTGGTAAGCCTCGTCCAAAGCGTCAGAAAGCACAACAATCGGCTGGAAAGCTTATGGCCTCGGTATTTTGAGACATGCATGGTGTAATATTTATTGACAAAAAAGAAGGGAAATACCGTCAACACTGAATATTAAATAGCGATATTAGAGCGCTTGAACGCCGAAATTGTAAGAAACTAAAACCAATAGCAGTCTGTTCGGCACTCTCTAAGGATATGGAGAGTATGGTTAATCATCACTTTAAGAAATTCCGCAATGGCCGTTCAACTGGCGACCTGCTGGTAGTACTCTTCGAGAGGTGGATCAAGTCCATTCATGGTTTTGGTGAGAGCAAATCTGTGCCTATGGATATTTCCAAGACGTTTGATAGAGTTTGACATGAAGCACTAGTATCGAAATTTACTGCCTTTGGTGTTGGCAGTCACTGCTCTCAACTTATATAGAGCTTTATAAGAGATCGTTCAAAAAGAATGGTTATAAATGTGGCCACATCCGGCGAGTTCAGGATAAATTCAAAAGGCTCTGTTCTTTCTCCAACTCCATTCTTAATGTTTCTTAATAACTTTATTCTTCTCACTTCCAATCCAATCTATTCTTTCGCAGACGACAGCAACATTTGTCATTCATATTCTTTTGATCGTAGACCGAGTCTTTTGGAGATTGGGGCGAAAAGACGTAATATGAACGACTCACTCACTAGTGACTTGGCGAAAATCTCCGAGTGTAGTCGTGCAAGTCGGGTAGATTTTAATACACGCAATATCCAATGTTGTTTTGTGACATACAGATGTGGTGTAGGTAATGTAGATGTTGTGGAGTCAGACGCTCTTGATGTTTTGGGCATGAGGATTCATAGTAATGTCCGTTGGAACGATCATATTTTTTTAATGTCGAAAAAAGCATTCACGTGCCTCGGTTTCTTAAGATGGTGTAAGAAATACTTTGCTCCATCTGACCCCTTCAATATTTACAAGACCTATATCCGACCCAAAATGGAATACAACTCTCATGTATGGGCCGGTGCTTCAAACCAGATAAGGGAATTGAGTCCGCATAATCATATATATTCACGCAGTACTCGTTTTTCTCGTAGAGCACATCTCTTGGTAGTTGATTGTACAATGAATAGCACACCGTTCGTTTGTGGAACGATCTTCCCGAAAAAGTTTTTCCTGTCACCTACGATATGGATAAATTCAAATTAAACGCTCATAAACACTGCTCCCTCTATCGTCCCTCCCACAATCCATTTTCCTCGTACCAGCACAATGCACTGCATGCACTGAGTGCTGGCCTTAAGCTAAAAAAAACAAAGAAAAAAATGTTGTTTCATCAAGAGAACGCACCACGTAACAAGTCAATCAAAACAATAGCAAAACTATTTGAATTAAACTTCAAATTGATTTTTCATCCACCGTATTAGCCAGATTTAGACAGAAACTGTGACCTATTTTGAGGCAAAAGATAAATCGTTCTGCAAAAGTGATATTGAATGTTAGAGCGTTGCTGGAATGACTGAATTGCTCTTGATCTATATTATATTGATAAATAAATCTAATTTTAACAAAAAAGAGTTTCTTTATTAGGCCGGGGACTTTTCAGCTAAAGTGTTAGATTGAATCAAATACTGCGTAAAGCCAAAGCACAGCGAAAATCTGTCCAGAGTAACAGTACAAATAGTGAAGATAACGGCGATGTATAGCCATAAAAAGCTCATCGTCTCCATAAAATAATAACTAAATGAAGATCGTTGTGGTTTGGCGACTTTTTGCGGGTTTAATTAGTATGTAAAAGTCGTGCATTCTCTACAGTACGAACTGTAAGTATCTTACGAGGTTTTAATACCTCCTACTGTGCTGTTAAATCTATTCTCGATTTAAATAGTTTACTGGGTTATTTCATTTTATGTTTTTTTATGCCAACACAAACATGTTAAAATAATGACAAAACTTGTATTTTAAGCTGTAAAGTGCACCTAGAAGTTCCATTTGCTTTAACTTATTTCTTGTCTTCTTCTACTCTGCGACTTTTTTTGCTTGTTCGTACCACTTTAATGATTTCTATGGGAGTGTAAGAGATACAATGCAAGAAAAACAACAAAATCATATACATTATTATAATAGTCATCATCATAATCGTTGTTGTTGTTGAAGATGACAACAACAAATTACAAAAAATATATAAAGAAACGGAAAAGAGATGAAGTGATTTTTTTTTTTATTTTTTCATGCACCAGCCAGCAGTGGCAGATTTACAAGAACAGAGCAAATGTTTAAAATCAAGTTGAATTGAGAATAAAAAAAATATAAAAATAAAAAATAAACTAAAAATGACATCAGGTGCACTTGTAGGTATTTTAGATACCAAAAGCAATTCCATGATAAAACAACAAAAGGGATTTCATAGAAATACTTACATACTCGCCTTCTCGTACTTTATTCCACAATCCAACGATAATACACAAGTGAAGTAAATTTGAAAAAAAAAGTTACTTAAAAGAGAACTTAATGTTGAATAAAAAAGTGTTTATTTTCAACATTTTTACTTTAAAAATTCACTTTTCTTCGTTATTTAGTTTTCATATATATTTTCTACAATAATAGAAGGAAGATATAGCACAACTAAGTGATATGTAAAAAAATAAATAGAAAGCTTTTTAAAATTTTTCTTTTTTTAGGAATTTTTGAATAGGTTTTAAAAATTTTATTCATAAATACTTTATACGAGGGCTACTATTTAACAAATATGGCTTTAGTTTTCTTCAAAATATGCTCCTTGATGATCAATACACTTTTGCATTCGTTCAAATCATTTCTCAAAGCAGTTTTTTCACTCCTTTTGAAACACCTCCAAAACATGGTTTTTGAACACTTCTGCTGCTTCTTCGGCGATCGTAAATCGTTGACCACTCAGTTTACCTATGATCTTCGGGAACGAAAAGAAGTCATTCAGTGCCAAGTCAAAATTATACGAAAGATGAGGCATTAATTCCCTGTTTTGGTTACTCAAATATTCATCTCTTTGACGCATTGTTATGATGGAAAATGATTAGTCTCCGGCGGTTGGTTTTACGAATTTCTCCGAAGACCAAAGCTGCCAGATTTGACGATTTATCGCCATTTGGATGATTTCTTAACAAAATTTTGCCAAAATGAGGATTGACGATTTTTGATATATGGGCAATTGGCAGCTCTAAAGGTATTAATAACTCTTTGTAGGTGAGTCAACTAGCTTAGTTTTTAAGTTGGGAAACAAAGTCCCATCGAGACCGTTTAAACAATTTTTACTCAATAACTTTCATTGCCAAAATTGTCACCAAGTCTTTGCCCATCAAAATCTAAATAAGATATCTTGGTTCCAATTTGTAATCACCAATTTATATGATAGGAAACCTTTTTTTTACACGCATTTTTGACTTAAATTGACAATATTGTGCGTACTTTGACTGAACAATTTGTAATATTGTGTACAACTCAACATCAAAATTTAATCTTTATCGGATTTGACCAACCACTTCAATATGAGAGTTTCTCAAATTGGTGTTCATTTGCCCCAAATCAAGAGCAAGAGAACAAGAAGGATTAGATTTTTTAGAAGAAATAATAGGTTCACATCAAAATATTCTTGAATTTTTATTTATCATTACAAAAATCATATAAAGAATGCATTGTAATTGAAAGAAGTTTGTACATACGACTTTCTAGATGAACAAAAAAAAAAAAAAAAAAAAAAAATTATTCTTCGTTTCTTCAGACCATCTCACGTTGCTCTAGCTATTGAAAAAAATGAAAGTGTCCCTATTATTTCTTCTACCACTGTATGTACGTACATATATATAATGTTTTATTATTTGGGATTATTTATATAATCAATCAATCATACATTTGATGCATTTAAAATTTGAATTTTGTATTAAAACCTTTGATTGAAACTTTACTAGAATGAAATATTTTTGAAACAAAATTACTCAAAAATTATATGGTTCAAAAATGGTGTAAGAAAAGAAAAAAATATTTTCCCATTTTTGTGTAATTACACAGAAGTTGGCAACACTGTTTTAACGTTAATAAAGATTAAATCCTCAAACAAAATAAAATAGTTGTAGTAGTAAATGAAGCTGACGACGTAATTAGTAGTGCAGCAAGAAAAAATGCGAACAGAATGTCGAAGCTTTCTATATGGTTGCCAAATAAACTCAACAAAATCCTAGATCATTATCCAAGAATAATATGTGAATTTTTTACCAAAGTAAGCACCAAATATTGTAAGAAATGCATATTAAGCTACATATAGTGGAGTTTATTGACTTGGCAAATGAGGTATTCTTTTGTACTTAGCTTTAAGCAGGCATTAATAATGTGTAATTTATATAGTACATATGTATAATAGGTACTGAAAATAAATATTGGAAACACTAAAAACATGGTTGTTTATTGTTACGATTTCTTTGACGATTCGAATTGACGATATTTTTTAAATTTATCGGAAACATTACGATTTTCTGAAAATTTCATCTGGCAGCCCTGTGTACCACTCAGAATTGACCGTTCTACGTTGCTCAAGCGGAACAGTGAGCGGAAAGAGCAGCCGACAGTCTGCCTCGCTGTGCTTTTTCCACGAACAACGTTGTGCTCGTCATGGGATACTCACATGGTTGATTGTTGTTTTGTTTCCAGCTCGTACGCATATATCCATGATTCATCACCTATCACGATCTTATACACGTCCTTAGAAGCACCACGATTGAACTTATCAACCATTTCTTTACACAAATCGACGCGAGTCTTTTTTGAGCGATTGACATATACGAGTTATATGAGAACGATTTGTTTTTTACAACTACTCGTAAGTGTTCATGGCAAATCGATTGTAAATATTATTTCCCATAACATATTATGAAGGAACACGAGGACTTCCCTCAAACAATGAGCTGCACTCGATTTTGTTTTTAGACTCATTGAAACGGACCTGCAATTTAACGACGTCTCCAAACGGCAAATGCATTAGAGAAGTTTTCAATAGTAGTAATACTCATAACCAATTACTAGCTTATGTTATGAGGTGATATCGCCGGTGGAAACTTTTTCTTTTTTAAGATGGTCTGGCCTGGTATTGAACCGCGGACCTTCTGGTTGGTACCTACCATACCACAGCGGCACACAATCGTATAGTTTTTAGTGAAAATAATGTGCAAGGATGCCTCTTTCTCACAATATGCTTTCCATAGTCTTTCGTGAGGCAATATCTTACTAAGGCTATCAGAGATTGGCTGTCATGAGATTGGCATCTGGCGTAGCTATTTTGAGGGTAAAAAAGCGTGTTGTTAGATCCTTCGAAACGGTTTGGATTGAGGTTGTTCAAGGTTGCCCGCAGGGGTCCATCTTTGGTCCTCATGATGGATAGATACTCTGTATTGGCAGCTCGGGCTGACATTTAAACTGTGTGCGTATGCGGATGACTTGCTCATCCTGATCGAAGGCCAGTCTCGTGCTGAGCTGGAGAGAAATGATGCTAAAGCAATTCTTATAGCTTGTGAGTGGGGTGTAGAGGTTGGTGTTGTTGACTCAGTGGGCAAAACGGTGATGATGTTGCTTAAGGGCACATTGTCAGTCGGACGATAGGTCCTTCTGCAGGGGTGCCTCGTAGATAGGCTGCAGACGATACGGACGAATAGGGATAAGGGAAAGGTGACTTATAAATTTATTCCGGATGTTACGTTCGTACAGGAACACCCAGACTTTGGCTTTGGTTTAAGCCTGGGATTCATACTGACGGCACATGGCCTTATCAATATATTTTTGCATCGAATTGGCCAGACTGAATCAGCTGACTGTCGGGGGATTGATGACTGGAGACATGTACCGACTTCATACTCGTACTATGACGACTTTAGAAATTTAGATAGTATGGGTATCACACATACGGAGGCTTAATTTTAGTACTACGGGTATCGGGAGCCCCAGGAACTTCGGTTTCTATGGTGAGGCCCCCTTGTGGTGGCTGTGGTTTAAACCCAAGCCACGGGGAGAGCTATGCTGGCTCGGTTTGGAGTTACCATGTGCCGTGACCCATAGATCGCTAGGAGTTTCGATAGTCTCTGGCACCTCACCAAGGTGTGAGTTCATACACAAATAACATGACTTTTAATTGGTACTCACTGGTGATTTTAATCATAAGTGAAGGCGTTGGTGGACGCAGGTTCTCACGTAAAACCACTGGCTTTATAACACGTAACGAACTTGTATTATATGGTCACGCACTGCATCGATGTTGTTTGGCACAACAACTGATTTTGGACAACGACCACGATTGGATTCACTCTACAAGAGATATCCTATGCTTTGTGATGGTGCTTTATCGCCTCACAACGAACTGAGTTCATCGACTCATTGTTGTTGAGATAATCCACAACGAAAATTGTAAAAAATAATCCAAGACCAAAAACCTTCTCTTGAAATTTATATTTTTTGAAACGCACTTGTACTTGTAAAACACGTCGTGAGTACGTAAGTGTTAAAAGATTTTTGCCATTTGGCGAAATATAAATAGTTCCCCTCATACTGCATAAGTTTAAATTTAAAAACAGAAAAATTGCATCTTCAGTCATGACAAACGATCAGAGATGGCCAGGCGGAACACAACTCTAATTCAGTGTTGCCATTATTTTTCTTTCATGTTTTTTAGAAAAACTGAAAATTTTAAACAAAAATATGATTTTCAAGTGGAAAACTGCAAAGTAAAGTAAAGCACACACAACAAATTAAATGTGATATGTAATCACTCAACACTTATTTGATGCAGTCATAGGATTTAAGAAGAATTTCAAATATCCCGAATGTTGTTACTTATACAAGAAAGAAAACACATGTCAATAATATTACTTAATAATTGATTTTATTAAACAAAAAATTAGCAGGAAACAATTCAATAAAAAAAAAAATATGACAAAATAAAAAACCGTAGAAAATGATAGAATAAACGCACGATTTAAGGCAACAACATTTGGAATGACACAAAATAAATAATGATCATTAATAATTAATTGGCATTATTTCGTAAACATTATACATATATATGTATGTACACAAATAGCCAGGACGATATATAGTAAGCATTTAGAAAGGCATTTAACTTTCATTGAATTTTCATAAAATATGTTTCTTTATAAAGTTAAGTCTCGATATGAATTCAATATTTAAAGTGGTTTTAATTGTGACTTGCCATACATACAGATTTACTATCGAAATGTATAATAGAAATTGAAAAAAAATAGGAAAAGCAAAAACAACAATAATAATTATTAGAGCAGCAAAGATTTAATATATGATTTAAATACAATTGAGTATAAGGATGTTGCAATTAATTTGATTTTAATGAATTTATGTTGAAACATTAACGAAAACATGATAAAATAATTTAATTAATTTTGTACAGAGTACAGTGCGAGATGAACAAATGCCGAGACAACAAATGCCGCGTGTCTTATATATGGATTGTGTTTTTAATAACTTAAGTGACATCTTAGAGATTAAGTAGTTTTCATATATACTCACTGACTCATTACTAAAGTAATTCGAGAAAACTGACACTATCGCCCACAGGAGAACGATGACGCGTTGATGTTGATGGATTCTCATGCACACTCTCAGCCACAGCTTCGTAATTTTTGGGTAAACGCACGCTGTACGAGCACACTTGACGCCTAAATAATGATAAAATCTCACGAACTTTAGCAATAAGCTTGCGTATACCGGGCACTGTTGGTCCTTTTCTGCGATCAAATGTTGTATGATATTTTCCTACCATTTCCGACCAATTGTCTTTGTTTTGGACGAAAATTTCATTTAAATCCTATCATTGCTCCAGCATAAATCGATTCATATCGTTCAGTGGGGATAATATACTAAATTTTGTATGCCAGCTTCGAAATAACCGCTGATTCAAATTTAAGCCGATAGATGGTCCAACCGATATTTTGAAATATGTATGTAATTGCTGTTGTTTGTTAAAGAATTAGTGGGCTTCTTAACGATATTTGGCACTGTGTAATATTAATTCCCGTAACATTTCATGAAGGATCATAGGGACTTCTCTCAGTCACTGATCTGCACCCGATTCTGTTTTTAAACTCATTGAAGGAGACCTACAGTTTAACGCCGGCTCCGAACGGCAAATGCATTTAGAGAAGTTTTCAATAGTATTTTATACTCATAACCAGTTACTAGCTAATGTTATGAGGTGATACCGCTGTCGAAAAACTTTTTTCTTTTTTAAGATGATCTGGCCTAGTATTGAACCGACGACCTTCTGGTTGGTAGGCGGGTATCTTACCTACCATACCATGATATGACTATGAATTTGTCATTAGCTGCGTCTGGAGAGCCGCTGTTGTGAATATTTTAAATAGCAAGTTAAGGAAATATTAGTTTTATTTTATAGTATGGGTCTGCCATCTAACGCTTTTTTTTCAACTAGTGCTTATTTCGTGCATGGTAACACTTAGCTCATGTCTGACAGACGGACAGACATTCGTTCCGCTGAACGAATATGGTTGTGTATACGCTTGAACACCACTGGGAATCTGGGCCTGCGATCGACTTACAGAAGATGCCGATTTTGCCAAAAAAATCATCTTTTCAAATGAAGCTCTTTTAATTTTGGCGGGTATGTAAACAAGCAAAATGGTCGCATTTGTGGCACAGAAAACCCGCACGCATACATTGAAAAGCCGATACACCCAAGACAAGTCACTGTTTGGTACGGATTTTGGTCCAGAGCATAATTGGGCCATTTTTCTTCGAAAATGAGCAAGGAGTGGCCGTTACAATCAATGGCGATCGTTATCGAGCCATGTTGAACGAATTTTTGTTCAAAAAAATTTAAGAGGAGGATATTAGCAACATTTGGTTTCAACAGGACTGCACTACGTGCCACACAGCGCCCTGTTCTTGAAGATCGCATTATCCATACCACACCGGTATACAAACAATTCAAGAAAAGCTGTTTTGAAAATTAGGTGAATAACCAAACTCATACAAGGCCACAAGACAGCAGAAGGTCTATGGGAGCCATCCATACACTAGCTATCAGTCGCTGCGGGGTTCGTGACCTTTCTGCCTTGAGTCACTTCCATTACACATTTTATTATCAGACTTCCTTTTTCTTGTGTCTATCATACGATTCTCCAGTTTCCTACTTATTGGCCATTACAAAAGTATGGTGATGGACCAAGAAAACATAGTTGGAAAAAGAAATATGTAAACCCAAACCGTGCTGTAATAAACAACATGATTAAACCTAGTGATACTGTCATGAAAACAAAATAAGAGGATTCTTCAGATGTTGTTGCAGATCCTGCCTTACAACCCTCTCATCCATGATCCCGGTAGCGAATGATACCCGAAGATCCCTACAGCTACCATAGTGTCTACCCTAACATATTATTTGCTTCATGAAAACCTAACATAATTTACTCTACCAATACATTTTCAAATCAAAATAGTTTATTAAATAACTATTAAAATAAATTAAATCGAACAAAAGAAAAATAATGCATAATGAAAGGAAATACAATTTTTAAATAAAGATATATAGGACAGTATATTGAAACTTTGAATTCCTCTTTATTTCTCCTTCCAAATTTTAATTTAAATTAACGTTGAATAAGAAGAAGAAAAATCTATTACAAAAAAATAATTAAATAACACTTTATGATGGCTCTATTCAAGTACTTTTAATTACAGTACCGCTTGTACTAAAAAAAATATTGTGAAAATATAACCAAAAAAGAAAAATCAAAACAAAAATAAAAATCAAAACAAAAGCAATTCTTTTTCTGTCACTGCTGATTTTGATTCTGTTTGATTTTCTCCTATTTTAAGTTCGTCCTCTTTAAACACTAAATTTGTGTAAAATAAAAACAATAAAAAACAACAACAAACAACCATTTTAATATGTTGCTCTTCTTCCTACTAAACCTTACACTCCTGCTCATACTGAATACTGGTTTCTATGTACTTTTCACTTTTTGTTGCTACTATTTTACCTAAATTTCCTAAATCTGAATGTACTATGAACCAATGGCATCCACTCTTGCCAATATATCCCAGAATTGTATCATTAAAATAGACATACCAAGGTGGTATTTTTTAGTTAAAAAATACTTTAATTCGTCTGAGCTGCAATTGTCCCATTAAGGCAACACAATGGATAATATTGATTCATAAAGTTGGATTAATAGAAACTAAATATTTATTGTTAAGTATGCAAGTAATTAAATAATAAAACAAAATACTTGATAATATTTTCCTTTTCTTATTTACTCACCCTGTTAATATAGATGTGCGATGAGGTCTCTTCGTGATCGATGTTACGAGGGATACATTGCTACGTGTTTAACTTTTTAGAAACGTGTTTTTATGAGTTCGTAGATTGTAGTTAAAATGAGATAAATATTTTGTTTGGTTTTAATTAAAAATCCTTTATTCTAAACAGTTATGTGCACCACTGCTTGTTTTTTTTTACAGGCAATAATAATTTTTATTCTTAATTAGTCTGTCTGTTTACAACTTTGTAAACAGCAACAATTAGTCGACAGATCTTTCTTCCTAAAGATCTTTCAACCAGATCGTAGTTATAACTTAGGTTCGATCACAACCTTTTCAACCAGAGTTTATCCACAGTTAACTCTCTTTACTGAGTTAGCTTCACTTAAACTGGTATTTTTCACTTTACGATTCACGTCACGAGTTTACTCCTTATAAACTCCCTTCACACCAACAACACTTTAAAAACTGCACTCGCTGAGTTTGCGAGACACATAAACTGATTGCTGTTCGCATGTTATATGGCTGAGTAAACAATACGTCGAAAGCTGGTGAACCTCTCGATATTTCAGGTAGATTCCATTTCTTTCTTTTAATTTCTTTTTAGTTCTTTTGTAGCCATGCGTATGTAAACATCTAACTCCTTCAGATCTTAGTATTTGTTGTTGTTTGTTTATTGTCTGTTACTTGTTTTCTATGCTGTGCTGTTTACTCAGCCATATAAAAAGCACATCGATGTGAACAGCAATCAGTTCTCTGTGTCGTAAACTCAGCGAATGGAGTTAACTCAGCGAATGTGTTATTGTTGTGAAGGGAGTTTATAAGGAGTAAACTCGTGAAGCTAGTCGTGAAGAAAAAAAAGAGTTTAGTTGGAGCTAACTCAGTAAAGAGAGTTAAGTATGGATAACCTCTGGATGAAAAGGTTGTGATCGAACCTAAGTTATAACTACGATCGGGTTGGAAGATCTTTGAGTGGAGAGATCTGTCGAGTAATTGTTGTTGTTTACAAGATTGTAAACAGACAGAGTAATTAAGAATAAAAAGTGTTATTGTCTGTAAAAAGATTACAAGCAGTGGTGCCCATAACTGTGTTGAATAAAGGATTTTTAATTAAAACCAAACAGAAAATTTATTTTATTTTAACTAAAATCTACGAACTCACAAAAAAACCTTTTTAAAAAGGTAAAAACCTAACAATATATTAACTTCTCCACTTAAACCAGTAAAAAACAAGCTCGAATAGATAATTGAAACAAACTAACAATGTAATTTTACTTCCATGCACACTGTATATCAGAAACATTGTATGTGGTAAGAATGTAACATGCCTTCAAATGATTCTTAACATCTACAGGTCCATGTAAATTTGTAACATTTTAAAAGATATGCTTCTTAACTATATTACCGCAACAAAACAAAATGCTATCATTACGACTTATATTTATGTTTCAATCAAATTTAAGGGAATATGTTTAATCTGAACTTCTATATTTTGCAACATTTCCATACTAATACAATAATTAACTGTATAACTATATAAACAAAATATTAGGTTTTCTAAAAAATATCAAGACCCTCGTACAATCTAATAGAAGAAAAAAAAAATTATGTAAATCGTTCACTACAACTGGTGACCTATCTTAACAATTCACAAAACCAAATAATTTTTACACAAAAATTTAAGCCCCCAATTTCCACAATTGAACAGGTTAAACAAATTGCACTGCAATTCTTTCAATTTATTTCGGAGATATGCTTTGCAAAACAAGATATTACAGCCACAGATTGGGAAGGTTTCCAAAAATATGTCAGTGGATACATCAAAAAAAGAAGAAGAAATGTTTTTCCTACATTTTACAGCATTCAGCCAACAACATTCATTCAACAACACTGATAATAATAACAAAATTATTTCTTGTTTACTTGTCTAATGATAAACTGAAGTCAAGTCAATAACAACTACAACTACAACAGCACCCACAACAAACAATGCTGGGGAAAATATATAAATTTTACATTCTACTACTGACATTTCTTGTAGCTGTTGTTGTTGTTGTTGTTGTTGATGTTGGCTGCAACATAAATCTTTTAAAAGACGACCTCAATTGTGCATTTTGTTCAAACACTAATAGATATCCACACTCGTTTGTTTGGCTATGTTATAAGAGTGTATGTATAGGTGTTTAGTTAACTCCTTTGTATACATGTGTAAATCTATGCCAACACATATATATGTACATATGTATGTGTGCACGACTTGTATGGCTGCCATTACAATTATATTTATAGAAATCTTAAATAAAGATATTTCTGTGTTTTTTTTTTTTTTTTTTTTTTTAGCTATACGAGCTACGGCTAGGGAATCTTCAAAAGATATTGGTAGTCCGGACTAACCAATATGCACGATTCGCGACAAGTCTTACTATCTGGCTTGTCATGCGCCTACGTACTAAACCCCATCCACGTTCGTAATCCTTCCATCCATTTCCTCCCCCGGGACCACTATCAAGTATTACTTCAGGGGAGTGGTGATTCAGCGAATGCTGCTTCCCCTTTCCGCAGATCTTGCCATCTCGGCCAATCTCTGACGCACCAAAATTTCCTTTGCGAAAACGCACACCAAGTCCCAATTCCTGGCTGAGGTCAGCATTAGTCCAACGATGTTGTTCGGCACAATCCGGGATCGAATCGCCGTTTCCAAGGAACGCCTTTGATCTTCATACCGCGGGCAGTCAAAGAAAACATGACCCGCGGTTTCGGTCACATTCGGACAATCCGGGCACACATCATCGTCGTCGTGCCCATATTTAAAAAGGTAGGCCCTAAAGCATCCATGACCGCTCAACAACTGAGTCAGGTAATAATTTACCTGCCCGTGACTCCTTCCTACCCAATCAGCTACGCTCGGTATGAGCGTGTGGGTCCATCTTCCCCTCAAGGAGTTATCCCAATCACGTTGCCACATTTCCATAGCACCTTCCTCCAGTCGGCCCACGTTTACCGACCCTGATCTTTTCGCAGCATGCTTCTTTCCTTCAACATCCGACACCAGCTGCAGTGGCATCAGTCCCGCAATAACAAAAGCCGCGTCAGTGGATACCGTGCGGAAGGCAGAGGCGACCCTGAGCGCACATCTTCTATAGGCTGCATCAATACCCATCCTATATGTTCTCCTAAGCATGGCCTCAGCCCATATAGGTGCCGCGTATAGGGCAATCGATCTTACCACACTAGTAAGCAACAGCCTCCTCTCCTGTCTAGGGCCGCCCATGTTTGGCATTATCCGTGCAAGTGCACAAGCTGTGAGTGCACATTTCCCACCGACATATTTCAGGTGCTCCCTAAATGTGAGTCTGTTGTCGATCATGATCCCCAAGTATCTGATCGCTTGTCTAGAGGCTATCCGCTGGTCACCAACCGTTATAGTTATAAACTCCATTTTCTTTCTACTGCTTACCAGTAGAACCTCAGTTTTGTGATCCGCAAGTTTGAGACCTGCGCTCACAATCCAGCCTCTGACCACAGCAACTGCAACATTGCAAGCTCTCTCCAGTTTGTCGAGATGTTTTCCCCTTATCACCAAGGCAATATCATCTGCGAAGCCAATGATTTGCGCTCCCCTTGGGAGTTCGAGCCTTAGAACACCATCATACATAATATTCCAGAGTATAGGGCCTAAAACTGAGCCCTGCGGTACTCCAGCCGATACTACATATGATTTCCTGCCATCAGACGTGTCGTACAAGAGGACTCTGTCCCTGAGGTAATCGGCAATCAGCTCGATCAGGTATTTCGGCACGTTCTTCTCATCGAGTGCAGCCAACGTGGCATCCCAGTCCGCAGAGTTAAACGCGTTCTTAACATCCAAGGTGATGATAACACAGTATTCCTTATCACCTTCAAGCCAGCGGTCTCCACTGATGGCATCTTTCGCCATGTTCACAACTCTCTCTATGGCATCAACTGTAGAGCGTGCCTTCCGGAAGCCAAATTGGCGTTCCGAT
The DNA here is from genome assembly GCA_023159175.1 of Wohlfahrtia magnifica. Taxonomy (NCBI): domain Eukaryota; kingdom Metazoa; phylum Arthropoda; class Insecta; order Diptera; family Sarcophagidae; genus Wohlfahrtia; species Wohlfahrtia magnifica. Next base: position 49,188 of record JAKWBJ010000142.1, on the reverse strand, counting down.
AAACCCGATCCATTCAAGGCCGTCTCCAATCTCCTGTAGATTATCTTCTCCAGCAATTTGCCGGCTGTGTCAATCATACAGAGTGGGCGATATCCGGATGCATCCTGTCTGCCATTGCCCTTCGGGATGAGCACCAGCCTTTGCCTTTTCCAGATCCTAGGGAATGTCCTCTCCTTGATACAAGCATCAAACACTTTCCTAAACATTTCCGCCTTGCTCTCAATAGCCGTCCTTAATGCAATATTCGGGATTCCATCAACTCCTGGTGCCTTTTTCAGCCTAATATCCTTACACACTGCCTCAAATTCCTGGCTGCTAACCCCCGGAATTTCAAGGTTGGGTGGTCCTTCTTGTACAGAGTAGGTTATTTCGGCCCTACGCGGGAAAAGTCCTTCGACAATTGATTCCAGTCTGGACGCAGATGTCGTAGGTGGTGGTCGAAAACTATTCAGTTTCCTCATCACAACTTTATATCCCGTACCCCAAGGGTTGTTCTCTACTTCGTAACACATCTCCCTATAGCATCTTCTCTTGCTTTGCGCAATGGCCCTTTTCAAGCAGGATCTTAACGTTCTGTAGTCCTCTTGAAGTTCTGTAAAGTTGTCACGACCTCTCGCCCTCTGGCATACCCGCCGTGCATGGTTACACCTACGCCTTATCTCAGCTATTTCTGCATTCCACCAGTATACATTCCTTCTGCCAGGTCTATGGAAATTTCTTACCATGGATGCATCGCAAGCGTCCGTGACCCGCCGCATCAGTTCAACTGCCATATCGTTCGCGCCTCCAGTCAACTGGCTGTCCTCCATCGCAAAAACAAAAACAAAGGCCTCCTTATCAAAGGTGGAATCCCTCCATCGGGGACCGGGAGGGACCACAGGTAAAGTTGGGCCGGTGGAACGTTCGCGTATCTCAAAGATAATAGCGTGGTGGTCGCTGTGTGTGTATATGTCAGATACGCTCCAGTCAGTCGAGATTGCCAGGGCATCGCTGACGAATGTCAGGTCTATCCTGGAGCTTCTTCCGTTCCTCGAGAATGTATCCCTTTGACCGCAGTTCATCAACACCACATCCAGTGCTGCAAATGCCTGCAGTAAACACTCTCCCCTCGGGTTCGTGTAGACTGAACCCCATTCAACTGCCCATGCATTAAAATCCCCAGCGATAACCACAGGCCGTAGATCCTTGGCCCTGTTGACAAGGTCATCCAGTCTGATGCCATACTCCTCGATTGACAAGCTCGGGGGAAAGTAGCAGCTAAAGAAGTGCACTCCACCAACAGTACCCCCAACAAAACACTCCCTACTACTATCAACATTCTCCAAGGGGAAGTTACCACAAGACCATATCGAAGCCTTGTTGCACCCACTGTTAGCCCAGCGGGGATTCTCTGGTACTCTATAATGTTCACTCAACAATGCCAGGTCTATCCTCTGGTCTCTCACAGTTTGCCCCAGGATATCCTGCGCGGCTTCGCAGTGGTTCAGATTCAGCTGAAGGATTCTCATTTCCGCTGACTTAGTAGCTTCCGGCGGGCCGACAGATAGTTGGGGCATTTAGGCCCCCCCGTGATGTGTTTGGTATCAGTATTCGGACGGCCCCTACAGAGTAGACATAGTGGGTCACCCTGGCAGGTTCTAGCGAAGTGATCCTGTCCGCCGCACTTGTAGCAACTTCCGGACCAGTCTTTCTCACCTCGGCACTCTCTGGCCACATGCCCAAAGTCAAGACACCTGAAGCATCTTTTTGGAACTACCTTTCTACGTAGACGGCAAACTGTCCACCCAACACGCAGTTTGCCTACCTCCTCTGCCCTATAAGCCTGTCTCACTGGAATTGAAATAATAGCCGTTCGCGTACCTCCAGGAACACTTCTTATAGTCTTGAGCGCAGAAGCCTCCAATTCGCCTATTTGCTCCTTCCATGCATTTATTATCTCGTCTTCCGTAGTTATTTCATCTAGGTACCTTAGCTCGAAGGTTACCTCCCGAGTAAGTGTCCTAATCTCAACATCCTCCGATAGCACATTCTTCAATTTAGACCGATGCAACTCGGCCGTCATCCCGGAAGACCTTTTAAATTCGAGGAGAATTTCTCCCCTCTGTGTCTTCTTAACCAGGTGAACATCATCGCCAACTGTTTTAAGCTCAGGGGCGCCTCTCACTTTTCTAAGCAAATCCGCGTAGGATTGCTTTTCCGTGGGCTTAATTATTACCACATCTGGTCTGTGTTTCCTGCGCTTTTTTGTTTGGATAATCCACTCGTTAGGCCTCTGATTGCCCCCATCTTGACTGGACTGCCCATCCACAATGCGGTTCGGTTCATCCACCCTGGTGGCATCAGTAGTCTTAGCAGGTACCTTATTCAGGTCTTTCGATGTCCCATTAGTTTTCTTCTCCGAGCGACCAGACTTAGTCTTTTTAGGCGGAGTTCTCCTGCCACTCTCAGTCTCCTCCCTTGTTCTTTTCGACGTGGTTGTTAATGATTCCATTTGAATCGTCTGCGTACATCTGTCATTAGTTCTGACCTTATTCGCCGTTGATTGGGATTTACTCCTAGCTGCCTGCTGGTATAGTGACGATATTAAGGCCACTAGATCGCGCATTGGTTGATGTATGGATCGCCTTCCTCCTCCCATCATCTCCTGCAGTTCCACGATTTTCTCCCCGAGCTTGGAGAACACATCGGTGCCCCCTTTAGGGTCCGCCAAGTTATCCGTAGACGTGCTATCGGTTAGGGACGGTGGAGATGATCTAGATCTCACACCTGCTCCAGTTGGCGTTGCCTTTTCCGGTGTTCGCGCGAGTCTTGAAGCGCGCTGGAAGGGGTTTCTCGTCATGAAACCATCTAAGCTTGTAGCATTATCTGATACAGCAGCCAAGTTCGCCACCACCGTATCATTGCAGTCATTGGATATCGACGGCCGGGAGCCTGCTTGCTCACCCCGCAAAACCGCCGGCACTGGGCTCATTACACCCTGCACCGTAACTTTATTCCTTAAAGAACTTTCCATTGTTGTTTTATTGTTCTGGGATCCTACCCATATCATTTTATACCTACTGACAGGTTCTTAACCAGCCGCTCCTAACATGGAGGCAGACGCTGCCTAGAAAGCCGCTCAATCTGAGTCAGACGCCACCAGGATTTTCGATGTCGACACTTAATCAATGGGCGGCATCAATCGCCCAGTCACAGAAACTTCACTGAGCCAAATAACCTTTTAAGTTAAGGTCTCCATTTCTGCCGCTATTGGTCGGGGACTGCTTATTTAATATTCGCAGCTAACCCACATATCTGTGGGCCATTCAGCTATCCGCCACCTTGCTGACCCCCACAGTAGCCTACGCTCAGCCCTGTGAAGATATTTCTGTGTGTGTGTGTGTGTGTGTGTGTGTGCATGACAAACTGTAAATTATGAAAATGTCTTGTTGACACTTCAGCCATTTATTATTACTGTAGTTATTGTGTGTGTGTGTGTGTGTATGTGAGAAACTGTAACTGCATACATATGCAGCATAAGTGCCAACTAGGGAGATCGCTTATTCGACTTTTTTCAAAAACCGGTTTATGAATAATTCGAAAAATTTAAATTTTTTAAAAATCGCTTTTCGGTTAAAAATTTATCAAATAACCGGTTAACCGCTTCTTTTATTAAAATACAATTCTAACCAATTTTTGTTGCATTTGCAAATAAAATTGATAAATTTGTGTCCCATGTTGTAGTTTCAAGCAAGCAAGTATGCGAGAATAACGTTCGGCTTTTTTAGGGCCTTAACGGACATTTAATCCTGGACAACGCAACATATTACTATTTTTTAAGAATTTTATTTGCCAGTGCCTAGAGAAAACTTTGTGTATAATCGAGTTTTCCTTGCTGCACAATAGCGTCAATCTTATAAACATATTTAAGCTGGTTAATAATTCAGGTGTGTGAAGATAAATTCGAATTTGAAAAGCCAAGACACCAACCATACTTTTTTAAATGGTCAAATTTTGTGTTAACAGAGTACTGTTAAGAGTTTAACACTAAAAAACACAGTACAAAATTTAAAATATTTTCAGAGTATAAGTGGACATTTTGGGAAAATATGAGGGTGCTCTCATATACCACTATATACATGTGGTTGTCTTGGAACCCCGCAAGAGAGTCCATATAGTGGTATGTCTGAAAAAATCTCCGGATTTGAGAAAATTGAATTTTAAAAAATCGCCTTTTTCGGAAAATCTGAAAATTCTTGGGAGGATGAATGGCTATTTCTCAAAAATATGATAAAGCTTCCCAATACCACTATAAACAAAGGCTTATGCCCCTTTAGTGGCATGTCTGAATGACTGGATTTGAGAAAATTGAATCTTAAGAAATTGCCTTTTTGAAAAATCTTAAAATTCTTGCCTATTTCTCAAAAATATGCAAAGCTCCCCTATACCATTATATAGAAATGCTTGTGCCAAAGGTCTTGTCTAGAGCCACTATAGTGGTATGTTTAGAAAAATCACCGGATTTGAGAAATCGAAGTGCCGATGATACGTTACGTATATAGACTTGTCCTTCACATCGATTTCCAACTATTATCACAATTCAAAGGACATCTGTAGAAACATAAATGCATGCACTACGTATAAAATGGAGTGTACCACTATGGTATGTTCGGTAAAACACCCGCCTACCAACCAAGAAGTCCTCGGCTCAATCCTAGGCCACACCATCTAACAATTTTCAATAACGGTATCAACTCATTACATTGCTGGCGACTGCTTAAAAGTATTTACTCTGTAAAAACTTCATAAACTAATACATCTGCCGTTCGGAGCAGGATTTTTTAGGTCTTTTTCTAGTTGTACATCATTCTCCAAATATAAAAAATTCAAATTTATTTACAGAAAATGAAAAAAAAAATTATTTTTGCCCAAGTGTGTTAGAGCTGCAAAACAATCGATAGTACTATCGATAGTACTATAGTACTATATATAGTAACATAATAGTACTATTAGACTATATAGTACTAGAATAGTACTATTATATTATATACTATTATAGTATTATACTATTATAGTATTATACTATTATAGTACTATACTATATACTATATTATTATAATACTATAGTACTCGAATCCATATCGATACTACTATAGTACTATATATAGTACTATAATAGTACTATAGTACTAATAGTAGTAGTACTAGTATAATAGTTCTATTATACCATAATAGTACTATTATAGTACTATAGTACTATCGATTGTTTTGCTAGTACTATTATAGTACTATATATAGTACTATAGTACTATCGATAGTACTATCGATTGTTTTGTTTTTGGCTGACCATCGACAGTATTTTTTCACTATCGATACTATCGTCAAATTCTAATAGTAAATATGAAGGTCACTAAATGCACATAGTCAAGGTCACATTTGCAATAATTTGTTCGACGCAGGTTGTCAGACCTTTTACAATAACATAGGGACACAGTTTAACAGTTTCTTAAATTTCCATTTATTAAGCTCAAAGTTGAATTGTAACTAAAATATGTTAGTACATACGGTTTTGCATTGGTTACAAACAAATTAATTTTCATTTCGTTAGTCATGTTGTTCTAACTACTACGTGTCAGCTGTTGCTTCCGTTTGCTGCGAAATAATACATTTCTAGGACTCTTACCCATAAGTTTTGTTTCTATAAGTTTTTTATTGTTCGACTTGAAACAGGAGAATAAATTAATTTTTCAGGTTTTTTTATGACTTGAAGGAATTAATCTTTAAAGTACGAACTAAAAGTTTATCAAAACTGGCAGTCATTCTACGCTTTCTTTCATAGTCTCTGCAGTTTTCTTTCGCTATATATAAAATCTTCAATACAACAAATTTTATGACATACTGCACAAAAATAAAGTGTCCCCATTATTTGCTTCAACACTGTATATTTATTATTATTCCTTCCCTCTCACTTAAATTCTAATGTTGTTGACACAAGTAGCACTCAAAAGAGTCCGTTAGTATCGATAGTTTGTTTGCAAACTATCGAAGCTATCGAGTGGGTTGACTATCGAGAGTTTTGCAGCTCTATCAAGCAATCAAGCAATGTCATACACTGTTCAATCAGCTATTTCAAGCAAAAGAAAAATAAAAATTGTTTGATTTTGCTTCCATAAAAATTTCACTAACACTACTACAACGCAGTTTCCGTCTGCTTGATGGTGTATTTCGCACTTTAATAAAGAATAAGAGCTGGAACAGAATAAAGCAGTTGCAGTAGTAACTGTAGCTGGGTAGTATAGAAAGAAAAATTCGAACAAAATATTGAAACTTTCTAAAGAGTCGCACTTAGCTCATATCTGATTTGACAGATAATTAGTGTTATCCTTCCGCTGAACGAATATGGTTGTGTATATGCTTGAACAACGCTGGGAAATATTGCGACATTACTTTGAAAATCATGGTAATGTTGCAGAATGAAAAAAAGAGAAAAATTATCTTTTCAGATGAAGCTCATTTTGTTCTTGACTGGTATGTAAATAAGCAAAATTGTCGCATTTGGGGCACAGGAAACCCGCATGCATACATTGAAAAGCCGATACACCCAAAACGGGTCACTGTTTGGTGCGGATTTTGGTCCAGAGGCATAATTGGGTCATTTTTCTTCGAAAATAAGGAAGGAGGGGCCGTTACAGTCAATGGCGATCGTTATCGAGCCATGTTGAACGAACTTTTGTTCACAAAAATGGAAGAAGATGGCGCTACGTGCCACACAGCCGAAGCTACACTCGATGTTTTGCGGTCTGTGTTTGAAGATCGCATTATCAGCCGCAGAGCTGATGTCGTGTGGCCACCTCGGTGCTGCGATTTAACAACGTTGGATTATTATTTGTGGGGTGCCGTCAAAGATAAGTGTTACTCCAACAAGCCAGACACAATTGACGCTTTAAAGGACAATATTCGTGAAGCCATTGGTGAAATACACCTACACACAATCGATAATGTGTTTAAAAATTGGCCCGGTGGTTTGGGCTACTGCATGGCCAGCCGTGGCAGCCATTTGAATGAAATTATTTTCCATTATTAACCGGAAGGATTGCACTTTCAAATAACAAAAGAAATTTGAGAAAATATTTAGTAGTTTTTTTTATAGCATTTTCAAGAAAAAAAATTTATTTGGCGGACCCTTTATATAATATAAGACGTTATGTAGAAAAATACTAAAACGACGACAAAAATATAAAAACACGCTTAAAAATTATATATGTTTAAATTAACCGGTTATTCATGTTAATATAACCGGTTTTGACATTTTAAAAAAACCGTATTCGACAGAACCAAAAAACCGGCCTTAACCGGTCCTTGGTGCCAACTATATGTTTTAGAGAGAATTTTAGCAATACCAACAATGCCAGCAATGAAATTAACAAAATTATTCAAGTTTATGTCCATTTTAAATACATCTTTACACAATATAATTTACTTGATTTTCTAAATAATTTCTAAATGATAAATATATTATTATTTTAAATAATAAAATAATAAAATAATAAAATAATAACATAATAAATGTGGAGCATATTCCATGAAAAAGTCGAAACCTGAACAGTTTTGCAAGCATTAGTTTTTTACTTTATTTTGCGTCTACATACTGAGATTATGTTCTCATCTTAAATAACACTATGCAACAAATGGATAAAATTTATCTGGCCGTGGATAATCACTATAATTTTTTGATACGCTATGGTGGCGTAACTACAAAAATCATCAGCGTTTTAGAGTTCATGGATAAGTTTTTTTTTTTTTTTTTTTTTTTTTTTTTTTTCTAAAATGTGATATTTTTGAAGTGGCTGCTTCATACGTCTTATGATAACTTTGAAATGACTCATTCGAATTCGTTAAGCTATATGTTAAAAAAAACCAAATTATACCAGCTTTAAGCCATTCCGATATCATTTTTCAATTTAACCCGTACTTCTGAAATCATTAAGAAACCTATCAAAAATTTTGTTTTATTTTTTTGTAAATTATGAAATAGAAAGCGAGCAGCAGATATTTACCAGTTTCTCTATTTATTCATAAATTTGCCTATAATATAAATAAAATAAACCACAAGTACATATTTTATTCCCAATATAGTGGGAGAAAAAATTTATTTGCTATAATCAGGGTTGTCAGATTTGGCGATTTCTCGCCAAACGTGGCAATTTTAAAAGTTGTTTGGCGACATTCTTTTCGGTTTGGTGACTTGGCGATTTACTTGGCTATTCGGATGAGTGCAGTGTTATTACAGATCGAGATCTTCTCTGTTCTCAGAGGAGCTGAGCGTTTTCGCGACTTGGCTGCAGTTGGGGATGGTGTGGTCTTTTATCTGGACAGTCAGGCGGCTATTAAGGAGCTGACTAGTCGCTATGTCAGCTCAAGGCTGGTTGCATTGTCGCTCCTGAATGTGTGCAGTGTTAAACTGTGCTGGCTTAAAGGGTAACGAAATTGCAGATGAACTGGCAAGAGCGGGCGCGGTTTGTGGTGTAGGACAGGTGGATACGTTGGCGAAACCACAGCTTGGTTTATTCGAGGGCTTAATCGATAGCTGGGCCCGTCATAGAGTGGAAGAATCGTGGAGGAGCAGGGGAGACAGTAGGAACTCCAGGCTGACCTGACCGCTCTAGGACGGAATGGGTCCTCAATCTGAGGACGGAATCTCCTAAGACTCTGATAGGTTTTGTGACTGGGCACTGCGCTCTGAGGGCGAGGACTATGATATGGGAAGCAGGCCTCCCTATTTTCTGCCGGGTGTGCGGCGATACAGGGGAGCCGGAGAATGTGTAACACTTACTCTGACACTGCCCGGCTCTTTATGGGCGTAGGCTCTGAGAATAGCTTAGATCTCGGCCTGAAAAACACTTCACTCATCCGGCAGTCTAACGGACAATTTAATGTCACTGTCCGCCATGTAGTCTACCGCGCCAGTGCTATCCTCGGTTTTAGATCCTTTTGTAAAGATGGCGTGGCCATAATAAAGTCCATTAACCCCACGCCAAGACTCTCTATCGGAATGGGTCCTCAATCTAAGGAGGGAATCTCTTAGAATTCTGACAGGTTTTGTGACTGGGCACTGTGCTTTGAGAGCGAGACTGGAATTTGGAAAGCATGCTCCCCTATTTCTGCCGAGTGTGCGGCGACACAGGGTAGCTGGAGACTGTGGAACATATCCGCTGACACTGTCCGGCTCTTAATGGGCGCAGGCTCAGGTTGCTGGGCCGGGGCTCTTTCGAGGGCCTTGGTGACATTGCGCCGACTAGGATATACGACCTGGAGGGCTTTCTATCAGGTCTTAGCTGGCTCCTTAGGTGATGCCTGGTCTTCTTTGGGCATCCGTATCTTTCTGTATGCCACTTTTATTTCTTCTCCTATTTCTTTCTCTATCCTTCCTCTTTCTTTTCTTTCTAATTCTTCTCTTCATTTCTTTATTTCATTTCAACGGAATAAGAAACCGTTGAAAGGTTCTCTCCACAATGGACCTCTGTGGTCTCTGGGTGGGGTACTTTCGGTACCGCCTTTCCTACCTACCTACCTACCTACATACCTACCTACATGGCTATTTTTAATAAAAAAAAAATACGTAAAATTAAAATTATTGTTTTGGTATTTTTATGTGTGAATATCGTGAATATAATGTATTTTAATGTGACGATTGTAACTGTCAACGGGAAATTTGTTGTTGCCTATATGGATCTGAAACTAATTGATTTTTAGGTTCCAGCTTACTAATGTATTTAATTTTCAGCAACAGGCAACGAAATAGGTTCATAAATGCTACGACAAAATGTTAAACTGGAAAAATGTTGAAAAAATGAGTGTTTGCCTGAAAAATTCACATGTATTTCCCAAGGCTACGAAGTATAATATTATTCAAAAGATCTAATTGTCTTCTTTCTAAATCGACTAAAGAGCTTAAAATAGGATAGTATTCAGCTAAGTTATTAGTTGATAAGTGTATGAAGGTACGGAAAAATAGTTTTTCAATCGTAAAAGTTAATTTTAATAGCTTTATAGCCGTCGATAAACTATAAACTATATTATATATATGTTTGTATACTTTTTTTTCTCCGTCACTCCTCTAGGGAGCATATTGGCTTTCAACAAAGCATCTTTATTTGCTTTGTTTCAGTTTCTTTAATCAATTTGATATTTCAAGCTAAGCAGATGATCAATCCGCTGTGGCTTCCTCCATATGATTTATTTTTTTTTTGTGTAGTGGTGAAGATCCTTGCTAATTGATGGTGAGTGATCTTTACTTTAGCCTTGTAATTTTTTCCCAGTAGGTGGTGGCGTGTTTTACTTGATCATTCGTCTGATGTTTGTTATCATCGCCAGAGGGTCAGGGGGGCTTTTTCTTTATTTTTTTTTTTTTAGATGGAGTTGTCTGGAGGGAAGAAGTTGAAGCCTTTTTTATTATTAAACATTCGAAACCACAATTAAAATTTTTCTTCGTCATGTCCTCTGCTGGGGCTCGAACCTGGGTCGTTTGTGCTGTTATGCGTGCGCTCTAACCACTACACCACCATATATACGAGTATATGCCAAAATTTTTTGTTTAATACGATTAGCAAAATAAATATTATGGCGAATTTTTTCCCACTTTTGGCACAATTTATTTGTCATTATAAAAAAAATATAAATTTTGTTTTCAAAATGTCAAAAAAAACTGATTTGGCTATAATTGCCATAAATTTCACCAATCGTATGAGTGATATTTAAGAATTTTGAAAGAAAAAAATATCGCTTATACGACACCTATTACATACAATTGCAATAAAATATTTTTATTTTACAAACTACGTATTTTCACATTAACGTCAATTAAATATATACTAACCAATCGATTTTCATGAATTATGGTTTATTTTATTCCCATTTTATTATTATTACCATCGCCAAAACTATGTTTGTATTCTGCCTGCGGCGTTGGATTACCATCCAACCACCTACCTTCGTCTGTGTTATTACAAGAAACTAAATACGACACATTCCGTGTATCAAATATTTGTGTTTATTTTTCGATACTCAATTTTTAAAAGTAATACCGTAGACAGACGACAGCCTTAATGTGCATTAAAAACTTACATATGCAAATTAAAATTTTACCCTGACAGACAACAGTTTCTGCATTAAGTAAACAGCCGTTTGTTTGGCAACAATTTTCTTTTTTTTGCATTTATGTCTAGATCAAATGGACAGAAGTTAGAATATCGCTATTTATTTCAAGAAAAAACTAAAATTAATCCATTTTAATTTTTTCAATTACACATTCTTCTTTCACAATGGTAAGCAATTAGGTTGATTATCCACCGTATTGCCATATTGAAAAAGCTAAATGCAGTTTGATTTTGTGCACTTACATAGAACAAACCTAATGCATATTAAGCTGGGGATAATTCACAACATATTTTGCATTAAGGCCGTTAGTGCAGATTATGTAGATTAACGCTGTCGTCTCTCTACGGTATAGATAGGTAGGTAGGTAAGAAAGGCGGTACCGAAAGAAGATAAGAAAGAAGAAATGAAGAGCAGAATTAGAAAGAAAAGAGAGAGGAAGCACAGAGAAGATAATAGGAGAAGAAAAAGGGCCAGAAGTGGCCTACAGAAAGAGACGGCTGCCCAAAGAGGACCAGGCATCACCTAAGAAGCCAGCTGAGACCTGATAGAAAGCCCTCTAGGTGGCATATCCTAGCTGACGCCATGTCACCAAGGCCATCGAAAGAGCCCTGGCCTAACACCCTGAGCCTGCTCCCATAAAGAGTCAGGCAGTGACAGACGATGTATTCCACAGTCTCCAGCTCCCCTGTATCACCGCAAACTCGACAGAAAATAGGGGAGCCTGCTTCCCAAATCCCAGTCCTCGCCCTCAGAGCGCATTGTCCAGCACAAAGCCTATCAGAAGACTAAGAGCTTCCATCCTCAGATCGAGGACCCATTCCGTCCTAGATTTGGCAGGTGGCGGCTACAACAGCCTGGATACTCTACAGTTTCCCCTGCTCCTCCACGACTCCTCCACTCTACGACGGGCCTAGCTATCAATTAAGCCACCAAAGAAACCAAGAATTGGTTTCACCGATACATCTACCTGTCCTACACCACAAGACGCGCCCGCTCTTGCCAGTTCTTCTGCAATCTCGTTACCTCTTGCGCCAGCATGCCAAGGAACCCAGCACAGTTTAACACTGCACACATCCAGGAGCGACGAAAGGGTACTCCTACACAATGCAACCAGCAGTGAGCTGACATAGCGACCAGTCAGCGCCTCAATAGCCACCTGACTGTCCAGATAATAGACCACACCATCCCCCACAGCAGCCAAGTCACGAAAACGCTCAGCTGCTCTGAGAATGGCAAAAATCTCGGCCTGAAAAACACTTCACTCATCCAAGAATCTAAAGGACAATTTAATGTCACTGTCCGCCATGTAGACTCCCGCGTACCACCGTGCTATACAGCCAATGAACCACATGCGGCTTCAATTCCCAATTCTTACCAATGATGTTCTTGCACGTATAGAGTGTCGCAAAACCCCTTTTCACATGCTCCTCGATATGCCTTTTCCAGCCAAGTCGACGATCTAGGACAACACCGAGGTATTTTGCATCCGAGGAGAGATTCAATGCCACTCTTGCATGACAGATAGCGCAAAGGGTGAAATCTTACGTTATCTGGTAAAAAAGAAAAGCTCGGTCTTCGCCGGACTGACACCAAGCCACAAGCACGTACCCAGCGTGACAGCCTGCCCAATCCACCCTGCATCAATTCTGACAAGACAGACAGAAATTAGACCTGACCGGCCGTGAACCACTTGGATAACAGCGATTCGTAATGAGACTAATAAATCTTTTAATGAACTCCATTACTTAGCTTTAGATAGACAGCATTAGGCATTCTTTGTAAGAAGTCTATGTTCCTAATGAAATACGGCTAAAATAATAATAGTAATCTATGAGACCGACGAACTGTGCGGAGCCCCAGAGTAATACATGTACTATATACTTGATTTTAATTCCCTAAACACTACGGCATCATTAAGAGTGACAAAGGCTGATAAAGCTGACACTCGCTGACTAATGGCTATTGACAAGGAAAAAATCTACAATTTGTTTTTAGGAGGGCACAGAACAGATGGAGTTCCAACTTATCTTGTATTATTTCCTTCTGACAGTGGCAGTACACTTAATCTGCTGCGAATTTGCCACCACATTAATACATAATTTTAATTTTTATAATATTTTTTAATAATTTTTTTGTATAAATTTTTCATTTGGCAAACTCATTCTGGACACATACTGTTTATGAAAATGTACATGCAGACATACATACATACATATACCGAAGGGCATATAATAAAATAAAAATATGTAAAAATGAAAGGCAATAAATAAATTTATTTTAAAAATAACGATCATTTTCATTATTTTCATCATCATCATCATCATTACCATTACTCTGACTAAATACCACTACAATGCAGACAGCCGCTCGTGTAATACAACCCAAATTTACAATATTGATGATAGAGAGTTGAGAAAAAACAATTTTTTTGTTAAGGCCAAAGCCATTGAAATGCTCATCGTATTGGGCTTTGGCGTAAAGCTGCTAGAGAGGAAGAAAAAGTTGGTAAATGAGTCAAGTCGTTAGTGGAGTAACCAACCAGCAAAACTCACAAACTCTCTCTCTCTCTCTCTCTCTCTCTTTAGCTCTTCATTTTGGCTCTTAGCAACAGCTGTCAGGAGTATGTTTACGCAGCGGTAGGTAGAGTAGGGTGTTGGTTATAATGCCTGCGACAACGATTTATTATGTTGGAAATAATTAATTTATATCATTTAACATGACAACACAATTTTAATTATAAATTATATGCAACGAACGGAAGACAGTAGACAGAGGACAGAAGATAGAAGACAATAATTACAAGCAACAGACAGAATTTACTGTTTTACTAAAAATGTCATTTAATAATTTAACGAAGAAAGAAAATTGTTCTTTTCTTTTTTTTTAATATAAATTTTTCATTTATTTAAAATTAAAAAAAAAATTGAAACCTTAAAAGCAAATAAGTAAAGTCAGCTATGGACATGTCTCCTAGAGGCTTCAAATTTTTTCAGGAGTAACACAGGGCCACTGTTTTAGCCCAAACCTCTTTAAAGTCATAATAATAGATGATCTCATCGAGAAGGTAATAGAGTGTCAAGGGCGAAATTTAAAATGATCACGCAATTCATATGGCCGATAATAACGAAAATCTTAGAGAAAAACCAAACGTCTATTGAACTCAAAAGATTATATTCGCATGGAAATCAAGATGAGTGTGTAGAAAACAAGTATTCGACCAGTTACGACATATGTATCTGGAACTAATTCGCACACCATGGCTACACTGTTAAATACTCAGTGTTAGACAAAAAACTCAAACGAAGGAGAAAATTAAGAAATCACGTGCCAAAAAGCTTTTTAGGCGACATTATCACCATCGTGTTTATGTACATCGCTAAGCATCGTCACAATTTCAGCATCAAGTCAAAATTTATGTGACATTAACACTTAATGCGCAAATATAATGCTTTAAACACATAGACGACGGCAGGCTATACAACTACACGACTACAATTGCCGCAAGCCGCATTTGTAGTCATATAGTCGTATAGACTAAAAGTGCCGTAAGCAGCATTTGTAGTCATGTAGCCGTATAGTCTGTATAGCCTAAATTTAGAAATGCAATAGCACAAAAAGCGGTTTCAAATTTTGCCAAATTGATTTTTTTTTTGTTGTGAAGCACAATTGTTCCGGTTAGAAATGAAATACAGTACCCCATTCAATAGCACCAATTTTCGAGGACTTTTTCGAATATATGGGGTCGTATCTCGGCAATGGCATTACGAATGATAGCCTTCAAATGTTCAGTTGTCTCTGGTATGTCGGCATAACACTTGTCCTTAACAACGCTCCACAGAAAATAGTCCAACGCAGCTTCTTGGCGGCCAACTAACATCACCACTTTGGCTAATTAAGCGGTCAAACGTTTAACGAAATAAATCAATTGTGGCATGAGACGTGAGGTAAGTTGTAAAATGCTGTTGAAACCAAACGCCGTTCACATCTATACCCCGAAGAGTGGACAGAAAAAAATCTGTTATCATGGTGCGATTGGTGTCTCCAATGACCGTAATGGTTGCGCTGCCCTCATTTTCAAAGGAATATGGGCCAATGATGCCTCCGCTCCACAAGCCACATCAAAAATTATCTCGTAGTGGATGCATTGGCTTCTTTAAGATCACGTTTGGATTTTCTAAGCTACACATACGGCAATTTTGGTTATAAACGTACACACCAAGGCGAAAATAAGCTTCACCGAAGAGAAGATTTGAAATGATGATTAATTTCCAATAAACCCACACGTTGCTCCAGCGTAAATCGATTTATTTCATTCAGTGGAGATAATAAACTGAATTTTGTGACAGAATAGAATGTCATACTACCTTGAGCAAAAAGTTTGCGGAATAACACTCGTGTGGCGATCCCGTTATTCCGCTTTGAGATTTCTTTATTGAGTTGGTATAGCTTGACATTTGCAAAAGCTTTTTAACAATTTTAGAAATGGATTTAAATTTGCAACAACTAACTTTTATTACATTTTGCGTAAAAAACCGATCGAACGGACATCGAACACCGGTGAAAATATTGATTAAGTAAAAGAAATGTTGGTCAATAGCCGCAAATTAACCACCAGAGGGATAGCAGAGGACTTGAGCATTGCCTATTGATCCGTTCAAGGCATTTTGATTAATGATTTGGGTCTCCGTTGTGTAGCAGCAAAGTTGGTGCCAAAAGAGAGACCGTGTTGAGATCGCAAAAGACATAATTTACGAATTTGAATCCGGTCACACATTCATCAAAAGGATCACTACTGAAGACGAGACGAGGGTTTATGAGTACGACACGTAATCCACACATCAGGCGAGTGAATGGCATTCACCAAATAAGCCGAAACCAAAATAACCACGTCGTTTTCACTCAAAAAAGAAGGCAGTGCTCGTGGTTTTCATGGATAATAACGGAATTTTTGCCAGAAGGCCAGACAGTAAACAAATGGTATTATTTGGCCGTTATGAGACGTTTGTCTAAAGCAATTCGTGGCAGAAAACTCGTGGATTTTGCACCATCACACAGTGCCATCATTAGTTGCAAAATTTTGACGAAAAATGCAACAAATACCATACAACAGCCACCGAATTTTCCTGATTTAGTTCCCCGTGACTTCTTTCTGGTCAATCGAGTTAAAAAACCGTTACAAGGAACGCGTTTCTTCAACCGAGAGGAAATAATGGAAAGATAGCAGGAAGCACCGATGGACATACCGAATATAAAAAATTTTTCGAGGTTTGGATCAGAGGCTGGCATAGGGGATTACTTTGAAGGGGACAGTATAGATTTACATGAATAAACTTATATTTTTAATATTCTGAATAAATCCCGGGAACTTTTTGATCCAGGTGCTAAGTATTGTGAGATTTGAAATACCTGCTGCTTCAAATTTAAACCGATAAATGGCCCACCCGATATAAATATAATGAAATTTTATTTAATCTGGTTGGTGGTTAATTTTGTTTGTTACGTTTGTTCATGTTTTCAAATTCTTGAAAAAACAATATAATTTTACATGAACATATTCTGCGTTTTATAGGGCATATTTTTAAGGCTTAAAGGTGTTTTTTAATGCATATTTTAGGCTCTTAAAACAATTTACAATTTTTTTAGAGCATATTTTTATTTGCCCTAATGATCAGTAAGGATTTTATCCATTGACGTAAATAAATAAATAAAAGTAAATAAATATTAGCTTTTATGGAGACAGATCGTCTAAGTTACAGGTGCTGCCTTTATTAGTTCGGGGTGAGTTTTGAATATTTTCCAGCTCTATAGATTTGTCGCTTCTACTAAAATTAATGGCCATGATAATTTTTGGATTATCCAGTGGATCAATCAATAAATCGCATATAACATAGTGGACTATGCAGTCACAGGCAAAATAAGTCTTAGAACATAGATTTTATTAAGTTGTCATTTTTCACCAAGGGGCTTTTTTGCAGCTTCCTGCATCGTAGGCCTTCTGAAAGCTATTATTTAGTTGGCAAATAAATAAAATTTATTACATTGCTAATATCGTATAAATTTCATCTAAAAGAAGTGGGCACAGTAAGGGATATTTAAGTATATCGATGCAAGATATTCTTCATCCCATGCCCACTACCAACATAGCATAAAATGCAAAGATACTTTTAAGTCATTGGTGGTTACAGCGCACCCTTAACAACACAAGCGACCCAGGTTCGAGCCTACGCAGGGGACACTATGAAGAAAAATTTAATTCAGGTATTCAATGTTTAATAAAGAGACTTCAAGTTACCTCCAGACAACTCCATCCAAAAAATAAAGAAGAAGCCCTCCTGACCTTCACGCATACCTTTGGCGATGATAACAAACATCAAACGATTGATCAGGAAAACACGCCACCTACTGGGCAAAAACTACTGTGCTAAACTAAAGATCACCACCAATTAGCAAGGATCTTCACCACTACGCAAAATCATAAAGAGGAAACTACATCTGCTTAGCTTGAAAGAACAAATTGATTAAAGAAACTGAAACAAAGCAATGGATGCCTTGTGGAAAGCCAATATGCTCCCTTGAGGAGTGACGGAGTGTACTCTTGATTTTAAGCCTGGCTTTTTGTTCTTTTAATTTTACCATTTGTTCTTAAAGATTTCCGGTCACTAAAACTGTCGTTGTTTTAAAAGTATTCAAAAATCTTTAACTTTCAGAAACGAATTAAAAGTTCGGCTTTTTGGCCTTAATTTAGCTACAGACAATATAATTTGTTGCCCGTTCTTCTATCTGCTTAACTTTAACTGTTTTTACGTTTGCTGTTGCATGCGTTAGTATTATTCATATCACTCGTTCATTCATTATGGCCAAGTCTTAAAAAAACTCGATTAAAACTACATACTTGACAAAAATTTAAATTAAGCAATTTATGGTTAAATATTCTTTATTGCTGTTGTTGAAAATGCAATAACAAAAATGAAAGAAAAAAAAACATATTAAGCCAATATAGAAGTTGTTGCCACAATTGTACTTGCATGGTAGATGTGTGCCAATCTGTGTGAGTCTCACAAGTGCAACAAATAAATGTACTGTTGCACTGCATGCAACGTGTCTGCATGCCAAAGTTTGTTGGTGTTTAACTACTTGTTCGTATGTTATGATTGCCAAATGATAGTGATCAACTGAAATTGCAGTCTGAGTTCCTGTCTCTCATTTTTTATTAACACCCTACAACAATGTAAAGGGAGAAGGTATAGTAATATTATGCAAACGTTCGTAACATTTTTACAAAAGTAATTTTAATAGTTGGAGTGATTATAGGGAACTGTGGTAAAGACGCCGAAAAAAGGCGCAAAAAATGATTGTAACATTTACAGGGGCGTCAGGCTACTACGTGTGACACGTAAGATTCTATACCGGATAGTATTTAATCGAATAGCAGGTAAAATCAATGTCACCCTGCCAAACCAACAGGCAGGGTTCGGATTTCAACATTTTTGTGGGGACCACTTTGCGTCCTTTCAAATAATAATGGAATAAATTAAGGAGCTACAGCCATAGCCCTTGTGTGTCAATTTCGAGAAAGCTTTTAATCGTCTGAAACCACAATATTCCGGCCGCAGTATGCTGCATTCAATTGTAGACTGTTGCACGAATGTGAGCTTTGTGAACCTACCAATATAGCTAAAGGTGTCCTCGGGAATGTACTTTTCTCCACTCATTTTTCTGGTAGTAATTGACGAAATACTTGGAACAAGTCTACAACAGAGGTATTCTTTGGCAGTTATGCTGTTGATATAGCGTAAGTATCCATGAAGCGAAGCCACATGCAGGACAAACTGAATAGCTTACGAATATGTTCTGAAAAATACTAGCTGTGCATCAAAAAAACAAAAGCCGTGCGAGTGAATAGCTCACAGGTATGATAACATCTTTTTTGATATCGAGGGTCGATTTGCGAAGGAAAAATGGCATTTGAAAGCCTTCGAAAAGTATGGCGATGCCGCTAACTGTCATCTGTATCCAAAATCCGAATATTCTATGCGAATATCAAGTCTGTACTTCTTTAAGGAAGTGAAACTTGGTTTTTTTAGGTTAAAACAACGAATAAACTACAAACTTTCATCAAACGATGTGTGAATAATATTCTGTGCACGAGGCTTCACAGAATATGTAGACAAACACCCATTGCTCTCCCCAGACCTGAATGTTGACAGAATATATCGCGACTTGTATCGCGGGGACATGGCAATATTTATTTGCGGCTTCAATGCTTAACGAAGAGTCTTCAACCTCTCTCCAGACAAACCTATCTAAAGCAGCCTGCCTGAGCATTGACCTTACCTTTGGTGATGATGACAAACATCAGATGAATGATAAGGAGAAGACGCCTCCTACTGGACAAAAATTACTAAAATTTCTAAGTAAATATCACAACCACTACTCAGCAAGGATCTTCACCACTACACACAATTATATGGAGTTGAGCTATAGTGATATTAGCATCAAGGGTGTAAACGCTTCAGGTCACTTTGTTTTGTGCCATTACATGGATTTCAGCCGGGCCACTTGTGTCCTTGCAATAGCTTTTTTAGGCTCTATTATGTTCGAAACCCTGTTGTTTTAAATCTTTTTTCTTTGATGGTTGGTGTGCATATATCAGTCCCATTATAATGTAGTAGACAGGGTCCACAAAAATTTTTTATACTTAACTGGCTTTGCACAGACCTTCTATCGAACTATAGGGCTAAGCACTAAGACTAAATACAACCAACTTCTGGCACAATCTCTACTATGTACCCTCTGCGATCTTTGGGTACCACAGACATATTCCAGTTGACTACACGATCTGACTTCATGATCCCTTCTTTAGAGTTCTAATCTAAGGGACCGGAAGTTTGTCAAAATGCTCTTGTGGTCTTTACCGAAGGCTTCAGGATGCTAGGTAGAGTGGGTTATGGTATATACATATTAGCTTCACACAGTGCAGTGTATTTCAGGCTGAGGTCATGTCCGTACTTGTTGAGTGGCAGGGTATTCCTTGAAAATTTTCTTACTTACACAGCCAAGCTACCAGCAAGTTCTTTACAAGCGACACCACGACGTCTATCGTCGTCCTTGAATGAAAGCTGTGCAATGCTTGTTAAATGACAGGATTTTCCTTGAAACTCTTCTAATTTACTTATGCAGCCAAACTGCCAGGAAGTTCTTACAAGCATCACTTCGGCATCTATTGTCGCCCACAACTACCGCAGGCTTCTCATGAAAATCTCAGATCATTCGAAGTTACGCAAGAATATCGTGGTAAATAGCGCTGCTAATGAACTGGCTACAGCGGATACTGAGCTTGTAATTTTCGAACGGGAGCCTAACATTGGTGTTCAGTTTGCTGCGATTAGGCTGGATATTCTCTCTTCCATGTATGGCGTTTAATTTCACTGATGGCATAAGATTATTTGTGGTGTCGTTAGGCTTTGTTGGACCAAACTGATTTTCTTGTATCACATGAACATCCATGGAACTATTGCAGTTTTCAAGGGCCATTGCCTGATTGAAAGGCATGCCGATAGACTCGGCATTATCTCGCATAAACTTTGCAGGTGCTGTGTTTCTTAAGAGGAGAAGAAGACTGAATTTCACCTCATCTGTCAATATACAGCCATTGCTATCAAACGGTGGAGCTTTTTGACCTCCTACTTCTTTTCATCTTTGACACAACTCTCTAAGAAGAAGGCTAATGCAATTTTGAGATTTAATTTGAAGTTAAAATAGTTTTCTGTGGAGGCCGTTTGATCCGAGGATTCCCTACAATGCTTGTGGTATCAGAATGGGCCCAACCTCTGCCTTAAGTCTGACTTCATATTCCTTTAAAGCTATTCCGTGAAAATATTAATGCCTTTGTTCCTTAGCCCACTGTCTAGGGTATATATATCAATATCCATGATCATGAACACTTACACCGACACCATTGTTATCTTAGAGTCATGGGCTTATCAGTTCAGATCGAACTCACTTCGAACTAAGCCCCCAGTAGACCTATACTTTCGTTCTTATACCTAAAGCGTGAACCAAATGCAAAAAATGATTCCTGATTACCCTCTGCAGTATGGCAAAACTCCGCGACATATATTAGAGCGTTTTGTCTAAAGACTGTGTAAAGTGGTGTTAAAGCAATCACGGCCTCCGATGCCACTGTTGGACATTAGCTTATCATGTAGTCGATCTCATACTACCTTGAACAAAAAGTCTCCGGAATAACCCCCTTGTGGAGGTCCCAACGTTAAGTTTTTTTTTAGTTAGTACATCTGTTGTTGATATTCAGAATAAATCTTAGTGTCATAGCTTGACATTTGCAAAAGCTACGAGTACATTTATCTTTATGTCTGTTGGCGATTTTATGCAATTTTGACCGTGTTGAGGTTGCAAAAGACATGATTTTCGAGGCTGAATCCGATTCCACATTCATCAAAAGGATCATTACTGGAGACAAGACGTGGGCTTATGAGTACGACACGCAATCAAGACATCGGGCAAGTGAATAGCATTCACCAAATGAGCCGAGACCATTTTAAGTCAAAAAATAAGGCAGTGCTCAGGGTTTTAATATAATTTTTGCACAGTAAACAAAAATAATTCAAGAAATTGTAGGCAGAAAATTCGTTTGTATCATGATAAAGCACCGTCGCACAGTGCCATCATTAGTCAAAATTTTTTTGACAAAATATTCAACAAATACCATCCAACAGCCACCGAATTTACCTGATTTGGCTCCCTGAGACTTTTTTCAGTTCAGTGGAAGTTGAAAAACCATTACGAGGAATGCGTTTCAGCAGCAGAGAGGAAATAATGGAAAGATCGCAGGAAGCTCTGATGGTCATACCGAAAACGGAATAAAAAAAATGCAAATGTCAAGCTATTACGCTAAGTTTTAGCGGGATTATTAACAACTGAAAAAAATCTAAAATTTAAAAGATGGGACCGCCATACGGGGCTTATTCCGGAAACTTTATGACCATGGCAGTATTTTAAAATTTTCTCCATTAATTTTGTTGACGTTTCAATATTATCGTTTTGCAAACAATGACAACATTAAAAAGCATCTTAATTATTTGTATGGCAGTGTAAATGCTAGTGCTTAACAAGAGCATAGTACATTCTAAAACATAAGAGTATGTGTCTTTACGTACATTTGTATATACCATATGCCACATTTTATTATTTACTCGTAAAGATGTTGTTGCTTTAAATGTTGTCTGACTTAAATTGGCTGGGTGTTAGATGTTAAGAACTACAGCATTGATTCAGTGCCCATCATAGAATAAAAGGTAATGATAACAACAGTATAGGAAAAAACAACAACAATAATAATAATATTGTCAATTAAAATTTTTGTTAAAGTTTTGCACTTTAACCGCATGAACAACATGAAGGAAATTAAATAGGTTACAACAATATATTGAAAGGGTGATACATTGGCAAATATCGCAAATAGCCAAATGCATACCTGGATAACTTACTTTTCCTTGAATGCGATTGGCTATTTGCGATATTTGTAAACAAACGTTTGACAATGTATCACTCTCTTTATATACGGGAGTGGCAGGTCTAAACTCAAAACTCAAAAAAAAAAATAAATAAATAAAACGACATTACACTTCGAGCTAGAAAATCTTTAGCCAAACAACCCTTGTATGACAATACTACATATGGAAAAAGCATATATTCTTTGTGTAAATACACCTACAGACCACATTTGTAGTACCAATAAGGACAATAAAAGCAATTTTTTTATATTTTTAATGTTCTTGCTTTACTCTCACTAGCAAGTAAATTCTCTGTTATTACTACTCCTTTAATGTTATCCTTTTTTATTGTTGTCCTTATTGTTATTATTTTTTTTTTTTTAATGCAAATTTAGAACAATTGTCATTTTACATCACACAAAAATGGGAAATGGTCAAGCAATTTGTCTTTTATTTTCAGTTCGTAATAATTTTTAATAATTTTGTTGTTGTTGTTGTTGTTGTTATCCTTATTGTCATTTTTGTCAATGGCAATTCATTATCATTAAAAATTATGAGCAATTATTATGAAAACAGTTATGTTAAGTTTGAAATTGTGGCATAAAGGCATTTTAATGGTCTACAGAGTACTACATATGTTGTGTATGGTAAAGTAATTATAATTGCTTTAGCCCAAGTATGTATGTGATATGACACTTACGCAGATATATCGCTATTGTCTTTACTTTTACAAAAATCAACTTGTGGACAGGGACAAGACAAGAGTGTAGTTTTGTGTACTTTTATAGTTTTGATGGCCATATATATTCAAGCCAGCGCCACTGTAATAACTACAAGTAGTCTGGAACTGGGGTTCCAAAACCAGAGAACTACAGTAAGTACTTACAAGCAAAGTATGCTCATGTACTAAGAAGATTTATTATTCGACTTTTTTTAAAAACCGGTTTTCGAATAATTCGAAAAAAAGCGATTTTTTTAAAATCGGTTTTCGGTTAATAATTGTTCAAATAACCGGTTAACTGGTTCTTTTATTTAAATAAAATTGTTCTTAATTCTTGAAGCGCAGAGTTGGACTACGGCGATTTAAAAATAAGCCAAAGCTGACGCAAAACTTGAAAATAAAATGGCAATCAATACTAACAATAATTCTAAAAATCTCATAAAAAATATGCCAAAAGGGTGTTCGGAGACCATAAAAACAAAGTTTATTACACAAAGTACTGAAAGTTGCTTAAGTTTCGAACAGCTACTAAGCTAATTTTGGTTTTGTTGTTGTATTACTTGGTAGAGAATGGAATAAGCGGAACAGAACAGAACTTTAGTTGTGTTGCCAGTTGCCGAAAATTCCATTACGTATGACAACTAGCAACTAGAAATTATTAATTTCAATTGCCATTTAGGCAACTAGAAATTTGTAGTTGAACTGAAGTTCTATTGCCATCGATAATCGATCCATAAATGTTTGTTATTATTATATAGTATAGCTATTATATATGTAGTATAGCTATCATTTAGGTTCCTAAGGTAATAAGAATTAAATGTTTTACTTGAATAAATCTATTAGTAATATACGAGTCCTTTATTGCCTCGTCAAGTGTAGCTGTTTAAGTTTCGAACAGCACTTTATGTAAATTAATGCACCACGTATTTAATAGTGTGTTTGTCACTGTGGTATGTTAGGTAAGACACCCGCCTTCTAACCAAGAAGTCGTCGGTTCAAATCCCAGGCCACATTATCTGATAATTTTTAACAGCGTATTATCGGCGTTGATAGGTCGCTTTCAATGAGTCTAGTTGATCATTTTAAATCAATGTTTACTTGCGGAAGATGAGAAAAAGTTATTGTTGCTCAAGTGTGCATATCTTTTTCGTGGTTTTCACGTTCTTTGTGAGGTGTTCAAGGTTGTCATATATACAAAAATAATAATTAGATTTACACAAATAAAGCGTCCGCCAAATAATTTTTTTTTTGTTGAAAATGCTATAAAAAAACTACAGAATATTCTCTCAAATTTCTTCCTTTATTTGAAAGTACAATCCTTCCGGTTAATTATGAAAATAATTTCATTCAAATGGCTGCCTCGGCTGGCCATGCAGTAGTCTACACCATCGGTCTAATTTTTAAGCACATTATCGATTGTGTGCAGCTGTATTTCACCAATGGCTTCACGAATATTGTCCTTTAAAGCGTCAATTGTCTCTGGCTTGTTATCGTAACATTTATCTTTGACGGCACCCCACAAATAATAGTCGAATGCTGTCAAATCGCAGCTCCGAGGTGGCCAAACGACATCAGCTCTTTTAAGCACATTATCGATTGTGTGCAGCTGTATTTCACCAATGGCTTCACGAATATTGTCCTTTAAAGCGTCAATTGTCTCTGGCTTGTTGGCGTAACACTTATCTTTGATGACAACCCACAAATAATAGTCCAACGGTGTCAAATCGCAGCTCCGAGGTAGCCAAACGACATCAGCTCTGCGGCTGATAATGCGATCTTCAAAAACAGGTCGCAAAACATCGAGTGTAGCTTCAATTTTTGTGAACAAAAATTCGTTCAAAATGGCCCGATAACGATCGCCATTGACTGTAACGGCCACTCCTTGCTCATTTTCGAAGAAAAATGGCCCAATTTTGCCTCTGGACCAAAACCCGCACCAAACAGTGACTCGTCTTGGGTGTATTGGCTTTTCAATGTATACGTGCGGGTTTTCTGTGCCCCAAATGCGACAATTTTACTTGTTTGCATACCCGCCAAGATCTAAATGAGCTTCATCTGAAAAGATTTTTTTTTGGCAAAATCGGGGTCTTCTGTAATTCGATTGCAGGCCCAGATTCCCAGCGTTGTTCAAGCGTATACACAACCATATTCGTTAAACGGAAGGATAAAACTAATTATCTATCAAATCAGACATGAACTAAGTGTTACCATTCACGAAATAAGCGCTAGTATCACTTCCTTTTGCTGGCATTACACACTTTTTTTGAACATAATTTTGCTTACTTTTAGATCAGCGGTTACTGGTTTGTTAGACATTTTACCATTGGGGGTGTGTCTTCCATTATTTTTTTTACTAGTGAGGATTCTGCTTACACTAATGTTAATATATTTATTAGACAGATTGATTAATGAGCACGCAGAAGTAAAATTTCTGTTGGGTAACATATATGGAATAGGGTGTATCAAGGCTTTTAAAAAACCCCCCCACCAGTGAGCTATAGTGCTGGCTTAGAAGCGCGCCTCCATCCATCCATTTTATGTTAAAGTTTAGGTTGTCTATTATTACATCATTAATGTAAGTAATAAATAACAGCGCGCCTAAAATTGATCCTTGAGTTACTCCATAATTATTCTCAATTAGCCTAGATTCGCTGTTGTTTATTCCTGTAGTTTGTCTATGGTTTGTCAAATATGATTTAAACCACATCAGCTCCTCATTCTCTATCCCGTATATGTATAGATCGTTTCAAAAGCTCGCTTAAATTTAAGGAAAATAGCCAGAATATTATTATTATTGTCCATATTCTACCAGTTTCACATGAAAACTTTCTTCTGAAACCACATTCTTATTTGATCAGTAACTTGTTCTCCTCCATGTACGAGTACTTTTCTAACTGCTGCTTAACTACTGTTTCTAGAATTTTTTCAAAACTTTTTAAAGAGTTTATTAGACGAAATTCTTCACATTTATTTGTCTTTTTAATTTTCTCAATCGATGTTATCAAAGACTCCTTCCAATTATCACGAATAATTCCACTTCTAAGTGACATATTCATAATTTTATGCAAAAAATTGTTTTTCACTTGTAAAAAATTTAATTTGAATTTAAAAATCGTTAATTTGAAAGTAAAAACCTATATATACTAAGAATTGAATTGAATTGAATTTACTTCTCCTCTTTTCGCCCATATGTTTTCCTTTCATTAATTTTTGCATTTTTCGTAAAACATATTTTGAAAATATTCTCCCTAATATTTGCTCAATTTTTAATGTTCATTTATAATAAATGAGCAGATAGATGGAGTAATGCAGGTTCATTTAAAGAAAACATTTGCAATTTTCCTGTTTATTATGGAAACGTGATTGAAAAATAGCAAAAACAAAAAAAAATCGAATAATAATAACGTGTAATGTTATGTAGAGTTCGTTGAAAGTATCAAATGCTGTAATGTTTCTGTTTTTTTTTCATTTTTTTTAATGCATTAAAATAGAATGAAAGAGATGGAATACATAAGATAATTATCAGCTATTTTTCTGCTGCCTATGTAGGGCAGGCGTATGTGTTAGAAAATTTACGAACAACGATTAATCGAAGAATTTTTTGGTTATTATTTGATCGAATAATGAAAATAACCAATTTCGGGTAAAAAATAACTCGAATAATGTGTGTCAATTAGGGAGATCGAATAATTCGGAAAGTAACACTTTTCAAAAAACCGGTTTTCGCTTAATAATAATGTAAATAACCGGTTAACCGGTTCTTTTTTAAATAAAATTGTTCCTAATTCTTGAAGCACAGAGCTGGACCACGTTGTTTTAAAAATAAGCAGATGCTGACGTAGAATTTAAAATTAAAGTGACAATCAACACTAACAACAATTTTAACAAATCTCATAAAAACTATGCCAAAATGATGTGCGGAGGCCATAAAAAACAAAGTTTAGCACACAAGGTACAGAAAAATCTTTCAGTTTCGAACAGCTACTCAAAGAGTTAATTTCGTTTATGTTGTATTACTTGGTAGAAAAAGGAAATAAAGGTTTGTTATTATATTTATAGTTTAGGTACCTAAGATAACAAAAATTACATGGTTTACTTTGAATTAATCAATTAGTAATATACGAGTCCTTAATTGCGTCGACAAGAGCACTGCATGTAAATTTATGCACCACGTATTTAACAGTGTGTGTCACTGTGGTATGTTAGGTGTTAGGTACGACACCCACCTTCAAACCAAGAAGACGTCGGTTCAATCCCAGGACGCACCATCTGAAAATTTTCAACAGCGATATCACCGCAGAATATAAGCGACTGGCTTTCAATAAGTCTGGTTGATTATTCTCCATATATATTATTGATCATGTGTGCATATCTTTTTCGATCAACCTTGGTTTTCAAGCTCTTTGTGAGACGTTCAAGACTGTCATATATATAAAGCGTGTTTTTTATAGAGGTAAAGAACTTTAAGTTGGCATTACTTTTCAAGATAGCGACCGATTTAACAGCTGTCAAGTGATTTATTCTCAATTTGGTTTGGCAATTCAACATGAGTAGACTCACACCTGAACAACAAATAGTGCAATTTTCATTTTTCATAAGTGAATTTTTTCTTAAATTTTCAATTTTTTCAGTTTTCATAAGCGAATTTTGCTTAGCGATGAAGCGCACTTCTGGTTGAATGCCTACGTCAATAAACAAAACTGCCGCATTTGGAGTGAAGGTAATCCTCAAGTGTATGTGGAAACACCGTTACATCCAGAAAAACTGACTGTTTGGTGCGCTTTATGGGCGGGTGGAATCATTGGTCCGTACTTTTTCAAAAACGATGGTGGCCAGAACGTTACAGTCAATGGTGACCGGTAAAGAGCCATGATTACTAACTTTTTCAACAAGACGGCGCAACATGTTACACAGCTCTTGCCACAATAGATTTATTGAAAGACACGTTCGGTGACCGTCTAATTTCACGTTTTGGACCTGTGAATTGACCTCCAAGATCTTGTGAGATAACACCGCCAGACTACTTTCTGTGGGGTTATGTAAAGTCATTGGTCTATGCGGTAAAGCCACAAACGGCTTGACCACTTCGAAGACAACGTTCGCCGTGTTATTGCCGATATACGGCCACAAATGTTGGAAAAAGTGATCGAAAATTGAACGTCCAGATTGGACTATATCGGCGCCAACCGTGGCGGCCATATGCCAGAAATCATATTTAGAATATAATGCCACAAGATTATTTTTCGGATAAATAAAATTCATGTCAATCGAATAGTCCATCGTTGTTTTATTGCAACTTAAAGTTCTATACCTCTATAAAAAACACCCCTTAAAAAAGTAATAATTAAATTTATACAAACAGTTAAACGATGAGCATATATGCAATAAAAGAAAGAACATACAAACGTATAAAAATTATTCTTATTTAAATTAACCGGTTATTCGTGTTAAATTAACCGGTTTATTCGATATTCGAAAAATGAAGATTTTGAAAAAACCGTATTCAACAGAACCAAAAAAACCGGTTAAAACCGGTCGAATAATAACCGTCTGATCTCCATAGTGTTAATTAATCGAACAAATTTTGTATGTAAAATTTGTGGTGTAAAATAGCAAATATTTATGATTACATAGCTTTACGCTTATGTTATGCGATAAAATTGTATTAAAAAATGAGATGTGGATAAATATCACTACTTTTTGCTGGCATTACACACTTTTCGAATATAATTTTGCTTACTTTCAGGTCAGCTGTTACTGGTTTGTTAGACATTTTAGTTAAAGTTTTTAAAATCAACCCCAATACCTTCTTCTTACTTCAATCCTATCTACTCTTTCGCAGATGACAGCAACATTTGACATTCATATTCTCTTGATAATAGACCGATCATGTGAACGATACACAAGCGACCTGGCGAAAACCCCGATTTGGGTCGTGCAAATAGTCTCGATTTTAATGCAAGCAGTGCCCAAAGTTCTTTTTTTAATACTCAAACGTGGTTGTATGTTGTCATCCGTGCTTATGGGTAATGTAGATATTGGGCAATCAGATGCTCTTGATGTCCTGGGCATGAAAATTCACCGTGAGGTTCGTTGGGACGATCACATCGGTGCTTCAAAGTCTATTTTTGAGCTTCTCTGCCGCGTACAGTAGAGTGCGAAGGTGCTTGTTAATGACCCAATTGACCTATAGCGAAGCTATCAGTCACAGTTGATTGAAAAATAGTCACATTTGATGATATATTTGACACAATTGACCCATAGCGAAGCTATCGGTCACAGTTGATGGAAATATACATCACAATTGACTAGTCACATTTTATGGATATATCCGGCACAACTCCTTTGCCCTCTTATTCCGATAGGGTCATATACATGCATGTCTTCTCCTGAGTAGCTTGTTCATTTCTGGCTATGATTATGATACCATCCGCACATACATAAGTATTTGAACACATTTTTAGAAATGCGTACCTACTAGATTTAAGTATATCGTTTACAACGAGGTTCGGTACTGGGTTAAAAAGTAGAAGGGAGAGTGCATCTCCTTAAGTGTTTAGTTTTTTAACAAAAGTAGACGTGCAGTCAGCAGCTTCTTCACTAGCTGATGGTTTTAAGTATTACAAACGGATTCCAGTCAATCGCCCACCTGGCTATATCATATTCTGCCTTCAGAGTGTGTAACCAATCAAGATCCATTTAAGTCTTTTTATTTTAACTTCAATTGACTGTCGGTTGCCTTTTTTTTAGCTCGGTAGTTGACACTATTGTCGGCCAAAAGCGGCGTAGGTTTATGTGATAAAAACATGTAATATGTTTGTGTCACTTTGTACCATGTTCCATGCTTCAGATCCTTATAGAAGGGTATACCCTTCGCTAGCACTGTCTATTTTTATTTTAGTCGTCTGTGATATATTATTTTAAGACCAAACTCGTTTTAGCTGTGTGAACGTGTTGATTTGAAAGGATATATCCGCTGGTGACACAATTAATTTGCCGACATGACTGCCCAAATACCATAACGAAGCTACATCTCTCATTTTCTTGCCTTGAACACCGTTTTCCAGCTATATGTTGCAATTGATTCCGCAGTGATTTGTTTACGATTATATTTTTTTCCGATTTAGCTAATTGTCCCGGTGAATTAATACAGCTTTACATCACATCAATATGGGAGGAAGAGAGGTTACCTCCAACGTGAAAGAAGGGCATTAATTTAAAGTTACTAAAAAGTGGCAACTGTAAGACTGTAATAATTGGAGAGCAATTAGGGGAAGGCTTCAAAGCAAAATAGACAGCATATTGCGAGACGAACAAGTAGGCTTCAGACCGAATACAAGCTGCGTAGATTAACAACAAAAGCAAGCCAGGTTCGAGCCCCACCCAGCAGAGAACATGACCAAATAATTTAACTCATAGTTTCGTTTCTAATGTTTAATAAAAAGGCTTAAACTTTCCTCCAGGCAACTTTATCTAAAAAATAAAGAAGGAGCCCACCTGACCTTACAGCTTTCCTCTGGCGATGATGATAAACATTAGAGGAATGAAAGCAATGAATGCTTTGTGGAAAGCCAATATACTCCCCAGAGGAGTGACGGAGAAAACAAATCCTTTCTTAACTAACAAAATATTATTATTTTTCTTATGGTGCTTGAGCATAATCAACTATGTCGTGTTTGTTTCATTGTTCTATCGATACTAAAACTGAATGTGCTCTGACGAAATAAGGAAATTAATTCCTAATAATCACATATATTCAGGTAGTACTCGTTTTTCTCCTAGAACGTATCCCTTTTAAGATGATTGCACTACGAATCGCACAACGCATTATAGAGAGAATTCGTTTTTTTGCTGGACCATTCGTCTGTGGAACGATCTTCCCTCGACAGTTTACCCAGACACTTACGGCATAAATAAATTTTAATCAAACTTCTATGCTGGATTTTATCCTCCCTCCCATAACCTATTTTTCCAGTAGGAGCCATCTCCTAAGTGCTGGATTCAGAAAAAAAGAACATCGAACTCGTTTATAAATAAAAAAAAACAAATAATTTTTAATTGTTAGAGTCATTGGAATTATTCGAACAATCGATCGATTAATCGAGCAATTTTAGAATTTCAAAGTCAATTAATTTTTTATTCGAACAAAAATAAAAGTCAAAAAATTGGATACTCTAGTATGTGTGTTTCTTTATTATAAACAAACCTATTTTAAAATACATACCCATACATACTGGTGGTAGTGCCATGTTACACACTAGCACAAGATTACAAAAATTTTTATTTATGTACTTACTTATTGTATAGGTTGTTAAAACTTGTTCATTTAAGGTTTCGAAAATTTTCGAAAATGCAAACATTTTCTTATTAAAACAAAAACTTTATAAATTTAAAACTCAAATTTCTTTTATAGAAAAAATGTATATCTTTGATATCGTCAAACGAACGGCAGTATGGCAAGTACTAAGAAAAACAAGAATATCCCCAAAAAAATTTTCGAATAAAACTGGTGTACAAAAAACAAAGATTTTTCTGGATTTTAAATAAGACTATGTACGAGGGCGGATTGATATTGAAGCTACCTAAGTGGAAAAAAAAATTTTTTTTTTCAAAAACCATGCATTTCTCAACATAGTCTCCTTCTAGTTCAATAAACTTAGTAAGACGATTTTCCAACTTTTTTATACCATCTGAATAATACGATTTTGGGAACTCCTTAAAATACGCATTAGTTTCGGTAATCACTTCTTCGTTTGAGATGAATCTTTTCCCTGCGAACCATTTTTTCAAGTTTGGAAACAGGAAAAAGTCACTACGGGCTAAATCTGGACTATAAGGTGGATGATGAACCAATTCGAAGTGGATTTCTCGTAGTTTTAGCATCGCATCTAATGCTGTGTGAACCGGTGCGTTGTCTTGAAGAAAGAGAACTTTTTTCTTGTTTAAATGTGGTCGTTTTTCCTTGATTGCATCAACCAATTGATCTAATAATGCACTATAATACTCTCCTGTGATTGTGGTTCCCTTTTCAAGATAATCGATGAGCAATATGCCATGTACATCCCAAAATACAGTGGCCATAACCTTGCCAGCCGATTTCGCTGTCTTCGCCTTCTTCGGAGCACTTCCACCAGCTTACAGCCATTGCTTCGATTGATCTTTGGTTTCAGGTGTGTAGTGGTGGACCCACGTTTCATCAAAAGTTATTAATCTATGCCAAAAATCAGCAGAATTATGCTTTATCATGTCCAAACACCGCTGTGAAGTGTTCTGTCGAACTCGTTTTTGTTCAACACTGAGCAAACACGGCACCCATCTTGCCGATAGCTTTTTCATATGCAAATGTTATTGCAATGATATGTTTACCATTTCAGCAATCTCACGGATTTTGACCCGGCGATCATTCATAACGATAGCGAGGGTTTTCTTGATATTTTCTTTAGTAATCACCTCTTTTGGCTTTCCTGGTATGGTTGCAGTGTTTGTTCGGCTCCGTTTAAATTCAGCAATCCAATGTTTTACCATAGAATCTGACGGAGTAGATTCGCCGTAATGTTTATCAAGCTTTTCTTTTGTCTCTTTCGCCGCTTTGCCTTTCAAATATTAGTGTTTAATCACTACACGAAATTCACTTTTTTCCATTTTCCAAGAAACACAAAAGTTGCTTATTTCAAACGACTACAAAAAATAAACTTATCGATGAATTTGGCTCAAATCTTAACAGCTGATGTTTGACAAATCGTAATTTCTAAGAAAGGAAAAGTTTTTGTGTTTGTGCTGCCATCTAGTGCTAGGTGGCTTCAATGTCAATCTGGCCTCGTATATGGAATATAATGATTTTGATGAGCTGAATTCAAATCAGTTTTCAGTTTTTTTTCCATCGGGTTTATATATTTTTTATGGGCGTGGCAAATCTTCGCCCAAAATATAGGCTTGACCGATTTCAATGCAATTAGCATCAAATGCTTGGAAACAAAATATTCTATAAGTCAACTGAATACAATACAGTTTCAGAGTTATTCGTAACTTAGTTGTGAAAAAAAATATTTTCTTCGCGCAAAATTGGAGCAGCACTTTTTTTTTCAAGAAGTATTACAAATTTTTTCGGTTTTTCACTGGTGTTTTTCATCATAGGCGGGGGCGTTGGTGGATGCTGCGTATTTACTTGTGCTTTGGCTTTGGTGAGGTAAAGTTCTAGAGCAGGTACTCACGTAAAGCGACTGACTTTACATCCAGACAAACCGACAAACCAGGCAGTTAAGCCCGGATTGTGTCTAACAACATTAGGCAAAAGTTACAGGCCGAACATCATAAGCAACATAGATCTATGGATTTTGACAAACGAAGAGCTTTTGCCTACATTTTCCACATCATACAATGATTTTACAAAAATAAAATACGTGTGAAATAGAAATAAAGCAATGACGATACATCGGCAGTAGCGATATTGTTCGGAAAATTTTTGCACCATAGGATGGAATTATGAACTTTTGAAATTACAACAAAAGTTTATAATGAAGTCGTGATGAATTTACAAATTATTCAAAAACAAAAATTTAATCTTCATTTGCGAAGAAATAAAGAGCAACACTTTTGTTCCAAGTCTGACTATCTAACACACAAGTATTTAAAAATGACAATGTTCTTCTTCCTTTTTGCTGAATAATTGGAAATTTTAATTTAAAATATTATTTAACTTTTCATTTTAATATAAAACCTTTATGTCTTAAACCGACAACTTTGCCTTAACACTTTCTATAGATAATTTCCCAAAAAAAGCATATGCCGCCATCAACTTCAACTACATGCCATGTTCTCAACTGTAGTGAACACGTTTACTCTTTACACAGGCATAACCACTCAAATCGAACAGGTAGTGCTAGAGTATTTGAATATTTTATTTTTCAAATTAAAAATATTTTTTTTTTAGATCTTTAAAGAAAATCCCATTCAAAAGTTTAAGTATTTTAAAGTTTATTTTTTAATGAATTTAACACATATACACACAAAAAACCAAATAATCAAAACCGAAAAAGTAAACTTTGTCTATCTGAAGTAAAATAGTAGGTAGAGCAGAACACTTTGTCGTTTAAATTTTATTTAGAAAAAAACTTATATAAAGGGTCCGCCATCTAAGGTTTTTTTTCAACTAGTGCTTATTTCGTGAATGGTAACACTTAGCACATGTCTGATTTGACAGATAATTAGTTTTATCCTTCCACTGAACGACTATGGTTGTGTATACGCTTGAACAACGCCGGCAATCTGGGCCTGCGATCGACTTACAGAAGATGCCGATTTTGCCCAAAAAAAACATCTCTTCAGATGCAGCTCATTTTGATCTTGGCGGGTATGTAAACGGGCAAAATTGTCGCATTTGTGGCACAAAAAACCCGCACGCAAAACATTGAAAAGCCGATACACCCAAAACGAGTCACAGTTTGCTGCGGATTTTGGTCCAGAGGCATAATTGGGCCATTTTTCTTCGAAAATGAGCAAGGAGTGGCCATTACAGTCAATAGCGATTGTTATCGGGCCATGTTGAATGAATTTTTGTTCACAAAAATTGAAGAGGAGGATATTAACAACATTTGGTTTCAACAGGACGTTGCTACGTGCCACACAGCCGAAGCTACACTCGATGTTTTGCGTCCTGTTCTTTAAGATCGCATTATCAGCCGCAGAGCTGATGTCGTTTGGCCACCTTGGAGCTGCAATTTGACATCGCTGGACTATTATTTGTGGGGTGCCGTCAAAGATAAGTGTTACGCCAACAAGCCAGAGACAATTGACGCTTTAAAGGACAATATTCGTGAAGCCATTGTTGAAATACAACTGCACACAATCGATAATGTGCATGGACAGCCGAGGCAGCCACTTGAATGAAATTATTTTCCATTATTAACCGGAAGGATTGTACCTTCAAATAAAAAAAAAAAAATTGAGAAAATATTCAGTAATTTTTTTTTTTTTTTTTTTATAGCATTTTCAAGAAAAAAAGAAAATTATATGGCGGACCCTTTATAAATTTCATACCAAACTGTAAAACTAAATAGAAAAAACATGACATATACCTGTTAATACTTATATGCCACAACAGTGTATGCAACAATGTGCTGCATTAAGCTGGTGTAGCCATAATAAAAATATCAAAATATTTGAATTTTATTACAGGAATTTTCGCAAAAAGATTGTATGACATGTGGGTATTTTTATAGTTGCTTAGAATACAAAAGGATAAAAACTGTTAAAAAAAATTATGAACAAAAAAGTATTTTCCTACAATATTATAACACTTTAGAAAAGCCTGTTAAAAGTTTTTAATTTTCATAAGCTTAAAAGAAAAATGAATTAACAAGTAAAAGCGACACTGATTTTATACTGCAACAAAGTAAAAACTAGTTTCAGAAGGTTTTTGGATGTATAAATAAATAAAGGGTCCGTCATCTAACGTTTTTTTTTTTAACTAGTGCTTATTTCGTGAATGGTAACACTTAGCTCATGTCTGATTTGACAGATAATTAGTTTTATCCTTCCGCTGAACGAATACGGTTGTGTATACGCTTGAACTTCGCTTCGCTAAGTGGGCTTGCGATCGACTTACAGAAGATGTCGATTTTGCCAAAAAAAATCATCTTTTCAGATGAAGCTCATTTTGATCCTGGCGGGTATGTAAACAAGCAAAATTGTCGCATTGGGGCACAGAAAACCCGCATGCATATATTGAAAAGCAGATACACCCAAGACGAGTCACTGTTTGGTGCGGATTTCGGCCCAAAGGCAAAAATTCGAAAATGAGCAAGGAGCGGCCGTTACTGTCAATGGCGATCGTTATCGGGCCATGTTGAAAGAATTTTTGTTCACAAAAATTGAAGAGAAGGATATTAGCAACATTTGGTTTCAACAGGACGGCGCTACGTGACACATAGCCAAAGCTACACTCGATGTTTTGCGCCCTGTTTAAAAAAAAAAAAAAAATTATTTGGCGGACCCTATACATTCATAAACAGTGGTGGTCAAAACATTTGCAAACGCTCTTTGGACACAAATTCGTCCTTTTAATCCTCGAAGACTTGTCATACCCCAATATTGTTCTCCATTGTTGTGGAGTCCAATTCGCATGTGCTCGTACAAAATTAAAACGAATTTTTCTGTTTCTATCGGATTTTAGGGGGATTTTTTTGTCTTGGTGTACTGTTGTTACACGAAATCTTACTACTTCATGCACGTATGGATGTTGCCATTATTGACTCTTCGAAATATTGTTGATTTTAGAATAGAATACTTTAGTGACATATCTTTGTGTGAAACTCTGTTACGATAATCATGCAAAATTCTGGTTATTAATTCAGAATTGTATTTGCTGTCAGCCATTTTTCCAAAACTTCATTGCACGAGTATCACTTTTAGCAAAAATTTTATTTCTTGAAAAACTGAATATATAATTCCCATAACATTCCATGAAGGAACACGGGGACTGCACCTGATTCTCTTTTTAGACTCATTGAAAGGGACCTTAAGTTTAACGCCGGCTCCGAACGGCAGATGCATTTTGAGAAGTTTTCAGTAGTAGTAATACTCATAACCAGTTACTAGCTAATGTTATGAGGTGGTACCGCTGTAGAAAAACATGTTCTTTTTTCAGATGGTCTAGCCTGGTATTGAACCGAGGTTCTTCTGGTTGGTAGGCGGTTGTCTTACCTACCATACCACAGCGGCACAAAACTGAAAAACTGAATAATTAATGTGAAATTTTCTATTAAATTACAAATGCCGGACATTCGCTTTATGAAAGGAAAATATAATTCAAGTTATTCTGAAAAGTTTGTAAGTAAAAAACTTCATATGGAGTAGCAGAGGTGAGAGTTGCAAATGGCTTGAACAGCCTGTTGCTCAAAGATTACTTTTTTTCTCTTGTTTTTAACCAGAAGAGGATTTTTCCTGCTTAAAAAAAACAATCAACAAAATTATTAAAATACCAAAAATCATTGATAAAAAAAAACAAATGAGAAAGAAATGGTTAATTGAAGAGCTAGAATACTGCTTTAGTTGCAAATGTTTTGATCACAACTGTATACAGTGTTGGAAA
Source organism: Wohlfahrtia magnifica (assembly GCA_023159175.1). Classification (NCBI taxonomy): domain Eukaryota; kingdom Metazoa; phylum Arthropoda; class Insecta; order Diptera; family Sarcophagidae; genus Wohlfahrtia; species Wohlfahrtia magnifica. Next base: position 11,729 of record JAKWBJ010000142.1, on the reverse strand, counting down.
AAATAATAGGGACGACATTTAGTTTTTAGTTTTTATACAATTTTATTCACAGATTCATAAATAATAAAAAAGTTTATAACGGGTGTTTTTTATAGAGGTATAGAACTTCAAGCTGCAATAAAACAACGATGGATTATTCGATTGACATGAATTTTATTTATCTGAAAGATAATCTTGTGGCATTGTGGCCACGGCTGACGCGGATGTAGTCCAATCATGACGTCCAATTTTCGATGACTTTTTCCAACATTTGTGGCCGTTTATCGGCAATAACACAGCGAATGTTGTCTTCCAAATGGTCAAGCGTTTGTGGCTTTACCGCATAGACCAATGACTTTACATAGCCCCACAGAAAGTAGTCTAGCGATGTTAAATTAAAAGATCTTAGAGGCCAATTCACAGGTCCAAAACGTGAAATTAGGCGGTCACCGAACATGTCTTTCAATAAATTTATTGTGGCACAAGCTGTGTGACATGTTGCGCCGTCTTATTGAAACCACATATCCTGGACATCATGGTTATTCAATTCAGGAATGAAAAAGTTAGTAATCATGGCTCTATACCGATCACTGTAACGTTCTGGCCACCATCGTTTTTGAAAAAGTACGGACCAATGACTCCACCAGCCCATTAAGCGCACCAAACAAACAGTGTTTCCACATACACTTGAGGATTACCTTCGCTCTAAATGCGGCAGTTTTGTTTGTTGACGTGCCCATTCAAGCAGAAGTGCGCTTCATCGATAAACAAAATTCGCTTATGAAAATCGGGAACAACAGTAATCTCGTTTTGGGCCCATTCGACGAATTTACGTTGGGCGTGAGTCTGTTCATTATGAATTGCCAAACCAAACTGAGAATAAATCACTTGACAGCTCTTAAATCGGACGCCATCTGGAAAAGTAATGCCTCTATACCTCTGTAGAAAACACGCTTTACATAAACAAAATATATTTCTATTAGACTAACAAAAACAAGCAGAAAATGTATGCTATTCTATGAATTTACAACAATATATTTAAATTCCAGAAAACAGCTTGGAAAAAATAAAACTATGCAACAAATGAACACAAATTTTCTGACCTTGAATAACCACTATATATTTTTGATGCGCTATGTTCGTCTAACTTTAAAAATCCGCATGTCAGATCTATAGATAACTTTTTGTTGTTGCTTTTTTTTCAAAAACGTGAAATTTTTGAATTTTTTCATACATCTAATGACAACTTTGAAATGAGTCATACGATTTCGTTAAACCATATGCTAAAAAATTCCAAATTATACCAGCTTTACGTAATTTTAATATCATTTTTTAATATAACCTGTATTCATGGATTTAGTAAATAACATTAATATTTTTTTTTTAATTATAATATTGTTACAAAAATAAGGTTGGGCATCCCAGCGTTTATTACATCGCTAAAATAAATAAAAAAAAAGCTACAAGAACAATTATAAGTACTGTTTATAAATAACCAACCTTAGCGAAAGGTGGTCATCTTGTCACGATGCGAAGGCTTACGTGCAAGGACCCATGAGGCTGAGCTGGTAGAGTCTCCCACACCAGAGTAGCTCATGGCGAGCACTAAGCTAAGAACTGCCCATCCCCTCTCTGATAGCGTCTATTTTTTTTCCATATGGGGAGGGTGTTAAACATTACCTTCTTGGTGATCTTTCTCCAATTATTGGTCAGGTTTGGACATCAAGAAGGTACGGTCCCTTGAATCTTCTCCGTGCACTGTCCGAAATCCACCAACGTCTGTTTCCATATTGGGAGGCTTGGTGGTCTGTCTGCTCCCAGAAGGACGGCAGCTTTCTGAAACATGGCAGTTATGTATAATACGCACAACTTTTGGTCAGTCCGATGAGTGAGGGAAATCGAGCCCAATTATCCGGTCGAGGGCCTAATAATCTCTGGAGACCCTATTCTCGCGACGACGTCCTTGGGTCGTGCTGAATCGAATGCTACCAAGGTCCAGGTTAGTCTGATGGAGACACTACGTCAGGCTAGTCTGCGTGCTACTGGTATCAAACCAAAAGCAGAAGGAAGTAAGGGGAAACCTGGACCTTTCAAATGCGTTAATCCTGCCCCGAAAGGGAGTAGTGGCAGAGAGGTGCCTCTGGACTCGAAGGCAAGCACCTCAAAGCTGTCTTGGCCCGCGCCGGCAAAGCACCGGCGAAATCGCCTGCTTTGGGCCTTGCCAACCGAATTCTTTGGGCGGCAGGTAACCCTGTGTCTATTATGAATAAGGTAAAAGCGAACAAGTCTTCGGTCTCCCAAACTTCACCACCCACTGTCAGTGAAGGAAATGCGAACAAGTCTCGATTTCTGCATCTGTACTCTCAGACAAGAAAACGTCCCAAAGGCACATAACTCCTGCCAGAAGGGACTTCCTGAGACGACGCGCTGCTGAGCGCTTCATGGATAAATTGTGTAAGAAGCTCCCAGGATCCCTAACCTCTGGGGAACTTGCTTTCCTCAACTGGGCCAAATCCTATTTGTCCGAACAGCCTAAGCAAACCCCTCTGGCGTCAAAGGGCGCGTCTAAACGGCAACGTGCTGAAGAAGAGGAGCAAAGGCAGGTTCAACAGCCTGGGACTAAACGTCCGAAGCCATCAATGAATGGGTCCTATAGTGAGATGGCCAAAGGTCATCTCATACCTGCCATCATTGACAGAAGCAACGCTGACTGCTCTATTTGCCGAAAACAAGGAGATCCTGGATCTCATACGGTGTGGTAATCCTGACATCCATTCACATGATTGGATAGTTGCCAGGGTCTGCATCGGATGGCTCATCCAGAAGGATAATTCTTCTCCTGAACAAGGAGTCTCTGCCACTTCTACGGAAGAAAGATGGAAAGATCTACTACGGTTTTGAGTCGAACTTTCTACAGGTCTACCGGGGGGACAGAGAAAAATCGTCTCAGGACCAGAAAAATCCTGGATATAGAGGAAGCCATTAACAATGTGACACCGGAGGCGATTAGGTCGGCTCTGGTGGCACTGAATGTTCATTGGTCTGTGGTAAGATTCATAAGGAGGCTCCTGACCATCAGGGTCATTGTCTCCACTATGGGATCAGCTACCGTCTACAGGGTAGCTGAAATATACACTCCACATGGGGGGGGGGGGGGTTATTTCCCCTCTCCTTCTGGAATTCGACCGTTAACACATTGCTCGTGAGACTTGATTCTAATCGATTCAAGACTGTAGCATATGCGAATGATATTGCTATGGCTGTGTCGGGAGAATTTATTGACACAATGTCACAGCGCTTTCAGACTACTCTTGGCCTTCTCAGCGGTTGTATGGTGGAGGTGGTCTCTTGAGAAATCCACATATTACAGGATCTTTGATAGGGTTTTGCGGAGTGCAGCACTGATAATTATGGGTGCGCTCAGGTCCACTGCTTCGAAGGCCTTTTTTATACTACTGAACTAGCTTTCAGCAGACCTGATGGCTAGGCAGATGGCGGTCATGTCTACGAGCATGTGGACATCTTCAGTTATTTGAATACGATCCTTGATGGGATAGATTACTGCACACCCAAACCCTTCCGGGATAGAATGTTCTCTGGTGTGTGAATGCCGTGCATCTCTGAACCAGATGGCGAGACATTCAGACCTGGAGATTATCTGGGTAAGAGGTCACTCGGGCACCAGGGGAAACCGTGTGGCAGACGGACTCACGAGGGTGTTGCTCTCTCCACAGAAATGAGAAGATTGACCATTCAGTTGGGATGCCACTCTCCTCTTCTAGACTTATGGTCCTGCAGTAAATATTGGGCAGGGTGAACCCACGTGCTCTGTATCAAGGGAAATTTGGCTTCTGTATGATCGGGCTCGCTCGGAGTCTATTATGGCGATGCCGCGACTTAGGCTGCGAACTCTTGTGGTTGTGATTACGGGGCGCTGGGTGTCTGGTGCGCAGGCTGGAGATTGGCTCTGCCGTTCAGTGACACTATAGGGGTTTGTCAGGATGAGGAAGAGGAGGAGACTGTCGAGCACTGCCTGTGTCAGTGCCCGAGTCTTTCGGACATTAGGACTGCTTTCCTTGGCAGTTCATTTCTGAATGCATTGTCGGATCTGGAAGATGTGAATATAGGCAAGATTTCTTCTTTTGTGCATGCGTCTGGTTGGTTGGGATCGGACCGGGACGCGGACATGTGGGCTGGACCGTTGTCTGGCTACCCGTCGTAACTAACTCACTAACTAACTAACTTTAAATAATTGCATACAAATAATTTTTATGTCATATTAAAGCTTGGATTATAATCTAATAATAAGCATTACCGTATTATAAATTACTGTTGTTTTAGTCGTATGGAAATTAATTGGCAAATCACCGTAATGTGAACCAATTTATATGCTGGTGACTGTATATGTTAACTTATCCTCACGTACTCGTATTCATTTCTATTAATATCATGATAGTTTCGCATTAATATCATGATAGTTTTTTTTTTAATTTCGTTGTATTTTTTTTTTTTTTTTTTTTGCTATAATTATTGTTAAATTGACTTCAATTAAGCTAAAAATCAATTAATATTCTTCATATTTTATAATAATTTGTTAAATTGATTAATTTTAAAATTCATAAAGTTACAGATTTATTTTTTCGCTATACGAGTAGAATGCCTTTCAGTGGTGCTCAGCACTTATTTGAAACATCAATGATTGATGGCTAAATTGATTTTGATTTTTTTTTTGCCAATAAAATTTTTTATTATATATAAAATGTTATTTAACGTTACTTTTTTATTTTTAAACTAAAACCAGTACCACACATACGTATATGATTCCAAATAAAAAAAAGTACTTCTCTATAAAAATAAATTTTAAAAACCACATATTGAATATGTGTCATCAGGGCGAAGCGAATGGTAAAATTTTTAAGTAAAAAACAAACAAAATTCAATTGAAATTTATTGTTTTGTTTTTAATAAAATCTGTAGCGTTGAAAATGTAATAAATTTGTAAAAAATTTTGTTCCTGTTTTTATTTTTGTTTCATAATAAAAACTGTTGCAAAAGCACCATTATTAATAGTCTGGGGTAGTGAGTGGCACATATTTTTATTTAAAGGAATTCTTTACAATTTTTTAATTTTATCTAAAAAAAAAATATCATAAATTCAATATATTCATTCAACAACTTGGTTTTCAATTTTTCATATTTGGTCAGAGGTTATTGTATTCGTTGCCATAGCTTCTTAAAACCTATTCAAATATTATCTGTTCTTCTAACCCTTTTCCGAGCACATACCACTTTGTATAAAAATTAGAACCTCTAATCCTTATGCTACAAGGAAAATTTGTGAAAATAGATAGGTACTCAATTGCTGTTGCATTTTAGTCCAATCCGAACATCTACGAAACGAAACAGCTATGGTTTGCCTGGCAATGTGTGAGATATATGCAAGGTAGTAAAGAAAATTCGGCATCCTTCTACGATGTATGAGTCCCCCTTACGACGTTAAAGTGTTGATTGGGCAAAAACCCGGTGCAGAAATCGGAAGCATTTACCAACCACCTAGAGAATGTGTTTACGCTAAACAGGACAGGCTCTAGTATTCCTCCAATTATTATTGACGATGTGGTTTGAAGCCCAATCAAATTCAGGCTACCTGCAGTGATTGTCGTTGTTACGTGTCTAAAGCCAAACAAATCACCCGGTTGTGACAAAATAACGGCTACAATGATTCAAAATTTGCCCATTTCTGTTGTGCGATTTATTTTGTTTATTTTGAACTCCGTATCTTGGAACGTCTCAGTAGTAATGATGCCTAAACCAAGCAAGGACGTTACACAAGTATCATCATACCATCCAATGAGTTTATTAACTATACCAAAGATGTTCGAAAAAATGCTGTTAGACAGCTTAGCAACTCATATGGATGCCAATGTTATACTCGTAGTTCCCGATCATCAGCTTGTCTTTAGGTGGAAACATAGTACTATTCAAAGAATATATAGAATTAATAATCTGATTAGATGGCCTTTGGAAGCAAGCAGTAGTGCTCCGCGCTGTTTATAGATATGTCTCAAGCCTTCGACAAGGTCTGTCACGAAGGACTTTTATTTAAGATCACGCAGTTGTTTCCTGTGAATGTGCTCAAGTTTTTAAAAAGCTATTTATCGGATATATATGTCACCTCTTCTTGCAGAAAGTGCTGGTGTACCTGAGGGAAGCATCTTAGAACCGTTCCTATATTGTTCACTGCTGATATGCCTACGAATGTAGTAACTCACACGTCTACATTTGCGGATGTTACGACATTTTTGAGTATTCAAAAGGAGTCTGCAGTTGCTTCCCAAAGGCTTCAATCTCAAGTTATTGAGTTAGAAGATTGGCTGCAGAAATATAAGATAAAAGTCAACGCTTCTAAATGCGTGCTCATAACATTCACGTTTAGAAGTGGAAATTGTTCACCTATCACGCTTAATGGCGTTCGAGTACCAGAACACAGCAGTGTAAAAAAAACTTGATAACCACTTGGATCGTCGTGTTACGTGGAACCACCATATAGATGCTAAAATTACCCAGTCAGCCCTAGACTTTGAACTTAAGATGCTCTTGTATAAGGCAGTATTGAAACCTATTTGGCTGTATGGCACCCAGTTGTGGGCAACACCGTCACCATCCAATATTGAGAAGCTTCAAAGGCAGCAGTCTAAACTTCCTAGAATAATTACGGACGCTCCATGGTATATTAGAAACAGCAACATCCACAGGGATCTCAAGTACCTTTAATTCGAAAGGAAATTAAGAGAGTAAGTATCAACTACGTCACTAAGATTACAGACCATCCCAACCGTCTTGTAAGAGACTTCCTTATATGCGAGGGGCACAGTCGTCTCAAAGGAGTTCAAAGATATGACTAAGCGAGTAATAAACGAACTCTCACTGGTGTAAAGTACTGAGTTCTCCGCAGATTTCTTAACACAGAAAAAGTTCTAACTGAGACATAATTCACATGATCCTTCCATGTCAGGTTTTCGTTGAAAATAGTCCCAAGATTCTCCCAGGGATCACCACTTTCAGTCATGCTCTTCATTATTACATTTGACAATTAAGTTAAATATTTTCAGCAAATAAAATCGATCACTGTCTCTTTGTAAGCGAACTCACAAACGTTGGTTGATATCGACTTGGTCATCAGGCTTAGGTGCAGATATTTCGTTGGAAAAAACGAAACATTTGCATTTCTGCAGGAAACACAACTGTAACAATATTAACATATTGTTACGCATTAACCATTTTAAAACGTTTGAGTTCTTTTAAATAGCGTCAAAATAAAAATAAACACCACTTTGTTGTTGTTTTACAGTTCTTATTTTCTCACTTTATCTTTATGCAGATTATCTTAATACAGCAACTTAGTACTCGTTTATAGAACACATTTATATACGCCTAAACACAACTTTCTTTTATGACAGCAAAACGATAACTAACTCGACGTAGGTAAAGCAGCCTCCTAACTGCCTACAGTTTGGAAAGTTCTGGAAATATACTCTGAGAGCATTTGAGAGTTAATTTGAAACATGTAAGTTTGTGTTACCCAAAGATGGCCGAATTGCCAATGCCACAAATACACAAATCAGTATGGCAATACCAGGGTAACACATTATGTCTGGTGTATTTTTAAGCATTTTTTTCGTAACAATATTATTAAATAGCACAAATACAAGCATTGTAAAATATTGTAAAATATTAGATTAAAACTTAGGTATTAAGTATACTGTTACGACAATAAGTTTGCGCACCCTAGCGTTTATTACATCGCTAGAATAAATAAACAAAAAGCTGCAAGAACAACTATACGTGCTGTTTATAAATAACCAAATCTACAACAACAAACTTTAGCATAGATAAAGTAAATAAAAATAACACGGCAATAATAATAATTAAACAACAAAGAAAACAAGTGACAGACAATAAACAAGCAACAACAAATACTAAGAGCTGAAAGAGGTAGATATTTACATACGCATGACTACAAAAGACTAAAAAGGAATTAAAAGAAAGAAATGGAATCTACCTGAAATAGCGAGAGGTTCGAAAGCTTTCATTGTGTTGTTTCAGCCATATAAAAAGCACATCGATGCGAACAAGTGGCAGTTTAAGTAAAGTAAACTCAGCGAGTACATTTTGTGTGAAGAGAGTTTAAAAGGAGTAAACTCGTGAAGTGAATCGTGAAATAGGAAACCAGTTTAGTTGGAGCTAACACAGTAAAGAGAGTTAAGTGTGTAGAGTCTCTAGTTGAAAAGGCTGTGATCGAACCTAAGTTATAACTACGATCGGGTTGGAAGATCTTTAAGCAGAAACATCTGTCGAGTACTTGTTGTTGTTTACAAAGTTGTAAACACACGGAGTAATTAAGAATAGAAAATTGTTATTGCCTGTAAAAAGGTTACAAACAGTGGTGTACAAAACTGTGTTGAATAAAGGATTTTTAATTAAAACTAAACACAAGATTTATTATATTTTAACTACAATCTATGAACTCATAAATACACGTTTTAAAAAAGGTAAAACGTAACAATACATTCAAATACCACAGTATTTATCTAAAAAAAAATTAGCTAAGAAGCAGACTAAACATTCTGAAGTTTCTTGCATCAAAAAAGAATTTGATGCATACTAACATATTCATAAGATTTGTTAAAAGTGTAATTTTATGTAAAATAGAATATGGATTACCAATATATTGTAAAGCGGCTAAATCTAACTTGCAGGAAGTTGAAGGTATTCTGTGCGCATCTCTAAAAATCAGCTGGATGGCGTTTCGTTTGATAAAAGTTTGATAAAACTACTCGAGGAGTTGAAGAACTACACATACACGCAAACAAATCTAAGTTCCGTTTGCTACATAAAGTATTATTCGCTAAAAGAACTCTCTTTCAAAATCATGTAGTATTGCCTGGAAAAAGGAAGACAGAACAAAAATTTCAGCTTGCCCTTGGCAAATGCATTAAAAAAAAAAATTCCCGGACAGATATTCACCGAAAAGCGAACGACTGGCAGTTCCTATTCACAGATGGTTAAACGCGTATTTACGAAGATATGGGCATTTAAAGATTTTCCATTTCCATAGTATGAAAATAAGGTATAGCTCGTTTGCAAGGGCATCCATTTTTCAATAATCTCTTAATGCAATGAAAGTTTCGTTATTTTTGCGATTAAACGCGTATTTACGGAGATATGGGCATTTAAAGGTTTTCCATTTCCATAGTATGAAAATAAGGTATAGCTCGTTTGCAAGGGCATGCATTTTTCATTAATCTCTTAATGCAATGAAAGTTTCGTTATTTTTGCGATTAAACGCGTATTTACGGAGATATGGGCATTTAAAGATTTTCCATTTCCATAGTATGAAAATAAGGTATAGCTCGCTTGAAAGAGCATCCATTTTTCAATAATCTCTTAATGCAATGAAAATTTCGTTATTTTTGCGATTAAACGCGTATTTACGGAGATATGGGCATTTAAAGATTTTCCATTTCCATAGTATGGAAATAAGGTATAGCTCGTTTGAAAGGGCATCCATTTTTCAATAATCTCTTAATACAATGAAAATTTCGTTATTTTTGCGATTAAGCGCGTATTTACGGAGATATGGGCGTTTAAAGATTTTCCATTTCCATGGTATGAAAATAAGGTATAGCTCGTTTGAAAGGGCATCCATTTTTCAATAATCTCTTAATGCAATGAAAATTTCGTTATTTTTGCGATTAAACGCGTATTTACGGAGATATGGGCATTTAAAGATTTTCCATTTCCATTGTATGGAAATAAGGTATAGCTCGTTTGAAAGGGCATCCATTTTTCAATAATCTCTTAATGTAATGAAAATTTCGTTATTTTTGCGATTAAACGCGTATTTACGGAGATATGGGCGTTTAAAGATTTTCCATTTCCATAGTATGGAAATAAGGTATAGCTCGTTTGAAAGGGCATCCATTTTGCAATAATCCTTTAATGCAATGAAAATTTCGTTATTTTTGCGATTAAACGCGTATTTACGGAGATATGGGCGTTTAAAGATTTTCCATTTCCATAGTATGAAAATAATGTATAACTCGTTTGAAAGAGCATCCATTTTTCAATAATCTCTCAATGCAATGAAAATTTCGTTATTTTTGCGATTAAACTCGTATTTACGGAGATATGGGCATTTAAAGATTTTCCGTTTCCATAGTATGAAAATAAGGTATAGCTCGTCTGAAAGAGCATCCATTTTTCAATAATCTCTCAATGGAATGAAAATTTCGTTATTTTTGCGATTAAACGCGTATTTACGGAGATATGGGCATTTAAAGATTTTCCATTTCCATAGTATGGAAATAAGGTATAGCTCGTTTGAAAGGGCATCCATTTTTCAATAATCTCTTAATGTAATGAAAATTTCGTTATTTTTGCGATTAAACGCGTATTTACGGAGATATGGGCATTTAAAGATTTTCCATTTCCATAGTATGAAAATAATGTATAACTCGTTTGAAAGAGCATCCATTTTTCAATAATCTCTTAATGCAATGAAAATTTCGTTATTTTTGCGATTAAACGCGTATTTACGGAGATATGGGCATTTAAAGATTTTCCATTTCCATAGTATGGAAATAAGCTATAGCTCGTTTGAAAGGGCATCCATTTTTCAATAATCTCTTAATGTAATGAAAATTTCGTTATGTTTGCGATTAAACGCGTATTTACGGAGATATGGGCATTTAAAGATTTTCCATTTCCATAGTATGAAAATAAGGTATAGCTCGTTTGAAAGGGCATCCATTTTTCAATAATCTCTTAATGCAATGAAAATTTCGTTATTTTTGCGATTAAACGCGTATTTACGGAGATATGGGCGTTTAAAGATTTTCCATTTCCATAGTATGGAAATAAGGTATAGCTCGTTTGAAAGAGCATCCATTTTTCAATAATCTCTTAATGCAATGAAAATTTCGTTATTTTTGCGATTAAACGCGTATTTACGGAGATATGGGCATTTAAAAATTTTCCATTTCCATAGTGTGGAAATAAGGTATAGCTCGTTTGAAAGGGCATCCATTTTTCAATAATCTCTTAATGCAATGAAAATTTCGTTATTTTTGCGATTAAACGCGTATTAACGGAGATATGGGCATTTAAAGATTTTCTATTTCCATAGTATGAAAATAAGGTATAGCTCGTTTGAAAGAGCATTCATTTTTCAATAATCTCTTAATGCAATGAAAATTTCGTTATTTTTGCGATTAAACGCGTATTTACGGAGATATGGGCGTTTAAAGATTTTCCATTTCCATAGTATGAAAATAAGGTATAGCTCGCTTGAAAGAGCATCCATTTTTCAATAATCTCTTAATGCAATGAAAATTTCGTTATTTTTGCGATTAAACGCGTATTTACGGAGATATGGGCATTTAAAGATTTTCCATTTCCATAGTATGGAAATAAGGTATAGCTCGTTTGAAAGGGCATCCATTTTTCAATAATCTCTTAATGCAATGAAAATTTCGTTATTTTTGCGATTAAACGCGTATTTACGGAGATATGGGCGTTTAAAGATTTTCCATTTCCATGGTATGAAAATAAGGTATAGCTCGTTTGAAAGGGCATCCATTTTTCAATAATCTCTTAATGCAATGAAAATTTCGTTATTTTTGCGATTAAACGCGTATTTACGGAGATATGGGCATTTAAAGATTTTCCATTTCCATTGTATGGAAATA
>JAKWBJ010000141.1:282500-332387 GCA_023159175.1 Wohlfahrtia magnifica | reverse complement strand
TCGCTATCAGTGATATACATATGCTTTGCTTCATTGGCCTAATAAAAATTTGAAATTATCATTAATACCCAAAATGCACTCAAATTCCTTTAAATAATTCTTAAAAATTTGAAGATAAATAGCTTTATCCGTTGTACCTTTTATAAAATGATTTTCAACACCTAAAGCGGTCATATAAGCGCATTCCATTGTATAACCCTTTAGATTTAACCGTTTCTTTAGTGTTTTTAAGGCAAAATAGTCCGTTACGGTTACGCCAATCAAATTGAACTTGATTTAAGCGGAAACCTTATACTTTGTGTGTTGTAGTACTATAATTTAATAATTTTGTAGTCTAAAGTTAATTGAACTTTTTAGGCTCGGTTGGACGGCGATTAGTGAGATGGTGATCCAAGCCAAAGAATGGCTGTTGTAACAGAAGTTAAAGGTTAATTAGTGTTCACCGTAAAGCCCTAATTCCAATACAATGGAGAATTTTTGGACAAAAGTAAAAAAACGCCTGAAAAAATATAATTGGACTTCAAGGAACATGTTAAAGCTATGGCAACGAATATAAAATGAATGGGACCATATTTCTCTTAATTTTTTGTGTAATATTGTAGAGAGTACGTCTAAATTCTTCAAAAAAGTAGTAAAGAAAAGAGTTCTAAGAACAGTGTTAAAAATATAAGTTCCTCCCTATTTAGGAGAAAAATGGAAAACTAAGTGCATGCGGTTTCTTTTATATTATTGTCTTTCTCCCACTCCAGTTTTTACATGTTATACCTCTTTTTAAGGATTATACAATGAATAAATGTGTGCAGTTTTGTTTTATATGATTGAGTATTTAGGTTTTTATTGGAACCTTTCTGTTCAACTTCAAAACATGCACTTGGTTTTGCACTCCGCTGTATGTACATATATAAATTTATACACCCACTTTATCATCTCTGGGCCAAATTTCGAACCTTTTTCTTTTAAAACTAATTTCTTTCTAATACATTTTTCCCTTTAAGCACAATAAAAATATTTTTCCTTTAGTGATGCACATAAAATCAAGCCAACTACATAAAGTTCGTTATTCGGGTATTTATTATTCCACCAATAAAATTAACTGTCTTAATTCTTTAAGATTTTTGCAAATAAATGTGCATAGCGTTAAAAAAATATAAAAACTTAATGAAAACTGAAACAGATTTATTAAAAGAATATCATTTTATATTAAATTAAAAAAAATATTTTTTTTGGTTCGACTTACTCGTATGTGTGGCATTCGTCTTTTGTATCGCTTATACAAAAAAATCTTGGTATTGCCAGCATGAAAACTTAAAATTAAGTAAAGCAATCATTAGCTAATACAGGATTTTTGCAGTTTTTTTTTTTAACAAATGTTTATTAAGCTTAAAGTGTGTAGTAATTAACGTGCACAACAACTCTACTTTTAGATTTTTTTCGCATATGGCCGATATTCTTTGGTTTGGGAGAGAAATGCGTTTATTGTTGAAGTAAAACTAACTTTTATTTAAAATTCTTATAACTAATATTTATATTGCTGAATTCAATGGTAAATAGTAGATATATTAAGTAATAAATTGATTTTGTTTGTAAAATATATAGCAATATATATAGCTATTTATAATGAAGTTCATATTATTGGCTGATTTAATTCGCAAATATTCTGTCTTGTTCGTATTGATTTAAAGGAAAACTTTTAGCGATTCCTGCTATAGTTCGTTTAACTTCAATTACATGTGCTAGTGCGAGTGCGGAAACAAAACAATATCATTGGCTTACTCAAGATCTTCAAAGGATTTTTTAAGGTGCCAAGTGATTCCTCGTCTTTTGGTATCGCTATCAAAAATCTAGCACGCTATACAGCACAGTCTTACACCAGTAATGTTGTCATATTTACAATACGTGGTACTCTAACGCTCCAGACGTATTCTCTCTTTATTGAGTCAACGGCGTTTTCATAATTGATAAGAACAGCAATTCAGCCGGCATATCATCTATACTTGCAGATTTTAAATTTTTCATAGAATCTATAGCTTTCTTTATTGCTGTTCTTCCAGGCGCTACCGTGGGGAGAGACACATTGACGCTATCAGAAAGAACAATTTGGGGTCATGCCAAACTTCCTTCGTCACACATTCGACTGTTTCATCCCTATAAAGACATTCTTTATAGGTTTAACAGTGGCGTTTTCTGAATATTGCAAAATACCTTCCTTATGTCACCTTTATTATTGATTGTCATTTCTTGCCTGAAATTTCATTTGCTGTGTTAAATTTCTTACTGTTTGGCTTGCCTCCGCAGTATTTTTCATATTTCACTGAGATAGCAATTTGAGACAGGGCTGCCAGATACATTTTGCTAATTTTCCCAAAATATCCCCTCTAAAGAGATAAAAACCGCAAAGAAATTCCCTTTAGACAAAATAGTACTTTTAACCGATTAATTTTTAATATGTTTTTTGTACTATGTAGCAGTGAAAATGATTTTATGTTAAAAAGATACATTTTTACATTTACAAGTACATACAAAGGCCCAGATGTACATATATATATATATATATATATATATATGCTATCCATTAGTTCATGAAGAGAATTTATCGGCGTATATGAAGTCCAAATTATGCAAGCACTAACGTAGGAAAAGAAAGCTCTCCTCCTGGATGTATGAGAAAATATACCACTCAATATTACCAAGAATTGGTGATTAAAAAGAAAAAAACATCGAAATTTTCTTCGAAGCAATGCATCGCAAAGCTACATCAATGCTCTATCGTTTTCTCACAAAATACATCGGTTTTTCTTTGCATCGATTGTAGGTACAAAAAATGCTATTACATTAAAAATATTGGAATGTGGTTAAGAAAAGTTTAACTACGTTTTAAATTGTTATTATTGAAAAGCGATCTTACAGATGATCATTTCACCAAAATGTAACGTAACACAGATCAGTTTTTGCATTAATATTTAAATCCTTTGGCTCGATTGTTTCATTTCTTTACATACTATAGTAATTAGGTAGTACTATTTTCAGTAAAAAAAAAAAAAAAAACAGAATAATATAGTTCTGAAAATACTATTTGCAACAACTAGAGTACTCAACAGTCGATACAATCGACCGCATTCTAGAAATATATAGTGGTAGACATTGGGGTAGCACATTTCATGTATGCTGCATTGAAAAGCGTATATTTCTTCCTAGGTATCAAAATTGGGTAAAGTATTTACCTATAAGTGTTGTCTATGGTGTGCTCAGTATGTACCTTAATGTTTAATTTATTTAAACAAATATTTAATCTGCACTGGACAGTAATTTAGCACATTTTACAAATTTTGATATTCTTCACTAATTTTTTGTTTAGAATCTTAAATTGGTAAATTTTGTAGATGTTTAATTTCTAAAGTTTTAATAAAAACCATATATCAATAAATACAAAGACATAGCGTGAAGTTATTCATCAAATAAGCTTAAGTTATTCATCAAGCCAATGGAACATATTAAAGTACTACACAGTCCGCAAGGTCTAAGGAAAACAAACTCGTAAAAAGGACTCCTTTATTTAAAGTGAATTAAAATGGAGTAAATTAAAATGGAGTTTTTAACAAAATTTGGTAGTCCAATCTTTTCGCGAACAATTAGAAGAAGAAAATATGAAAAAGAATTGCTTGAACGCATTGTAGAACATAAGGCACATGTATCAAAAAAGAACTTGAAGTCCTCAACTTCTTATACAGTTAAGTAACCATTCTTTTGGAAAAATATCTTCTGCAGCGACAAATCCAAATTTTCTCAATTCGATCTGATGGAAAATGTTATATGTATATGGCGTCATTCAGGCATGCAATACAACAATGACAATAAAGCATGGTGCCGGAAATGTGATAGTTTGGGTCGCATTTTCTGGTGTTGGTCCTATTATCGAAATAGGTACGCTTAGGCATGCAATACAACAATGACAATAAAGCATGGTGCCGGAAATGTGATAGTTTGGGTCGCATTTTCTGGTGTTGGTCCTATTATCGAAATAGGTACGCTTTAGAAGGAAATACTTTGAACACAGTGTCTCCATTTGCAGGGAAAAACATGCCACTTAGATGGTATTTTATGCGTAATATTTATTCAAAACACATTTCTCGTACAGTGGGGTGTTGCTTAGAGCAAAATGGAAGAAATCGTAAGCAATACCAAAGGAACGTTGTGTGAGAATTATACCAAAAAGATTTGAAGATGTTATTAAGAAAGAGGGTTTTACTACCAAGTACTTAGCTTTAAATTGAATAAATAAGTAGTTCTTTTTTCACTTGCTGAAAATAATTTTTTTAATATGTGCTAAATTACTGTCGTGATTTTTTTTTGCTTTTGGTTTTGCTCTATTTGAACACTAAATAAACGAAAATAAAGTAAACTAATGTTACGTGTTCCCTGGACCACGAGTGATACATTAGGACATAGAAATGACTTAAATAACAACCACGTAGAAAGATTTTGATTCCAAAATGTACATATAGGTAATGTGCTAATCTGGACAGTATATGTAAATATATTTTAATTGATATATCTTTGGAGGAAAGTCCATCCCATAAATTAAAAAAAAAAAAAAAAATTTAAAATGTATAAAGTATTTATAAAGTACGATGAATTCTATCAGCCTTGGCCTTAAACCAAAAAAATGTGATTTCTTAATTGATGTTAGTAATAATTTTATAGTCATATTTGTTCTAAAGTATTGAACCGATTTAAGTAAAATTGACATTGTGAACATCTATAAGGGAAATGCTTTAAAACCATATACATACATACATATATCTTTTAAAAATCTGTACAGTAGTACAAGCGTAGAAGGTATTCCAAAAAATTGTGCTTGCCCATTAATAATATATGAGAGATGAGCCAAATATGTAAAACAAACTCACAAATAACAACTTTTTGTCTTTCGAAATTCTTTTTTAGAACAGAAATCATCAAAATAAAAGCCCCAAAAATTTATTGGAGTTATATACCTCTGGAAACATTAATTAATGGAAACATTAATTGTTGTTTTTTTGTATAAACAAACTGAGAATGACGTTTGACTTAGGATATAAAGAGTTTGACGTATGCATCAAGTAAAATACATCGTTTTTCATCGATATTGATCAATAAAAAAACATCGAATTATTTCGATGCATCTATACATTACATCGAGTGTTTCTAAAACATCGATTTATGTCGTCGACCACTACCAAGAATCCTGTCATTATGTGAGAAGAAGATTTCAAGCTATTGTTACGAAAATAAGGTTGGGCATCACAGCGTTTATTACGTCGCTAAAATAAATAAACAAAAGCTGCAAGAACAACTTGCAGATAACCAACATACAAATAACCAAATCGACAACAACAAACATTATTAGCAGAGATAAAATAAATAAAAATAACACAGCAACAACAACAACAAACTAACAGCAAAGAAAACAAGTAAGAATTAACAAGCAACAACATATACTAAAAGCTGAAAGAGGTAGATGTTTACATACGCATGGCTACAAAAGAACTAAAAAGAAATTAAAAAAAAGAAATGGAATCTCCTTGAAATATCGAGAGGTTCGAGAGCATTCGGCGTGTTGTTTGCTTAGCCATATAAAAAGCACATCGATGCGAACAACAATGTGTCGTAAACTCAGCGAGTGCAGTTTGTGTGAAAAGAGTTTATAAGGAGTAAACTCGTGAGGTGAATCGTGAAGTAAAAAACCAGTTTCGTTGGAGCTAACTCAGTAAAGAGGGTTAAGTGTGGATAACCTCTGGTTGAAAAGGTTGTGATCGAACCTAAGTTGTAACTATGATCGGGTTGGAAGATCTTTAAGTAGAAAGATCTGTCGAGTAATTGTTATTGTTTACAAGATTTTAAGCAGACGGAGTAATTAAGAATAGAAAATTGTTATCGCTTGTAAAAGGTTACAAGCAGTGGTGCACAAAATTGTGTTGAATAAAGGATTTTAATTAAAAACCAAACACAAGATCTATTTTATTTTAACTACAATCTACGAACTCATAAAAACACGTTTTTAAAAAGGTAAAAACGTAACACTATTATAAATAAATATTAAATTTCAACCTAGGGAGTAAAGTACTTTGAAATCATTGAAAACGATTGTTAAATTAAGGTAAATTTTTATATGAAAAGCTGATTAATTTACCCTTAAATTGCTTTGGATCTTTGCTTAATATCTTTGAGGGTCACAGAGATATCTAAATTTGAAGTCAGAAACTATTTCTGTACATACATACATGATTCCCGCGATATTCCAAGTGTAACTAGTGGGACAATGAGCTGCATACGATTGTATACTTATACTAATTGAAAGGAAACCATATTTAAACAGCAGCTCCGAACGGCAGATGTATTAATTAGAGAAGTTTTTCATAGCGAAAATACTTATAACCAGTCGATAGCAATAATAGTCTAACCTGGTATTGAACTGAGGATCTCGTCTTGGTTGGTAGGCTGGAGTCTTACATATTATACCATAGCGGAACACAACCCTGCCCTCGCGAGTCTATCAGCAAAGCACGCCTATGTTAGTCACACCAAGTTCTTAAATATAGCCAAAGCACTCTTCGACTAACCGCGATTTCAGCGAACATGAAGCCGGGTTTCAGTACTAGCTAACTATTCGAAAATATGATTATGTGCGCATCTCTGATTCCCTTCTGTAGGTTTATCCTAGCGCACGCTAAAATTGCGTGAATTTCTGGTTGAAAGGCACTTGGCCATAAGAACGGAGATTTTTGTATTTCGTCTGAAGACCCCGCTCATACACCCGTGTCAGTCCTCGATCCATCCGTGAACCACTTTAGACTACTAGAGCTCACACAAGGTCCCGAATCTTATTCATCGAAATCAGGGCACATTTCGAACCTCGATAAGAAAACTAGTTAAGGATTCATATAGTCTGTGATCGAAAACACTACCATACGTTCAAACCATTTTTCAAATCACACTTCTTCAAAAAGCTGTACGAGGGTGTATTATGACCCCAATGGTCGCAGTCGGACAGCTTATCATGTCTCCAGTCATAGACAAACAACTTCTGAATACCGTTCAGCTGTTTCCTACCGACCACCTGTTTAACCTTAGCCCATCACCAAATGAGGGATGCATACGTAATGATCGGCCTAATAATCAGTGAATATTAGAACGAATTATTGTTATGTACGTGTATTTATAAATTCTACAATTTTATCGCTGCTATTTGCCTTTTGTTCAGCACGTTTTTCTCTTTTGTTTGTTATATCACCGCTGATTGTATTTTTTTATTTTTTGGAGAACTTATGGTATATTTTTATTATTTGTACAACAAAACCATATACGAAAAAACGAAACCAACTTTTAGTAAAAAGGGCTATCAACGTTTGTTTTGTTAATTTTTTTATTTTTATTATAATTATTATTATTATATTTTTTTTTTTTTTTTTGTTATATTCAAATTCATCACAGCCTGATGATAACATAATGTTATCTTATCCATGTAACATATACCGGAATACATAGAATGTGGTAAAAAAAAACATGTATATGCACATTGTATTTTGTAGAATATTAAAAAAGGTGTTTAACACATTTCCCCAAAAAATCCTAATTTTTTTGTGAAATATTACCAATGAAAACTGCATCCCCAAATGAAAATTTTCATCCCTTTTGAAAACGAAATTTCCTCTATTTTGGTTTAGAACCCCAAGTCTGGCAGCCCTGATTTGGGGACTTATTCTTGCATTCGTATATGATCGAATTCTTACTCGAACGTGCGAGTTTTGGGATTCTCTCATTCGTTATCGAGTAAAATGTAAAAAAATTTCTAATGATAGGATTCGATAGCGAGCGATCACTCGAACGCAACTTTGCGAGTTTTAACTTGTAAGCACGAAAGCTATCGAAATAGCATTTTGCAAAATGTAAGTGAATAAATGAATGAAAATTTAATAATAACTAAATTAATGGCAATATTTAGATGTACGTAGGTCAAAACTATCCAATAATAATTTAATATAAATCTTACACAAAAGGAAATTTTTGTCCAATGGCTATGGTAAAGATGTGCCTTATTTTGGATAATAAATAATATATAATTGGATAATATATATCTAAATATGTACGAACATATATTAGGTGTACTATAATGTTTTTGATGAATCTGCCTGTTTTCTATGTCAAAATTTTATTAATATATTATTCTTTGTATATTTTTATTTCTTTTGTTTTTGTACGAAAACATACATATTGTTACGAAAATAAGGTTGGGTACCCCAGCATTTATTACATCGCTAAAATAAATAAACGGAAGCAGCAAGAACAACTATACGTGCTGTTTATAAATAACCAGAATCGACAACAACAAACGTTAGCAGAGATAAAGTAAATAAAAATAACACAGCAACAACAAAAACTAACAGCAAAGAAAACAAGTAACAGATAATAACAAGCAACAGCAAATACCAAGAGCTGAATGAAGTAGATGCTTACATACGTATGGCTACACAATAACTAAAAAAAATTAAAAGAAAGAAATGGAATCTACCTGAAATATCCAGAGGTTCAAGAGCGTTCGATGTGTTGTTTTCTCAGCCATATAAAAAGCACATCGATGCGAACAACAATCAGGATTCTGTATCGTGCATTCATTGCGAACGGTTGTGTTACGGAAGTTTTTTGCTTTGCGCGTATTTTTCAATACGAACGAAGTTGTTTGAACAAAGTGTGTGGGTTTTACCTGCGCTAGCTGAGACGGAAAACACATAGGGGTTGTTTATTGTGTATTGCTGTGATTGAAGAGCTGGCGTGTACATAAACACGTGGAAATTTATTTCACAAGGAGAGTAAGCGGTGACGTGTTCGTATTCTACTGATAAGAATACAACGCGAATATAATGGCCGACAGGGATGCGTCCTGCCCTAAAAAGAGGGCGCGGGTGGTAACTGCGGAGGAGCTACTCCGTACGTTAGAATTGAAAGAGAAGGAGGTGAATTCCCTGAGACACGAGAACGATCGTCTGAGGAAGGCCATGGAACAGATGATGGCGAGATTCAATAGGAAATTTGGCGATGAGAGTGGTGAAGAGGAACCCACTGACAAGGAGAGTGAGGAGATGGTCACCGAGGAGGTGAATATGCCATGTGGAGACGTGCCTGACAAGGGGACTGCTGTGGGCAGTGTACACGAGAAGAGTGGAGGCTCTAAGCCTTCGAAGGAGGCCGTGAAAACAAAGGCTGTAGACGATGGTGAAGCGGGTCAGAGCCTAAAGAAGGCAAGTAAGCGCGTGAAGGTCCCGGTGCTTACAACATATAATATCAACATAAAGTTGCTGACTAGTGACTTCAACAAACTTTTGGGGCACAAGGAGTACAACTTGAAGATTTTGGGCGCAAATGTGACCAATATAGAGGTCTGCACCTTGGCAGACTACGAGAAGGTGAAGGCGATGCTGAAGAAGAGTGGTGTATCATTCTACACCTATACACCGAAGGACCAGATGCCTTACTCAGTGATGCTGAAGGGCCTATCGGGCACCTTTGAGGCAGATGAAGTCGCCGAGTACCTAAATGGTCTGGGCATTAGAATGCAGATTTTGAGTCTCCGGAAGCTGAAGTGGGACAAGTGGATCCTTAGTCTGAGCAGAGACTCGGACCTGAAGGCGTTCCAAGGCATCAGATACATTCTGCACTGTAGAGTGTATATTGAGAAACCGAAAAGGAAGGGGCTGACGCAGTGCTACAACTGTCAGCGATATGGGCATGTGTCGACCAACTGTAACATGCCATATAGGTGTGTTAAATGCGGAGGTTCCCACGGACCGGGGAAATGCAAGGTCCCACCCAAGGGAGAGAATAGCGCGGAAAAGGTAGTGACTGATCCTACCACAGGCCAGGCTGTGAGAAGGATTGGACTGCCGGTAAGGTGCGCCAACTGCAACGTTGAAGGACACGCAGCAAGCTCTGCTGAGTGCCCGAGACGCCAAGAACTTCTGCGGAATGCTGCTGAGAGGAAGGCAGCTGCCAAAAACAGCAGCGTTACGGCTGCGGGAAACTCTGCTCGTAGTGTATCGTACGCTGCTGTGGCTGGTGGTGTTGGAGTACCCCAGAGGCCCCTTCAGGCTCCGTCTAGCGGCCTTACACTTGAAGCGGCGAGAGGAAATTTTAACCTCATCGATGGAGATTGCAGAAGGTTTTTTGGAGGTGGTTTATTGCACTGCTTGAGCAAGATAGGAGGTTTTGCTCTTGAATACGGCAGACTTAGGACTGATGAGGATAAATCCCGGGCACTCCTGGGAATGCTGTTGAGTCTTCAGAATGGTTCGCACAATTAAGTGTATCTTTGTGAATGTCAACTCGATAGTGTCCAGGCATAAGAGACACTATTTAAACTTGTTCCTGGAGGAACATGGACCGGATGTTCTGATGGTGGCTGAACATAAACTGTCTTCGAGGCATATTTTTGAGATGAGAGGATACACGACCTTTAGGCAGAATCGTGTCAATGGACGGGGTGGCGGTACTGCTGTACTTGTTCGCGAGAGTCTGCACGCTGAGAGGGTTCCGTTGGATATGGGAAATGTGGAGTGCACGGCGGTGAGGATTCGTCGTTCTGGTGGGATGGCATTGACTATTGTGTCAATGTATCTGCGACCCAGGGACACTCTTTGCCCAGCGGATTTGGATCCCCTGGTTGGATTGTCAGCGGCGGGATCGCTCCTGGTTGGAGGAGATCTGAACGCGAAGCACGAGTACTGGGGTGGAAGTGTCTGCAACCGCAGTGGCGACTGCCTCAGAGAATTCCTGAGGATGTGTCCTGAGCTGGAGATACGTCGCACGGAGGGTCCGACATGTTTCCATGTGGGAAACCCATCGTTTATCGACGTAGTCATGACATCATCTGATATTGTACCGGTGCCGGAAAGTGCTTATGGCCTTAAAACTCTGCACTACGAGTCTGACCACAGGGCTGTGGAGTTGATCATGCGGATGGATGGGCTTTGCGGTATAGAGCAGCGATATCTCTTTGACTTTGATAGGATGAATACGAGGGCTTTCAACTCGGTACTATCTCGTGATTTGCCTGACCTTATGCTTCCGTCGGATCGGAATGTGACCTCACGCGAAATTGATGACTGCATCGAGTCTATGACCGGCGTCATTAGAACTGCGATGGAGGAATCGGTTCCAAGACTACCAGTACGTCATGCCGGCGTGCTAAAACTCCCCGACAACATCCTCGGCTTCATATCGGAGAAGAGGAGGCTTCGGAGGATACTGAGGAGGACGGGAGATATCTCGAGAATTCCCATATTGAGGGCTGAGATAAGAAACCTGGATAGGATAATCCAGGGGGCAATTGCTGTGTTTGAGCAGAATTATTGGACGGATTATCTATGGAGTATTAAGGTGGACAACAGGACTTTTCGGAAAGTGAAGGGTGCAGCAGGTGTGCGGCGAAGGTTGGCGGTTGCTGACATAATGAGGGATGATGGAGTACTCATCACGGATGACGGTGGCAAGGCGAATCTTTTGGCTGAACGTTTCTGCGGTGTGCAGAGAGCTGCTGTGAATCTCCAGTCCTCCACTATTGTAGGGATGGTCTTGGAGGAGGTATCGGGGCTGAGGAATCAGGCCCCGGTCATTGAATTTGGCCCGGATATTACGGCGGATGGTGTTCGAGGTGGGGATTTCGCTGGAGGAGGTTTTTCTTTGCTGAATCCCTCTGATATTGGCGGGGCATTGTCCAGTAGACCTAACAAGAGATCCAGCGGGCCGGATGGCATACCGGACCTGATCCTGAGGAAGACGGACGCCACCACATGGAGGTTCTTGGCGTTGATGCTTAACCACTGTTTCAACATTGGTTACTTGCCGAAAGCATGGAAGGGTGCGATCATTGTGCCTATACCCAAGCCGGGGTCTGACCCTGGGGGTGCTGGTAGCTACAGACCCATATCTCTGCTCTCTAGCCTGGGTAAGCTTATGGAGTGGTTTATTTTGGAGCGTATGAGAAGATTCATGGACGATAACGAGATATTGCTGGATTGCCAATTTGGATTTAAGAGGGGCCACTCTACGTCCCATGCACTGATGGCACTTGCGGGCTATGTAGCAAGGGGACTGAATAGGAGATATCCGATGATTGCTGTGAGCCTGGACTTCGCAAAGGCTTTTGACAATGTTTGGCAGAAGGGTATAGTTCATAAGATGATGTCGCTTGGTTTCGACAGGCATCTCTGCGGAATTGTTGCGGAATTCCTGAGGGATCGCTCCCTCAGAGTGAGAGTGGGCGATACACTCTCTGATGAAAGGAATATTGTTGCTGGAGTGCCGCAGGGGTCACTACTAGGACCTGTACTGTTCAACATATTCATGTCGGATATACCTCGGCCACCTGACGGAGATTTGCTCCTTCTGTATGCAGACGATGTGCTGGTTGCGGCATCTGGACCCAGAGCGGCAAGGGTGAATGAGAGACTCAGCGGATACCTGGGTAGACTGCACGGATACTTCTGCAAATGGGGTCTCTGCCTGAATATGGAAAAGACGGATTGCGTAATATTTAAGGGACGGCGTGGACGGCTGTATCCCAACGCAAGGAAGTTCGTACCGGTGCTGAGGGTAGGCGGTGAAGTTGTAAGAGTCTCCGATAGGATTAAGTATCTCGGGGTGATTTTCCACGAAAGCTTTGAGTTTTATCGACATGTGGATTTCGTTCTGGATAGGATGAAGGGGATATACCACTCCTACTGTAGGTTACTGCGCCGAAGGGAAGGTTTGCGTAGGGAGGTAAAGCTGCTTATATACAGGCAGATCATCAGACCTCTGATGTCTTATGCCTTCCCTGTCTGGTTTGGGATTTCGTCCCATCAGATGGAGAGGCTTAGGATCTGGGAGAGACGTATTTTGTCGGCTTGCCTTGGATTAAGGGCTCGCCAGTTCCCCGATGGTTCGTTCCGGAGACCGTCTTGTCGGGTCATTTATGACCATGCGGGTTTCGAGAGTATCGACGTTTTTCTTATGAGGACTGCGCTGAAATTTTTGGAACGATCGTCCGCCCTGGAGAATGGGATGGTGACTGGCTGCTTCGAGGGAAGGAGTGATATGGAGACCCTAAGGGTGCACAGATATCTGTTGCCTGTAGATCTCCTAACGTTGAAGGACGAGGGGCTGCTCTATGGCGACGAGGGCCTGCTATTTTATCACAGGAGGGTTAATACGCTGGATTTGGACTGCCTGGTGTATAACACTGCACAGTGAGGTGGATGTCTGTGCCCTGTTGTTGTTAATTAGTTGTAAGTAGTGTTTTAAGTTAGTTTTAAGCATATGAGTGTTTCCGTTTTTCCATTTTTTGCGGAATATAGTATAAGAGTTGATTTGTTTTAGTGATGGATTGCGGCTATTCTGCATTATTTTAAGTTTTAGTTGATAAGTCTATGATAAGTATCATTTACGCATAGAATAAGTATATACATGATTAATTAGTTTAAGATAAACTATGTAAAGAACGAAATATTTGGATGAATAAAGATAAAGAAAAAAAAAAGAACAACAATCAGTTTAGTTGGTGTAAACTCAGCGAACGTGTTATTGGTTTGAAGAGAGTTTGTTGATTTGAACTCTGTGTGAAGAGAGTTTACAACGAGTAAACTCGTGAAGCTAGAAGTGAAGTAAAAACCAGTTTAGTTTGAGCTAACTCAGTAAAGAGAGTTAAGTGTGGATAACCTCTGGTTGAAAAGGTTGTGATCGAACCTAAGGTGTAACAACGATCGGGTTGGAAGATCTTTAGGAAGAAAGATCTGTCGAGTAATTGTTGCTGTTTACAAAATTGTAAATAGAAGGAGTAGTAACGAATTGAAATCGTTATTGCTTGTGAACAGGTTACAAGCATTGGAACACAAAACTGTGTTAATAAAGGATAATAATTAAAAACCAAAAACTAGATTTATTTTATTTTAACTGCAATCTACGAACAAAAACGTAACAATATGTTTTTTGTTTTCAATTTCTTACATTTTAATCAGTGTTATAAAATGAATTAATTAACTCGTTTTACAACTTTTAAGCAACAATTCGATCTTCCGAAATACTGGAAACATCCAATCTTCGGATTAATTTTGCTTAATCTAAGCACCTCATTGGCGACCTTTAAAAGTGAAGTTTTAGAGTTCTCCCTAACAGTGTCGATCTGCCTTTGGGTGCTGCCTATACGTTCCTCATATTTTCTTCTGGCGGTTTTTATAAAATTCGATTTTATATTATCATTCTGAAGTTTCCAAGTTTGAAGCTTCTTTCCAAGTGTTGTTCGGTTTCATGGTGGTGCTATAAGTTTTCTGCTGCTTTGCCACTATCAGGGAGTGCGCTTCTCTATCTTTACGAATGCGAGTTGTTCCTTATGAATACGCATCTTACAGGTTTTTAACAAGAGATCGTCAAATTCGTTTAATTTGCACTAAAATCATGTGTTAAAACAACAAAGTCATTATCATTTATTTGCACAAGAACACGGTCCACAGTGCGTCGGTCCCATTGATCGAACGAATAAAAATAACGGAAATTTCTTGCAGATATAAGCGAAATTGAAAAAGTAGGACAAGGGACACGCCCACCGCTCACGTATACTTAAAACAAAAAAACCTACCTTAAGATACTTTTTATAGTACACTTTTTTAATAAAAAAAATCTTTGTAGCAGAGAGTTGTGTTAATTACTGATATAAATAAATAAAATTCAAATAACCGGTTTTTAATTCATGCTATTTTGTGGGTTTTGTAAAAAATTAAAAATTTATTCCATTTTTAAACCTTTGAGTTCTTTTTAATTGCGTTAAATAAAATAAATTACAAGTAGTTGTCTGTCTCTTATTTTCTACACTTTAACTTTATACAGTAATAATAATACGGTATTGCTAGGGTGACACAAACAATAGACTAAAATCCAACAACAAAGTTTTATAGCTCCAAATATACTAATGTTGGTGTATTTTTTTTGGGCATTTAATTAAAATATATAAGTATAGCGCAGCGAAATTGAAAACGTGTGGCTGGTTTTATAGCAAGAGTGAAAGAGAAAGTTTATGCATTATATGTTACTGACATTAAAAATCAAAGTATGATTGATTTAAATACAAAGTAATATAACAAGTATATAATATATAATACAAGTAAATAATATAACAAGTACGACAAGTATACAATAATAGTTATACTATTTCAACATCTCCCCTGAACAAGTATTTTGTATAGTTGTCATTATGCTGTTTTTAGCATTAAATAATTAGAGTTCTATATAATTTCAAGTTTATTTAAGAGTTTAGGTGCTTAATAGCCACTACGCCCTTTGTTAATATTTCAGCTAGCATATTATTAGTTTCGACATATTTTAAAACAGGGGTGCGCAAAAGAGAGAAACACTTAAAATGATAAAAACCCTGAAGTTTAAACGCTTTAAAAAAAATAGGTATTCTTACAAAGTACAAACATGTATATAATTAATGCAGCTTATTGTTAACACTTCTCAGTGTAAAATCAAAATTTCAGCTCTCTTCAAAATCTCTTAAAATTAAAAAAAAAACACAAAAAATGCGCTACACACCTTCTTCGTTGACGACTAACTGCCATCCCTAAATAAGAGCGATAAGCGTTTTTTATCTGTCAAAGTTTCTCATGCCCATACAATTTGTATGGAGCATCCCGAAATAACGCTGCGGCAACGCGGTGGCAAATATTTGCAATTGGAAAATCCAATTTTGACAGAGCGTTAAATAGTGAAGTTGGTTGCAAAAGACAACATATATAAACAAAGACAAAAAAGGGAAAAAAAGGATAATGTACTTGTCAAAATAAATAGGGTTGTAAAAATTTTTAAAAACCCTGTTTTTATTGTTTTGACGTAAGTTTGCCGCTTTTATTTAGGTATGGCCGCAGAGCGTAAAAGCTAAGCGGCAAAAAACATTCCGCTTGCCGCTCTTATTTAGGGATGGCAGTAACAAGCCACTGATATATTTTTGTGTCTCACACACATATTTTTTGTTGTAAATGTGGTTGCCATTTAAAATAATGTAAACAAAGCGTATGAATTTTTTTATACAAGATTTATCAGCATTGTTAATTTATTCCAATTTCTTAAGTTTTTTATAGAAAAATAAAACAATAACAAGTTTTTTATGAATTATAATAGGAATATCATAAAATACTGTATGATATTTAAATTAAAAGAGTATATAATAAAGGTTAGCGATACAGTTAATTGTGGCAAATTTCAAGAAAAGGATTTTTATTTTTTAGCAACCCTGGTTATAATATTCACGAAGAGAATAAATAAACAGCCGAAAAGCTTCGTAATCTGAACAGTTTGGATGAGCGTCACTGTTTTAAAACTACTTTGTCATTTTTCATTGCCTCACATAAAAATTTTGCTTTTGTGTCAACATGTTTAGCTCGAGACGAGAATGAATTATTCATTGCAATATGTATTGCGCTCTTATTATCGCAATGGATCACTATTGATTTGGAAACATTAACTTAATTAATTAATTTCTTTTCGAGTCGCTTCAGCCAAATAGATTCTTGAATTGCTACAACTATTGATATAAACTATTGATATAAACTTCAGTAGTTGATAGTGCAAATGTACGTTGACGTCGCGTTCCCCAAGAAATTGCAGCACCTTGATGAACGAAAACATACCCTCGTCTGCTATCTACGTCACTGGCCCAGTCAGCATCACAGAAACCAATGATTTCACTAGACTTGCCATTGTATACTAAACCTTTGTCGATAGTGCCTTTCAAATATCTCATATCGTATTTTACGGCACTTCAATGAGCTTTCCCTGGATTTTCGGAGATTCTGCTTAGCATATTTACAGCAAAACAAATATCTGGTCTCGTTGTCTGTGCTGCAAATAGTAAGCAGCCAACCGCTTATCTATATGGGATATCTTTCATAAGTTGTTTCTCAGCGTCGCTTGTTGGACACAGTTCAGCTGACAACTTCTGGTTTAAATCGATTGGTGTGGATATTGCGTTACGTGCAATATGTCAATGTTAAAGCGAGCTATCAGTTACGTATTTGTTCTGATCAATTTTTATTGTTCGCGCCTTCTTGTCAGTTGTGATACACATGCCTAAGATTGATGTGGCTTCACCCATATCCTTCATTTTAAATTTTGCACACAACGCTTTTTTGACATCATTAATAAGCTTCGTTTCCCTTGCAAATATTAAAACGTCATCGACGTAAATTGCCACTATGAGAATTTTACTTCCAATCTTATGGTAATACATGCATTGGTCTACATCGCTGCGTTTAAGACAAAATCCAACAACACATTATTCAGCTCTTCATTCCAGACACGACTTGATGCCTTAAGCTATACAGCGACTTATTCAGCTTACAGACTAGACCAGATCCATCGTCAAAGCCAATCGGTTGTGTCATGCAGATTTCTTCGTGCAGTTTACCATTTAGAAATGCTGTCACTGCATCTATTTGATGTATAAGTAAATCATATTTTCCAGCAAGGCGAGTAAAAATCGAATCAAAGTGTAACTTACTACAGGCGCATAGGTTTCGTTGTAGTCGATACCTTTCTGTTGACTAAACTTCTTAGCTACAAGTCGAGCTATATACCGAACAGCAACACGATTTGCGTCTACTTTGGTTTTGAAAACCCATTTCGAAGATATAGCTTTCTTTCCGGTAGGCAATTTTGTCAAGAACCACGTTTTATTCAGCATTAACGAGTCATATTCATCCTTCATTGCATTTTTCCATAGATCTACTTTCGGAGAAAAAAGTGCTTCATTTACTGTCGAAGGCTCACTCGATACGATTCAGCAGCAAAAAATTGTAAAACTTTTTTGTTTGTTTGGTATTCGCTCTGATCGTCGTAATTTAAATTCAGGAACTGTAACATCTTCTTCGCGTGTATTTGTATCAGCATGTATTTCGGCCTTCATCGGACAGATTAGAAGCATCAAAGAAATCGGATGAGTCACTCCAATCAGGTTTTCCATCAGACTCATTGAAGTAGCAGTAATTGACGATTCTTCTACCGCTGCCACCTCAGAATTGACTATGCTGCTACTTTCAATGTTATCGTCTCCAGAGACATCTACAACAGACGAAGGAAAACTTAATTTTGATTCTTTTGTATCGTTTACCTTGTCTTCTGCTTCATAAAGTACAACATCTCGGCTTATGATTATTTTCTTCGTTTGAGGGTTAAATAATCTATAGCCTTTTGCCTCATTACAGTAGCCAACAAGTATACATTCAATTGGCTTAGGTGCAAATTTCGAACGCTTTTCTTTTGGAATATGTACCATTGCCTTACAACCGAAAATTCAAATATATTTTAGATTCGGTTTCTCGTTCTACCAAATTTTTCCAAGACATCTAACGTTTTTTCTTGCCGGCATACGATTTAATAAGTTCGCTGCAGTCACCACTGCTTCTGCCCAAAACTTTTCATTGAGTCCTGAATCTATCAACATGCAGCGCACCCTGTCAGCAATCGTGCGATTCATTCGCTCTGCAACACCGTATTATTCTGGTGTATATGGACACGTGTAAAATACCATTTTTTTCAATAAATCATTGGAAATCTTTATTAACATATTTAGTTCCGTTATCGGAACGCAATTCTTTTATTTTACGCCCACATTGTTTTTTAACAAATTCTTTGAACTTTTTGAATTCGCTCAAGACTTCGGATTTTTGCCTATTTGGAACTGCAAATACCTTATGTGAACAATCGTCAACAAAAGTCAATATATAACGCGCTCCCAAAAAAGAACTGACATTTATTGGACCCATTACATCAGAAAGAATTAAGTCAAGAACGAATCCTGCACGCTTACCAACATCTTTAAACGACGATCTGCTTTGTTTGTCTTTAACACAAACTGTACACTGACTATTCTTTTCAGCATGGAAGTTTATACCATCACAAGCATTTATCACTGCACATGGGATATGTGTCCCAGTCTGCGATGCCAGAGTTCGCAGTTTATTGCAGCCATTATGCGTCCTTTATGTCTTGGCATTTCCGCTGAATTGCAATTAAGGCAATACAAATCATTTACTGCACTAGCACTTCCAACTATTTGATTTTTCTTATTAAAAATGTTGCAGTAGTCCTTTTCAAAAATCATTTTGAGACAATTCTTTATCATCTGACGTATAGAAAGTAGGTTTGCACAAATTTGTGAAACATATTCTATTTTGTACAACTATGTTGCTTTTCTTATTGCTTGCTTTTGTATTCAACGACATTTTTATGTTACCTGCACATCTAATTGGTAGTATGCTGTTATTTGCGACAATTACCTCTTTATTTGAAACTTTCTTTTTATTAAATGAAATTTCAGGGTTTTTTGTCATATGGGAGGTTGCGCCCGAATCTATATACCAGTCGGTCACACTATCGTTCTCATTTGCAAGAAACGAAGCAAATAATGCATTGAAATTTTTTTATTTTATTTAAAATTATTATTTTGTTACTTCTTTCTTCTATTTAGGCAAAATTTGCTAAAGTGCCCAACTTGCTTACATCCATGACAACGAAATTTTACTTTGTTTTTTTCTTGATGAATTACCTTTTGAGTATAAGGCTTTAGTTTCATCTTTTACATCAAATTTGGCATCTTGCAACAACAAGGTTTTAACTGCATCGACGGTTAAATCACTAGCAGAATTCTCCACTGCTAACACCAACGCTCGAAATTAATCTGGCAAGTCAGCCAGCATTAACGAGGTCAACCTAGCATTCTTAACTTTTATTGACGTCATTACAATCCGATTAACCTAATCGGGCATTGACTCACCGTCCGGTAATTTTATTTGGACTAACTGTTTTAACAGTTCAACTTTGCGCGTCAGACCTTTATCCTCATAGGCAGCTAGCAACGCATGCCAAACTTCATGCGGCGAAGATGCTGTTGCTATGAGCGCAAAATTACAAGGCTCTATCATCAAAATCAGCTCCGACAGCGCACGTTCATCTGCTTCCACATCTGTTTCCTTAGCCTTATCGGATAGCGGAGTTTCAATCGGCTCCAACAATGTTTAATTACGAGATAAAATTTTGCATGTCGCTTCCAGACATCAAAATTTTCTCGACCATGCAATTTCTCGAACAGGAACATATGTAATGACGACGGCATTGTTTCTTCGCAATTAAAAAACAACAAGGAAAAATATTCCAGAAAACTTCAGCGATCCACGGAACTTTTTGCTTCTAATTCAGCCAACACAAATTTAAATTTATTTTATTAATTGCACAAAAACACTATTTCGCAACTTATAGGACCATAACCTAATAAAATATATAAGTATAGCTCAGCGATGTTAAAAACGTGTGACTGGTTTTACAGCAAAAGTCAAAGAGAAACTTTATTAATTATATATTACTGACAATAAAAATTAAAGTATGATGATTTAAAGACAAAGTAATATAACAAGTATACAATAATAACTGTTCTATTTCAACACATTTTTTTTTATTTTCGTAAGAGTATTGTACATATATAAAGTGATAATCCAAATTATTTTTGATTTTTTATTTGCTTTAAACTATTGGAAATTAGTAAAAATTATGAAAAATTCTCTATATTATACATTTTAATAATTTCAATAGTAAGACAAAGTTGGTTCTTTTTATTTTCTATTTGATAAAACATACACGTATAGTTTCAGAAACAGAATTAAAAGATATTATTTTTTTAAACTCCTTCTTGGTAAATTTAAATTTTTTATAGAAAAAAGTGTGTTTTGCAAAGCAATAAAAAATAAAAACAATAAACAAAATTTAAAACTTTATTCTTTTATACAGCTTTTCTTCTAAAGCAATCAATCTATCAAATTTTTTGCATAGTACTTTTTTATAAATTAGTTGAGTTTAGTCCTCTTTAGTGTTACAATAAGCCGATTATAAGCTTTCAAACAAATATATATTTTATCAAAATTCGTCTTGCATTATTTCTTTATTTTTGTTCATGGGATAACGCACTGTGCGATCTAGCATGACACCTTGTTAGCGTCTCCGGTGGGTACATACTAGTGCACTTTTAATCTTCCTACTGAGATTAAAGTCTACACCATTAACAAAAGGATCGCGTTCATTTGTCATTCCAGAAAACAGAATAAGATCACTTTTAGAAGTGTGCTTCTCGCGACATCTGTTCCACCTCAATTCGCTGATATCCAGCACCTTAATATGAAGCCACTTGCACTCAGATGTTAGCTGTGCGAGTTTCCCTGTTTGGTTCAAGGTTATAACGTTCCATTGGGCAGATCAAGTACTTTTTTATGTCATAAGTCATCAGAAAAGAAGTCCGCTTTATAGCTTTTGTTAAAATGTTGATAAGATAATTTTTGGGGGCTAGATTTGATTCTTTAATTTACCGGCATGGCTGCTGTCTTCTGCAAAGAGTGTTGCTGATCCTTGGCGTCCAACTTGCCACGAACCCGATGAATATTCTTGCTATAGTATGATGTTCCACACGGTTATTCCCTTGTGTGCTTGGTCTTGACGCATTTCAAAAAAGTTTAAAAGGAGCAAAAAAATAAATTTCCTTATTTAATTTGTTTCTAATAATAAGTTAAATGTATGTGGTCTGTTATTTTAATTCTTTTGTGAGGGTACAAAAGACGTAACAAATAAAAATTCATCAACATCATAAGACCACTATTGTTATCAAATCACTATTTGCATTCTATTATAAAATCGTTTTAAGCTTAAGTTTTGGTTTTATTTCAAAAGCTTTCAGCTGGTTTGATTAAAATTTTTTACAAACGATTCTTTAATGCTTCCGATATAAAATTATCGAAAGGAATAAATCTATTTTAATCCCTGCAATTGCAGGAGGAAGGGGAAAAAGCTATCCTCGTGAACAAAATTTACAAAAAAATTTATACCCGATCAAAAAATAAAGATTAGGTTAGGTTAAGTGGTGAACCCCCTAAAGGGTAGGAGTCACACTTAGGCCAGATATTTGGCCCATTGTGATGCCACAAGCATATATGCCAACCCGGGGATCAAACAGTCTTCATAGGAAACCATTTAGACTCAAAAATAAAACTCGCAATTGCGGTGACATTTAGTCTGGAGAGTTCAGTAAAAAATGACAAGAAATGGGAGTCCAAGAACTGCCGCCGCCTGGCAGCAAGAGCCGGACACTGACACATAAGGTGAAAGACAGTCTTCTTCTCCTCTTCGGAACAACAACTCCTGCAAAAATCATTTTAGGAAATGCCAAGTCTGTCGGCATGCCTCCCAATCAGGCAGTGACCCGTTAGGATGGTCACACGACTTAGGGAGAGAAGACATTTCTTCTTCTTTCATCGAGGTTGGTCCATCATAGCCTGGCGATACTGCACTTGCCCTCATACTGCTAACGATATTGAGCATCGACATACAGTGACCGGAGAATATCCAGCTTAACCGAGGAAATTGGGACACAAATGATAGGCCCTCGCTCGAAAGTATCGAGCTCACTACCCACCCTGACCAATTTATCAGCAACGCAATTCCCGACGATATCCCTGTGTCCCGGAACCATATAAGAGTTACCTTCAAATGAGCCAAGATATCCATAAGAAAACTACGGCATTCGTGGACTTGGATAGACGTCGAGGTGACCTAATCGCAGCCGACTGCCCAAAAAGATCATTGCACGACACTCAGTATGGCCATGATCTCCGTCTGAAATATACTGCAATGGTCAGGCAACCTATAAGACAGGCTTGTGTCAGAATTCTTCACGAATATACTAACATCCCTCTCGGTCCTGCATCCTAGAGCCATCGGTATAGACCTCAAGAGTATTCTGAGGGAAGTCCCGTCTGTCAGACAAGAATTCCCTCGTAGGTATGTCAAAGTCAAATCTTCTGTCGAAAAAGTAATCGATCCGAAGATGTCTGTGATCCCCAATAATCACAGCGTGTCCAAAATCCAGATTAGGCCAAGAGTTAACTGCTTTTCTTCTTTCCGCCACCAGCTTATCCCTCTGCTTCAGAGGAAGATCGGTGGGAAGCCAGTTAAGTATAGCAAATAAGGCTTTGGTTGGAGTGGAGCGAAGTGTACTAGAGCTAAGGATGGCAGTTTGTCTGCGCACCCTGTCTATAACCTTACAGATACATTGATACTTACACACCGTCCACCATATATGAACACCGTAAAGTAGAGTAGGTTCTACCACGGCCTTATAAAGCTAGTAGGTGATAGCAGGTTTGAGTCCTCCAGTCAATAAAATAAAAGTAAAATTATTTCTTCTAATTTCAAAATTTTAAACGCTTTCTACAAGATCTTGTCAGAAAAACTAAGGCGTATACTTTTAAACGTCAGTTTGAAAGTAGAGCGGGTATAGGAGGATTAAAAACAAAGTTTTTTCCCGAAATAAAATTTCAAATGTCATACATTTATTATTTTTATTTAAAATGGCTCTAACGATCTTACTAGTGTAGAAATTAAAAACTTTTCATTAAAAAGGATCGAGAAAGTTTTAAGTATAGTAAAGAAGTTGGAAGAATAAATTTTAGAGAACTATTCTCTAAGAAATAGAGCAGAAATATTTGGAAGCAATCTACAAAATAGCCTATTTTCTTATCGAGAAAATAATAAAGATTTACAATACAAGAGTTTGCAGACACCAATAAAATACCAAGCGATGAAGAAGATTAAGATTTTTAAAAAGTTGTGGTTAACCTTTTTTTGATTTATTATTATCATTGTTATTAGCCCACTATCCACTGGAAGACACTCAGTGATCTTCCCAGTGGAATCGATATGTCTCGCTTGGGTCCATGAACAACAGCACCAACACAGTCATTCATTTTTGAGCCATCGGTATACCAATTTAGGTCAACAATCCCGGTCCGGGAATTCAACCCTGAATCTCCTGTCAAAGCACAGATCCAAAGGCATAACATCCTGGACCGAAGATGGTTCTCCGTCCACCCTGCTTAGAATGGACAGACTTCCCGAAGCATTTCGGCATTTTTTGGAGAATAATTTTGTCCCCGAACATGACGCCACCCTCATCACATAAATGTGAAGTGGTGTTAAACCAATCAAAGTCTCCAAGGCCGCTGCTGGACATGTTCTCATTGCCCCAGTTATACCGAAACAGGCAAGTCTCTGTACCTTGCCTAATTTATTCATTGCGGGTAGTTTCCTCAGCTTTTCCCCACGAAGCTATCGCTGCTTAAGTGATAATTGGCCGAATAATAGCGTTATATATCCAGTGTCATTCTCGCCAAAAAACCCATGTCTTACCGTATGAGGAGCGACTTGCCCAAAGGGCTCTTATCGCCTTTTTCTGGACGATATAAATGTGCCCGCTCCAACTAAGACTCCTATTCAGAATGACACCTACGTAGACACT
The DNA here is from genome assembly GCA_023159175.1 of Wohlfahrtia magnifica. Classification (NCBI taxonomy): domain Eukaryota; kingdom Metazoa; phylum Arthropoda; class Insecta; order Diptera; family Sarcophagidae; genus Wohlfahrtia; species Wohlfahrtia magnifica. The sequence goes on along the minus strand of JAKWBJ010000141.1, from coordinate 307,993 downwards.
TAACCTCCTTAGAAAAATTTATGGTGGTCCCCATAGAAGAAATACAGTCACATGATAACTTGTGTCGTCTTGTAAAAGGTACAACAACAGTGTTTGTAGGATTCACCGAGTGCCCTTCCCGAATGAACAAAATTGACATGCCGCCCAGGGCCGTCCTCATGAGGTCACATAACCTACTCTCATATATCCAAGTACTCTTATAGTGAGGTTATCAGTGTGACGCCATCACAGTGGATTCCACCCCATCAGAATACGAGCTGATGACACTGTTCGTTCTTAAGCATGGACTTCTATACCATTTAAGGTCTAGCAATGGAATTAAATCCTGTATTGTCAAAGGCGCCCTAAATATGGCACAAAGAGCCAGTTCCCTATCAGAGAATGCCTTTTCAATACTGTTCAGAACAGACAAAATAGCGCCGATCAGCCTTTCCATCGTCTTCAACAGAAAGTATGAGGGACTGATAGGTCTGTACGACTTGGCAAGATCATTACGCCTACCTACTTCCGGTATAAAAATAACCGTCACCTGCAGCCACGCTTGTGGGACATAGCCCAAACCAAATCTGGCCTAAAAATCACTAACAATTTTGATAGGAATATGTCAGAGCTCTTTTGCAAAAGAGCCGGAAATATTCCACCCTACCTGGAGCTTTGTAAGGCTTAAAGGAGCCAATCACCCACAAAACCCTGTCCTTTTAGATATAGTGCAGGTTCTCTTAGATCTTCTAATTTTCCTATTGTACTTCGTGAGGTTCGCCTGTGGCCATATTGAAATTCCTCTTTACCGTTATTCTCAATTTTGCCAAAGCCTCATTCTACCATGGAATCCTACGTTTGGCAAAACGGTCACTATGACGCATGCTAACACCTAAAAAGGATTTAGTAGTTGACTAAAGTTGACTTGCTGCCAGATCCAGCTCATCAATAGAATCTACACAGTCAGGTACCCAGTCAACTACCCTTGTCATGTTTTCCTTGAAAGGCGACCAGTCCACCTTCTTTGAGAACACTTGATTATTATTGGTACTAGCAACATTTACCAAATAAAATCTAATATGCATATGATCGGATAGAGATATCTCGTCGGACACATGCCAGTCCCTTAAAAGATTAGATGTATATGTCACATAGCGTGATATCCAGTAGTTATGATTGTACTGCGTTAAGAAACGTAGGTCCGATGCCATATTGGGCACAGCTGCATTCTTGCCTTCAACTGTGGCAAATCGTACACTGATAGCCACCAGATTCCTAGTGTGAATTGTGTAATGTCTTGAAGTCCTCTGACCTTTCTACCAACAGCCCAGGGCTCCAGTAAGAGACCTAGACTGATGTTATTGTTGGCAAGCGTACGACTAAAAATACCTGACGCACCTTTAGCCCTATGTAGGTTTGCCTGAAGTACTTTAATGATGCCGTCATCGCCGATTACTGACTAATAAGTATGACTGATAAGCACTCGTCGTTACATACAGTTTCATCTCTGCTTACTAGAGATGACGTCATCACCTCGGTACGTACCGGAGACACTTATGTCACCTAAATCTGGTACACTGACCCTCATTGCTAGTTCAGTTACAGGGGCAGTGACACTCATATCTTCACCTCGGTATTATCTTCTATATTAATTGATGTATGCGAGGCGTCGCTACTATTTTTACTGTTCAAAACCATACTGTTTTATTATGTCCGGGTCGGCAAATCACCTGCAGTATTACCCGGAGTGCTGCAGGCAGGCAAATTAATTGAAACTGGAGGACGCCTCATATCCAGAGTTCGCATACTAGCGGCCCCTTGACCATTCATCCCTCGACATATGCTGTTACACTTAAAATTAGGAGGACCGTTTATAAGGAGTGTCCACCTCCCGCATGATTAAGTTTTGACTCACAGTCAGAAGAGACAAAACCTTACTGAACTGTGAGCTGCGGTTACTATCCTAAGATGCTAAAGATCACACTTCTGAATGCATTTTCAAAAAGCAGGACTATACTAAGTGTTAACGCAGTACCATGGTCGCCCGAATACCCATACAGCAAACCGCTAGCTTTGCTTACTTTTGCATGCGCAAGTATAAGTCATAAGGAGAGTATCACCTCCCTCCACACTGTTAAAATAGTAGTTAGAGAGTATGCGAGACTTCCAAAAGGCAAAGACTTGAGCCGCCACTCGTAGGCAGTAAGTCTACTTGTGTGGGTGCCATAATGATCGTCCACTGACTTTACCTTATGAATCCACACATGATTTATTAAATCTCTAAATTTTATTTTGTTTCGCTTATGTTTCAGTAAATGAAATGTTATCAAATAATGCATGTTGCTAAGACTCAATAAATAAATACAAAAATATATTAAATATATATCATGTAAGAACCAATTTAGCGATTTGGAACCAAACTCTGATTTTTGCATCGAGTTAATGTCTCCTACAACATGCTTTCTTACAACGCACTATTTTTTAAGAACCTTTCTACCGCGTGGTAGGAGGGATATCTGTATTTACTTTTCGTTCGTTGTGATGCATCTTTATAACAAAGAAATATCCGGTTAGTACCGGTTCTTGTACTGGCTTCCTAATGGAATTTAAAGAAGGTTTGCAACACAAATGTTTTCACTTAATATTTCAGTATTTAGCCAACTACCCAACTCAGTTTCGAAATTACTTTTCCCACGTTTGAGTTTAGTCTAATTCTTGCTAAATTATTTTCAAGAGCGCGCATTTTAGATTTGCCTTCTCTGTATCGGTTAGTATTCTTCGAATACTTTTTTCTACAAATTGTTTAACGTGATGTAGCACATTAGTGGTATTATGTCACTTGAACTCCAACCATTGCATTGTTGTTGACACTATAAGTTTTTAACAAAACACGTAAAAGCAGCCTGAAGCAGTAGAAATATTCTTATATATGTTATAGCGCATATTTGTAACAATGAAATATAAACAAATTTTCAAAGTCATATCCCATACTTTTTTTAATTTACTATTGAAGTAAACTTTTATATTACAACACTGATTTTTCTAAACTTCTATCTTGCACTTTGGCTATTGGTATTTAGAGTACGATCAATATTTGGAAATATTAATAATATTGTAAAAGCGTTTTACGGCAATGGGCGTTCAAATCAAAATGTATTTCGTGAGATTCTTGGTCAGCACAATCGACCAAATGTGTACACAATCAGAAGAATTGTGCGCAAATTTCAGCAAACCTGGTCTGTAGGAAATGTGGAAACACCTGAAAACTTTGCTGTTGCTCGTACTTCTAAAAACGCCGTTCGCTATCGCGAGATGATAACGGACTTCTTGTGGCCAGATATTAAGGATATGGATCTGGACGATATGTGTTTCCGACACACGTAGCCAACGAAACATTATGTGATTTGATACATTTGGACTTCTTCCTTTGTGGATATTTGAAAGAAAATTAATAACAATAATTGTCATAGATCCTTCTATCATAATAAAAAATATTAAGATAATTCTCTGAAAACATTTTGTTTTATTTACAATTAACATCGTGCGTTTTGATTGGACCACCCTTTAGGTATATTTTGGGGATTTTCCCCTACATCTACAATATAACATGCAAGCCTCAACTTTGAGCTGCAATTTTTCAAAACCCATATAAAACTTTTAAATACTAGTAATATTTTATTTTGATTCAACCATTTTTAGCCAAACGCTGGCATTGTGCAAATGTTTTTTATGGTTAAATGTTTTTTTTTTTTTAACTCAAAATTGGTTTATTATTTGACGACATAATGAATTCAAAATTTTTTAGTTCAATATTTCTATGTATAGAGAGGGCCATTTAAAGGTTTAAATTAAAAAACGCACTAAAAAAGACGGTTTAAAATTTTTCCAAAATTATTTTTCGTTGTGAAGTAAAATTGTTCCGGTTCGAAATGAAATATTATTTTATTCATATGGCTGCCGCGGCTGGCCTCACAGTACCCCATTCTATCGGACCAATTTTCGAGAATTTTTTCAAGTATATGGATTCGTAATATGGCAATGGCATCACGAATGTTGGCCTTCAAATTCTCAATTATCTCTGGATTGTCGGCATAACACTTGTCTTTAACGGCGCCCTACTATAAATAGTCCAACGGTGTCAAATCGCAGCCTCTTGGTGGCCAACTCACCATTTAGGATAATTAAACGGTCATCAAATGTTTGAAGCAATAAAACATTGTGGCATGAGATGTGTGGCAATTTGCACCATCCGATTGAAACCAAACATCGTTTAAATCAATACCATTAAGAGCACGCACAATCAAATCGGTTATCATAGTACGATGGGTGTCACCGTAATGGTTGCGCCGTCCTCATTACAAAGATATATGGGCCAGCGGAGGCATCGCTCCGCAAGTCGCAACAAACAGTTACTTATAATGGGTGCATTGGCTCCTGTAAAACCACTGAGCCACAAATACGGCAATTTTGCTTATTAACATATCCACCAAGATAAAAATGAGCTTCATCCGAAAAGATGATTTTTGTAATTTTTTTATTTTTTATTTTTTATTATTTTTTTAATTTTTTTTTTTTGCAATTTCCGACCAATTGTCTTTGTTTTGGAAATAAATTTCCAATAAATCCAAACGTTGCGCAAGCGTCAATCGATTCACTTCGTTCAGTGGATATAATATACTGAATTTTTTGACAGAATAGAATGACACAAGTATTGCCAGATTCGAAATAACCGCTGGTTCAAATTTATACCGATAGATGGCTCACCCGATACATATAAAGAAAATTAATATTTATTACAATAAATTTAAATGTGGTACCAAAAATATGTATCCACTTCTTTCTTCTCTTTGACGCATGTGCTACATAATATATTCTTATAATCTTTAATAGTTTACTAGATTTTGGACAACTTTTATTTAATATAGAAAAGGAAATTATTTAATAGAGTAAGTTTTGCATAGGATGCGTTTTTCCCTGTTCCTTTTGTATTTTAAAATTTTAATTATGAATTATATACATTTCAATATATTTTCGTTGAAAATTATAATAATAATAGAACATATATTTTAGTTTATACACATTTCAATATAAATTAATTTACAACATTATGCAAAATATAAAAATAAACACTAACGCTATAGAGTACAACAAGAATATGATAACCGAATACAAGCTACTAACTTAGTTGAATATTAAACAATTTCAGAAAGAAGAGAAACAGACCTTTTGAATGATATATGTATGTACGCATATTTTATTTAAGTAAGAGGTTTATGTGTGTGTATTCCTCAAGCAAATACATTTTTGTTAAATTATTTGATTTTAGAGATATTTTTAGACATTATTTTATATCGCAATCCCAAACCCAAATTTGTCTCTAAAAATTCATTAAAAATTTACGGAGTCATTGAGCCTTTTTGTGAAGCAACTCATATACACATAGGGCAAAATAACTCTTATTTGCAACTGCTGTTTTACTTTTGGTCATCACTGATTTATATTATTACGTTTTTACCTTTTGAAAAACGTGTATTTATGAGTTCGTAGATTGTAGTTAAAATAAAATAAATCTTGCGTTTAGTTTTTAATTAAAATCCTTTATATATACAGTTTTGTACACCACTGCTTGTAACCTTTTTTTAAGCAATAAAAATTTCTATTCTTAATTACTTTTTCTGTTTACAGCTTTGTAAACAACAACAATTACTCGACAGATCTTACTACTTAAAGATTTTCCAGCCCGATCGTAGTTACAACTTACAAGATTATTTTTGCTTGTTGCATAGTGTTATTGTTATTGCCATATATTTACTTTATTTCTGTTAGTGTTATTTGTTGCTGATATGGTATTTGTAGACAGCACGTATAGTTGTTTTTGCGGCTTTTGTCTACTCTGTTTAACAATGTAACAACCGCACTGGTCTCCAACCTGATTTTTGTAACAATATATTTAAGGCAATTATAGTTCTGATTTTGTTTTGAGGTGTTGATTCTTCCATAATGGTAGTAGAATGTATGTATTTTTTGTCATGAACAGGAGGTGGTAATCTAAAAAATACACTTATGTTTCTCGGCATAAGCATGCACGATTCGCCATTGCGGCGTCTACGTACTAGTCCCCACACCATACTTCCTTCAAACACTCTCCCCTCGTGGGACTGCCGCTAAGTATTACTTCTCGAAGGGCTGGTCATCAAGACGGCAGAAGTAGATCCGCCTCATCTCATCCGCCAGTATGTCTTTTGGGATTGTCGTCGCCAATACCAGTTCCGCATCATAAGATATTGACGCTTATCAATCTAATCGCGCTTAGTCGATAAACTGAGCACAGTTTCCTCCTTGTCATCTTCTCAGAGAGTGCCTGCGACCATATTGGGCAGTTGTATAACATCACTGATGTTAATATAATATTTGGCAGTTTGAGTCACAGACGCCTTCTCACTGACAATTGTGTTCCTTGGAATTGAATCTGTCGTCAACCATCACATCCAAATATTTTATGGCCCTCTTCGATTCAATTCTAGTGTCTCCAACACCCTCATCTTCTCAACTATTTTCCGGCTGCTTATCAGGACGGCCTTTGTCTTATGTGCAGCGTGTTCCAGAACAGCCGTATCAAGAAACGCTTCATTTGCCCTAACAGCCATGTTCATCTTCGCCTCTATATTCTCTGTAGCATGTATGTATATGTGTGTATATGTTTATACTATACAAAGTTATTCGAACATGCCAATTTAGCGTATGACTAATATTTATCTTAATCATTAGATAAATCATACGCTCAATCAGCTGAGAGAACGTTTGTTTTTCTATTAAGGCAATTATTCCTTTTATTCTCTCTTCGGAAATTGATTCTTCCACAATGATAGTGATATAGTAGTACAGTGGTGGACATTGGGTTAGCACATTTCATGTATGCTGCATTGAAAAGCGTAAATTTTTTTAATCATCAAAACTTAGTAACTACGAGTATTGTATATGATGTGCATACAGGTAAATGGTGCACAAAAGCATAGCGTGAAATTATTCATCAAATAATGTTGAGTGGAATCAACGTTTGTGACATTGATTCCCTATTAAACTGCTACAAAAAGATGAAGTACAACGCATTAGTTCAAGCCCATGTGATATGCAAAAAATTTACACAATGCTCTAGGCCTAAAAAACCAACTCGTAAAGTGGACTCCTTTATTTATAGAGCCACAGTTACAGGCCCTTTAAATCCTCAATTGAAATTCAAAAGGAGTTTCCAACAAAACAATTAGAAGAAAGAATAATAAAAAAAACTTTGATGTATTGTACAATATAAGTACGGTGACCATCCGTTCTGTATTATACAGAACAGCTCTGTATTTTAAAACCTTGTTCTGCATATATTAATCCTTAGGAAGAAATATTAAAATGTTTTGTACGTTTAAAATATTAACGTACGAAGTCTCTGTCTCAACAACACTGTTTCAATCAAGAATTAAAAAAAAAGTTAAAATATCAACCATGAAAATTACGTAATTGTATTAAAATACAGAAACAGCATGAGTTTTATTTCGTTTCTAGGTGCAAGTATATAGACGACAGAAAAAACAAGTATATCTGAAGGACCATGAGCATTAAATACTGTTACGTACTTTAAAACTAAAAAGTTGTGTTAAATATATAGTTTATAAACTTCTGGCGTCTAATTGCAATAGAGAAATTGAAAATGATTTTTTTATTATTACTATATCATTAATACAATTTAAAATATTTATATACACAGCTTGAGTTTTTGCTAAGTATTGCAACAAATGATTTAAACATATTTTAGGGTAAACTTATGTTATATACTACGTTATTAAAGTACTGACGGTGTAAAGAAGAAAGATAAATAAAAACCTTTTGTAGTGTGTCCTTAGTGATCGAGATATTTGGTATCGTTATAAAGGGGTTACGCCCTCATCTTTGGCGCCATTTTGTCGTTGTAACACTGCAAATACACGTGGTACGGATACGTCGGCAGCGCTGGTATGGTCGCGTTTAAGCCGGGCGGGGTGATTTTTGCCGGTCTTAAGACATTTACCATTACCTCTCGAACTCTTACACAAAATTACAAATCACACCAGCTGAAATACCGTAGAGAAAATAAAGTACTGACGCTTCTGACGTCAAACACCGCATGCACTGGATTTTTCCGGAGCTGTTATGCCAGGATGAATCCCCCCAATAGAGACCATTAGTCCCCCCTAAGACATCTCCCGTCGTAGCTATGGAATGGCCCCAAAAGTGCACCCTGCAAACACTTGCGCTACTACCGCTACCGCTTTGAAATCCTCAGAAATACATACTCAAAGTTTCACTTTCTTCACTTGTCCTCTAATTGTTTTCCTTTTTCACCTTCACACCGCTAACTTTCCAAATTTCCAAAAATTATCTTACCATAGGAATTATACGTAAAGAAAAAATATATATGTATATGTGTATCAGAGAATGACAAAAGTATGGTTTTGTGTACTTTTAAAGTATTGGTGGCCAAACATATATGAGTGAGTAAAGTTAAAAATAAAACGATACACATACACAACATATTCAAAGCCAGCGCAACTTAAATAACTACAAATAGGAGTTGCGTGAAGTGCCTGTCATACCCGCACTTATAAGTGTAAGGTGTTTATAAGCTGAGTATATTTATACTTCGGTACATATGCGTATATTTATACTCGAGTATACACAGAGTATACTTAGTATATATTTCTTCAAAGTAAGACCTTTTGAAATCGCTGTGACACAGTTGATAAAAGTGTTTTATATTTTGCATTTTAATAATGCTAATATGACTATATATACGAGTATGTGGACATTTTCAACGAGTTTTATTTAAAAAATTAAATTGCTTTTTTTTGTATAAAAAAATAAAAACTGATAAAAAGTTTTGATGAAATTAACATCATTAAAAATTAATATGATAAAAAAATTCTCTAATAGATATTTGTATGTTTAAGTAAAACTTTTTTTTATTGCTTATTTCATTTGACTGTGAAGATATTGTAGGAGGATATAAAAACAATGCTGCTATATGTAAAATAGTTAAATTTGAACTCAATTTCCCCAAGAGCGATATTACTTAATCTTTAGATCCGCGAGTTCAGCTTCATCATTATTTTTATTTTATTAAGGGATGGAATAGCGAAACATGATGTAGGCGACACACTCGTTTGAATTTTTTTTGAAAATTATTTCGAAGAATCTCAACTAAACCTTGGAGGTTTAACATACTTCGCCTTTGAACATTATCCGCAAGAATTTCATTGGTCTTTGTGTAATTTTCAAAAATTGGCTCAAATATTGTGAAATTCGAATTCCACCTTGTAGGACAATTGCTCTTCAAATTTGCTTCCAGCATGTGCTGCTTATTTGCCTTTTTAAAGTATTTTACTAGTTTTTTGCAAGTATTTGTAATCCATTTTAATTGATTTTCAGATTCGAAAGCATCAGTTAGGACATTAGAAAAAAGATGGGCCGAACAGTTTAATCTTGTGAAATCTCTTATTGCACCTTAAATTTTACTGTCTGTTACGAACACCACATTTGATATATCGGTCACATCGAATTCTTCAAAAAGGTTCTTATTTTTCTTTTATGTTACCTGCTATATTAGACATAATATTCGAAATTCACTTGGCAGTGTAAAGTGGCATACAAGAAATTTCTATTAATGAAATCGTCACTGCACATATGTAATTGTAACTTTATGTATAATTGTAACTTTAGCCTCACCATTGGTAATAAGATTCTGTATGTGTGGTTTTATTTATTTTCTTTTCCTGAATTGTAGACACTTTTGAATTAATTTACGAAAACCGGAGCCTTCAATGCTACTGCAAGGACCACAGTCTTCTGTAGCAAAATTCATGAATGCTTCCGCGCAGGTATTTATTTAAATTGGTGTACTGTCATTAGGTTGTGAATGAAATCACTTATGCTTATTTAAATTTGATTTGCGCTTCTGTACAAATTTAACATTTTTTCGGCTCTCCAGTTTTTCTTAGCACATTGTATACTCTCAATTATTTTTTAAATTTCGACACAGTTCTCCTATATTAAAACTTGTATAGATGTAGACACTTCAAAAGTTCAAATGCTAATGAAAACGTGAAAAATGTGTCTAATTTTGCTGAAAATTTTTGTAGAAAATGTTTACTTGGAAGATGATGTAAGTATGTATATGAAAATTTTTAGAAATTTGTCATAAGTAAAGATCATAAATATTCTTATTAAGCGTTTGTATATGTGCCTTTGAACATATATTTTATGTACGACAATGTTTTTTCATGATATAGGAAAAAATTAATTTCTTTTTTAATATTTCGCCCAAATTTTTTAATGACATTTATAGCAGGTAGTGTTCTTCAATCGGTTTTCCCAAAAAAAAACATTGCAATGGGAAATACAATAATAAACGCAATAACTCATTGATTTTTCTATGCTGTAGTACCATGTATATTTTTTATAAATGGGTTTCTAAATATATAACGAATTTTAGGAATTTTCTAAGTTTTTAAAATACTATTTTTTCTGTCTTGGATTGTTTCTCGGGCTTGTCATAAAAAACATGTTTTCTATTCATCCATACACGAATGTCTTATGAGTACTTATTATACGCATGAGTACTTAATGTACTTTCAAAACTTTTGCAGTCCCACTGATACACATACTTTGAATGCATGTGTATGAGCGCACATAAATATTTTTTTAGCTATAGCGCATAAATTGGATACGAACAGGTTGTTAGAGTTGTTTAACGGTTGCGTACAGACATGTTTACTAGAAGTATGAAGTGGAATTATATCTGTATGTTGTTAATGTATTGGTATATACAACAGTCAAAAATATAGATAATTTCTTATATATACTTTGTTTGTGAGTACTTATTTTCATTCTCTGATGTGTATATACATACATATATAATAAAATAGGAAATATGCAAAAAAGCTTAAGATTAGGTAAAGTAATTAAGTATAATATAAAATAGTCGAAAGCTACAGATACAAATAAAAAATTGTATGACCTCACCGAAACAGGATACACTTAAAGATTGAAGCTCCAAATGTTATTAATGCTTGCAACTCAGGAGAATAAAGGTGTCTAGAAGCTCAGGATGCCATTGCTGTCTGCGAGCCTCAGTGCGATATTGAAATCTGACGTTCAGTGTGATAAAGAAGTCTGACGGATCCGTGCGATAACAAAGTCTGAAGTTCAGTGCAATATCGAAGTCTGACGACTCAGTGCGATAAAGAAGTCTGACGGCTCCGTGCGATAACGAATTTTGAATCTCAGTGCGATAACAAAGTCTGAAGCCAAGTGCAATAAAGAAATCTCACGGTTCAGTGCAATATCGAAATCTGATGGCCCAAGCTACCACTACCAGTCTTAAGTTGGTAGTGGTAGCTTGGGGTGTGTCGGACGGCCTTGAAGCTATTGATGTGGCTGAATTGTAGTGGCAGTATTCGTTGTGGTTGCCGCAGAATTGGTGTCAAAATTGCAAGCTGCTGAAGTGGAGATTGTATTCTTTCTGTTTTTGGATTTATGGTAACTGATGCTGTTACTGTTGTCGTATTATAGCAAGAAGAGAAATCGGAAGTGGACACAGAAGCAGAAAATGTAGTTGATCTGCTATTTAATGTTATTACTATGGCCATAAGGAACTAATTTTGTGGCGGGTTGTTGTTGTCGCCGTTGTAAACTTTTAAAATGTCCATTCATTTGCTGTTGTTGTTGTGTATATTGGCTATTGATGATGTAGTATTTGTTCTTTTAACTAATTAACTAGTTTATTAGTATAACTGCTATTGTTGTTGCTTATGTTGGACGTTGGCATACACCATGACGAACACAACGGCAACGATAGCGAAGGCACAAGTTTGAGAACAAATTTGGGAGGGAAAAGAAGCGGTGACGTCAAGGGTTCTAGGGGGATGCTGTTGTTGGTTTGCTGCGGTTGATGATCTTTTACTACTTACATGATGTTGTTAGTTTTTTATTTTTTTGAGGCAGTTTTTGTTGTAATTGTTTTTACACTTTCCTTTATACTTTATATGTATGTCTGTATGTATGAACGAACGTACTTTAAAAAAAAAAAAATCTTTTTTGAGTTTTTGCGTTTTGATGACAAATAATTTTCTAAACTTTCCGCATTAGTATTTTGCCGTTTTTTATTTCCTTAGTTGAATAATTATAAACCAGAATTTTTTTAATTCTTCTCACTATAAGTGCACCATTTTTCCCTGATTCTCGTATTTGTAATTGCCATGTCATTTTTTCTTTCAACGAAAATTTATTTTCATACACTTTCTTTCACATATTTCTTTCTTTGTGTTTGTTTAATAGTTTTCTCAGGTTTTATTTTCCAATTTCCTCTTATATATATTCGTTATTTAATCAAAACGATATCTTTTCTTTATATATTTATAAATATTTAATCACATACAGGTTTCAACACGTAGAAAAAAAGGAATTATTGTAATCATCATTTTTCGCCTTCCTTCTCGTATTTCTTCTGGTCTAATTTCACTCATGTTCGTTGATCGACTAGCTCTAAATCGTCATACACGCCTTATGTCCTCACAATTGATGTCGAATTTTCTTTTCAGTGCTGCCAACATACAAACCAATACACAAATAAAATTATTACCATGCGCTAAAATAACGGTTCTTTCCTTTTTCCTTTCTAGCCAATCAGAATCATACCAGTATACAGTAAAACAAAGTGTTTCAACTCAGTTCTCGCCTCATCTCTTAAACTTCAAAAGCGCGCATGTTTAACCCTTCAGCTGACAAAAAAAAAAAAAAAAAAAAAAATAATGCTACATTACCACCGTTCGTATCAGGTCACTTTCGAGAAATAAAAAAAATTTAAAACTAAAGCTTCTACGAACTCCACAAGGGAGTTGAAGAAGGTGTTAAAATTGCAAATTTCTTATTAAAACAACATTTATTTTTTATTTTGTGCTATTGAATAGTATTCATCTACAAATATTAGAAGTTGATAACTTGCCAAGGAACTACTGCAATGATTAACCAAATATATATATCGACTATTGCGGTCATCACAGTTCATTGCCTGATTTGGAAGCATGCCGATAAGCTCGACATCCCCTCGCAAGATTTTTTCAGTAGCTGTGGTTCTGAATAGGAGGAGAAGACTGTCTTTCACCTTGTGTGTCAGTGTCCCTTGCTACCAAGCGACGGAAGTTTCTGGCCTCCTGTTTCTTTTCAGTTTAGACTGAACTTTCCAAAATGAAGGTCACCGCAATTATAAGATATATTTTGGAGTCAAAATGGTTTCCTGTGGAGACTGTCTGATACCTGGTTTAGCTTCTATGTTTGTGTTTCACAACTGGCCGAATCTCTGGCATTAGTGGGACTCCTTCTCTCTAGAAGGGTCCACCACCTTACCAAACCTAATCTATTTAGGATCTGCTCAATAAATTTAATATAAACAAAAAAATACCTGATTGAAATGCAGAGAGCAAAAACTGTAAGTTTAATGAAGAGGCAACCATAAAACCTTTCTTATTGTTGTGAAAAACAACTATATTTGACAAAAAAAAAATAAACAACTCATATATCATAACAGCTGTTTTGTATCCGTCGTTATTGTGTTTCATACGACGAAATTACACAGCGAATTTAAGATGACGAATTCGTCGAGCTGAGCGAAATTCGTCGTTCGCCACAATTGTGTTTCAAGCATGGGGTTGACGTACAGTTTTTATCAGCACATTTACTGATATTTGTTTAATGTACTAATTTATAATAATATGTAAATCAGTGCGCAAACGTACTGAATTTTTCATGTTTGTACTTTTTTGTACTGCTTTTAATATTTAAATTTTTGGATTCATAAAATTATTTAATACTTTTTTATTTTTTTAACGTCTCTGGTTTTATGCCAAAGAGAAAGCCAATCAAAAGGAAGTAGCCATACAGTAGAGACTGTTTCTGTGTTGTACATATAGCTTATAGCCAAAGTTACACTTCGGCAGACTGTGCTGTCAAGCTCACTAAACCAATGCTTACTGATTCAAAATCTGCATCAGGTTTTATTTGTGGAAGAACAAAGTGTTCTAAAATTATGACAAATGTATTGCTTAAGTATTCTGTGAATAATTTGAGTAAATTAGAAAATATAACAAGTCTTTGTGCAAATAATCCTAATGTTAACTTTAAATGCAAAAAATTGTTCTGTGGAGCTAAAAAAAAGGAAATAAATTTAGTTTTTTACAAAACGAATTTAACGGAACTAATTTTAGTGACTTATGGACAAAAACGAATGGTAAGCAATACCAAAGGAACGTTTCATGGAATTTATAGACAGTATGCCGAGAAGATGTGCAGCTGTTATTAAGAAAAAGAGTTATCCTACCAAATTCTTTATTTTAAATAAAACAATAAGTAGTTTTTTTCTTGCTGAAAATTATATTTTTTTTTATTAATTTGTGCTAAATTACTGTCCAATCATTTTTTTGGGTCTTGCTCCATTTTAACACAAAATACACGAGTTGAAATGAACGAAACTAAAGTAAACTAATGCTACGTATTCTTTGGACACTGAGTGATAGATTAGGACATAGAAAAGATTAAAATAATAAACATGTAAATAAAAATTTTGGTTGATTTTGTGGGCGATTAGACTCTTGTTATTTAGCATTTTTATTAATGACTTGCATAACCTTGAACTTTCTGGAAAAATATTTATGTATGCGGATGATATATGCTTATTCTATCCGTACAAACATGAATCAGTAGTCAAAGCTTATATGGAACATGATGCAACTTTGATAAATAAACTTGTGTTGAACGCAAGAAAAACACATTTGCTAAGATTTAGGCCTAGACATCATGACTGTAATTTTTCTGTATTTGTTGATGGTAATGAAATTAAGGAAGTAGATTCTATTAAATACTTAGATGTTATTTTACAAAACAATCTTGTTTGGAATAAACATATAAACCTCCTTCGATCGAAACTTGCAGAAGCAGCTGGAGTTTTATATAAATTCAAGAGCAAGTTTAATACAACTACTAAGCTTTTAATTTATAATGCATTAATAAAAAGTCAATTGAACTATTTAGCTATTCTATTTAGATAGAAGTGAAGCAATGAATTAAAATAACTCCAGCGGATGCAAAATAGGGCTTTAAAACTTCTATATAATCTACCGATAACTTATCCAACCGTTTCCTTATATGTTGATGAATGTCGAACAATTTTACCAATTCATGGTATTTATAAAATTAAAATCCTATTGTATGTTTTTAAGTGTTTACATAATATTGGACATCACACCATTCACTTTACAAGTAATAATCTTGCTGTCAATATGAGGAATAATTGGAACCTAAGAGTCGCTTGGTGTAGACTGGAGCAGTGAGTAAAACAACTTGTAACTTAATTTAAAAAATGTTAATAGAATTCCACTTTTCAAGAAAAGGTTAAAACGGCGTTTACTGCAATATATAAATGAGCTTTTAATATAAAAGATTTTTTTTAACTTTATAATCTTAAATTTTTAGTTATTATTTTTCTTTTTTATTACTATTTATATTTTAAGTTTCATAAATTGATTAATTTTAAATTTTATAATTGTTGTCATCTCGCTTCAAAAATGCCTATAGAGCGCTGAGGCAAAATATTGTATTAAAATAATTTGAAATAAATTTATATACATATTTAAATAAAAAAAAATATATATATTTTCATGAATCAGTATGTAAAAATACCAAATATGTATACATAGCCAATAAAGTCTGCGTTCACCTTAAATTTTTTTAGAAATTATGTAAATCACATCATAAGTGTTGAGTTTTAATAAAAATTCTTTCATACACGAGGACGGATTGATATTGAAGCTACCTAGCGCTAGATGGCAGCACAAACACAAAAGCTTTTTCTTTCTTGGAAATTACGATCTGTCAAACGTCAGCTGTTCAAATTTTAGCCAAATTCATCGATTAGTTTATTTGTTGAAGTCGTTTGAAGTAAGCAACTTTTGTGTTTCTTGGAAAATGGAAAAAAGTGAATTTCGTGTAGTGATTAAACACTATTATTTGAAAGGCAAAACGGCGAAAGAGATAAAAGAAAAGCTTGACTATATGGTAAAATATTGGATTGCTGAACTTAAACGGGGCCGAACAAGCACTGCAACAATACCATCAACAGGAAGGCCAAAAGAGGTGGTTACTGAAGAAAATATCAAGAAAATCCTCTATATCGTTATAAACGATCGCCGGGTCAAAATACGTGAGATAGCTGAAATGGTAAACATATCATATGAACGTGTGTTCAACATTTTGCATGAACATTTGCACATGAAAAAGCTTTCTGCAAGATGGGTGCCGCGTTTGCTCAGTGTTGAACAAAAACGAGTTCGACAGATCACTTCACAGCTGTGTTTGGACATGATAAAGCATAATCCTGCTGCTTTTTGGCGTAGATTAATAACTGTTGATGAAACTTGGGTCCACCACTACACACCTGAAACCAAAAATCAATCGAAGCAATGGGTGGAAGCTGGTGGAAGTGCTCCGAAGAAGGCGAAGACAGCGAAATCGGCTGGCAAGGTTATGGCCACTGTATTTTGGGATGCACACGGAATATTGCTCATCAATTATCTTGAAAAGGGATCCACAATCACAGGAGAGTATTATCGTGCATTATTGGATCAATTGGTTGATGCAATCAAGGAAAAACGACCACATTTAAACAAGAAGTGCTCTTTCTTCAAAACAACGCACCGGTTCACACAGCATTAGATACGATGCTAAAACTACGAGAAATCCACTTCGAATTGGTTGATCATCTACCTTATAGTCCAGACTTAGTGACTTTTTCCTGTTTCCAAGCTTGAAAAAATGGCTCGCAGGAAAAACATTCATCTCAAACGAAGAAGTGATTACCGAAACTAAAATCCTAAAATCGTATTATTCAGATGGTATAAAAAAGTTAAAAAATCGTCTTACTGAGTGTATTGAACTAAAGGGAGACTATGTTGAGAAATGAATTGTTTTTGAAAAAAAAAATATTTTTTTCGTACTAAGGTAGCTTCAATATCAATCCGGCCTCGTATGTTTTATTAAAAGTATGCACTTAAAATAGCTAAAAAAAATATCTAAAAATATTTCTCCGTTTTCACGATAAGGGATTTTGAATTTAACCACCAAAAACTCTGCGTTCAGTCTTAAAATAAATAATAAAAGTTCTAATGAATATAAAAAAATGCTAAATTAAAAACATTGTTGGATAGCCACACTGCTTTAAAACTTCTCTCAGTCTATTCGGCATTAAATTTACTAGATTCTCTGTTTCATCTGCAGTATTTTCTCCCATTCTTCCAGCATAAGACTTCTTAAAATCTGTGCTGATAACTACATGCTGGCGAATTCTGTTCTATAATAGATTCCAAAGATGGGATTAAGGCCAGACGATTGGGTGGTGTTTTAAGCTGTTTTGGCACATTATACAAAAGCCAAAGTCTGACGATTTTCGCTGTATGCTTTGGATCGTTATCTTGTTGGAACCAAAACGACGTTGACAAATTAAGTTTTGCTACACTTTTTTTTTCAAATTTCGCTTTAAATTATGCAGGTCCCCATATTTATCAATTATAGATTGCTTTACTGTACCAACAAGATTTTGTTTCTCAAGCGCAGTTCCTACTTTTCGTCAAATAATTTGATGACCTTTTATACCAAATATGCAGACTTACTCTCGTCTGAAAATAAAACTTGTTTCCAAAATTCAAGGGGCTTATGTGTATAATTATGAGCAAATTCAACGCACTTTTGTATGTTCACACATTCAGCTTTACGCAACATTTTTTTAAATGATTGATGAATACTATGAACAATTTTTATAGACGTTTGCCACATTAACTATTTTGCGCTCCTCTTTTGACGCCCAGACCCGCGGCTTAGATGTTAAAACTCCGGTCTTTGAAGTTGTTTATAACGACAGACTAATACTCTCAAGAGTTTAGCCTATTTTTCGGATGCTTTTTCCCATTTTCCACAATTTTGTGATAATTTTTCTCTCCGCAACAGTCATTTCTTTACCTTTGTTTTCCACGTTTAAAAATTTTCAATACTTTATAAAAAAAAAATGTGAACCTGACCTTGTTAAACGATCTTTTGTGACAATTAAAAAAGAAAGTAGTCAAAAATATGAAAAAAATGTCTATAAAAGTAACGGTACTTTAACAACCACCGGACAGACACAAATATCATAGGACCAGAACTTTTGAACACTGGAAACAGCAGTATTACAACAAACATCAGCATAAGCAATAACAACCGACAGATGAACACACGCAACACAATAATACGTAATTTAAATACTGGAAACATTGCAAGGGACTTACGGATCCTGAATGTTAAAGGATTATTCTATTCTACTGTGGCAAACGAATTTTTCGACGACTGAAGTTACCTGCATGTTATAGACCACACATATAATACACGACGTCGAGCTCAGAAACGTTATAAGGTTGAAAGGTTTCATAACGAATATGGAAGGAACACCCTCAATATCACACTACCTACAGTATTTAACAAAATTCCAACAAATATAATTAATACCAAATGTAAATATAAAAGGAAAAAACTTATTAAAAATTTCTTTATAAGTTCTCAATGAATATATTAAAAATTTTGAAATTTTGTATTGAAATAGTAATAATCTAAGGCATATACATATTTTGAAGACTATTAATTTTAGTTTTAAGAAAAGATTATTAATAATATCTCCTGCTGACAAGCCATTGGCTTAGTGGGGTTAGAATTAAAATCTGAACAAATTTGGAAATTAACAAATAAAAAAATAAATTTAGAAAAAATATATAAAAAAATATAAAAAACAACAGAATAAGTGAACGCTTTATTTACGCGTTTCCAGATTCTGGAATTTTTTTTTTTTTGTGGTATTTGAACTAAAGAATGTTAAGAAAAAATATATGAAAGAAAAATCATTTTTATTTGGTATTTTCTAAGAGTAATAAGGTGTGCTTCAAAATGATAAGGTCACATTGGTATTTGCTCAATTTATCCAAACTGTAAAACGTTATATATGGCCACAATATTAAAAAAAAATTCTACGTTCAAATAAGTGAATAATAAGCCGGGTTCGCTTTTAGAGATGTACCATTATAAAGGGCCCGCCATCTAACGTTTTTTTTGTCAACTAGTGCTTATATCGTAATTGGTAACACTTAGCTCATGTCCTATTTGACAGATAATTAGTTTTATCCTTCCGCTGAATGAATATGGTTGTGTATACGCTTGAACAACGCTGGGAATCTGGGCCTGCGATCGACTTACAGAAGATGCCGATTTTGCCAAAGAAATCATCTTTTCAGATGAAGCTCATTTTGATCTTGGCGGGTATGTAAACAAGCTAAATTGTCGCATTTGGGTCACAGAAAACCCGCACGCATACAAAGTCGATACATCCAAGACGAATCACTGTTTGGTGCGGATTTTAGTCTAGAGGCATAACTGGGCCATTATCGCATTATCAGCCGCAGAGCTGATGTCGTTTGGCCACCGTGGAGCTGCGATTTGACACCGTTGGACTATTATTTGTGGGGTGCCGTCAAAGATAAGTATTACGCCAACAAGCCAGAGACAATTGACGCTTTAAAGGACAATATTCGTGAAACCATTGGTGAAATACAGCTGCTCACAATCGATAATGTGCTTAAAAATTGGACCGATCGTTTACGCTACTGCATGGCCAGCCGAGGCAGCCATTTGAATGAAATTATTTTCCATTGCACTTAAAAAAAAAAAAATAAAAAATTGAAAAAATATTCAGTACTTTTTTATAGCATTAAAAAAAAAAAATTTATTTGGCGGACCCTTTATAATGTTTATTTAAATTTATGTAAAAAAGTGCAAAATTAAATGCGTCAAAATGATAAGGTCAGGGATTAATAAGCAATTAATCTAATCAGAAGGTATTACAGTTGTTATTTTCTTTTTTTTTAAATAATTTATAATTTAAATAATATATGCGCAGTATGGGTCGCGGGAAACCTTTGTCACCTTATGAACAAGGACAAATTGTGGCACTTCATGAGCAAGAATTGAGTATACGTGGAATGTTTTCTGAGGAGTACAATATTAATTGCATATATTGTTTTTGCCAGCTTCTGGGATCCAGAAACTAAAGCTGTTTGTGAACCAACCTATTAGGCAGAGAAGAGAAAACTGCAATAACTCCTTGTAGTCTAAACTTAACCGATGTTAATATTCAACTGATTTGTTAAGCTTATTAGCTTTCGAAGGTATTAACCGCCTTTTTATACGTAACTCAAGATTTTGGAGGTGTTTTGAAAATTTTAAAAACAATTTCTTATTGTACTCGATAGAGCTTTCAGTTCTAAGGCGTTTCTACTTCATATATTTTTTGGCGTATAGTGCAGAGTGGCTGATGAAATTCGCTACCAGAATAAAATGTAATAACTTTTTTTAACTCGCGTTACACGTTTTATTTTATTTTTATTTTAGATCGTTATCTAAATTTAATATATATGTAAAATTTGGATAATGAAACTCGTATTTGGATTATACGCTGCTAGCACGTACACGAATCAATAATTTCCGTTTAATGAGAATTTGGGCGTACTTCCGGCGGCATAATAATAATTAGATTTCTTAACTCTTCACTCTAATCCACAAATTTTTCAAGAAAGAGAATTGTACCCAGCGCACAATCGCCCTGCACAATTAGTGAATGGACCTACACATATATCGTGTCTAGATGGACACCAGAACAATACCTTCGATCTTTTCCTAGCTACACACCCTGAAAAGTATGTAGTTGAGGTTCTTGCACCTCTCGGAAATTCGGATCATATCACAATTTCTGCCACATTCTCGTCCACCGCTCATCGTGAGGTTCCACCCACAGCTACGGAATGCTCTATTTTTAGCTACGAGGATGCTGGTTGGGCTGAGCTCAACGATATCTTTGAGCATTTTAATTGGAAACCTTATTTCCTTGATTCAAACGTCGTTGCCATGGCAGAAATGGCAGCGAATATAATAAGGCTAGGGATGGATGGATTTTTATCCCATCAAAACAAATCTTGGTTTAATCTGACGTGTAAAATGGCAGTCAGATCCAGAAAGGAAGCGTTTAGGAATTGGCGCAAAAAGACTAGATATTCATATGCCGCAGAACTTAGACGCGAAATGACTTTATACGAGCATCGCACTCGTGCTAAAGTTCTTACTTTTCCGCGGGGAAGTAAAAACTTTTGACCAATCATCAAAAGACTGAGGAACAACGCCAGTTCGTTTCCTGCCCTTATATGGAATGACCACACATTCAGGAATCCGGTTGAAAAGGCAAACCTTTTGGCCGAAATGTTTGCAAGTAATTCTCACTTGCCGGAGAGCGTTCAACCACTGCCCAAACTTAAAAAAGTATCAGTAACTATGCCTAGTATATTCTTTCGAGCCCGTGCTGTAAAAAGCGACCTTGCAAATCTCAACGTTAACAAGTCTTCTGACCTATATCCCACCAAAAATGGAATACAACTCTCATGTATGGGCCAGTGCTTAAAAGTCTATTTTGGAGCTTCGCGACCGCGTACAGGAGAAGGCGAAGATGTTCATTAATGACGGTAGGGTAGCCAACTCTATAGATTCATTAGAACACCATCGCAATGTGGCGTGTGTTTCATTGTTCTATCGGCACTATAACGGAATGTGTTCTGACGAAATTAAGGAATTAATTCCTAGAAATCATATATTTTTACGTAGTACTCGTATTTCTCATAAAGCGCATCCCTTTGCAGTTGATTGTCCAGTAAATCGCACAACGCATTATAGGGAGAATTCGTTCTCTGGTCGCACTGTTCGGTTGTGGAATAATCTTCCAGCGAAAGTATTCCCTGCCACTTATGACATGAGTAAATTATATTCTAATCCCTAAACACTACTCCCTCTGTACTCCTTCCCACAACCTATTTTCCGAGTACCGGCACAATACACTGCATGAGTAGAAGCCATCCACTTGTTGCCGGTCTTATGTAAAAAAATGCCCTACTCACAGTGTGGTGTGTAGTTTCATCAAGCTGCGTTGTCGGGCCATAGTTCTTTGAAGAAGGCGGCCGCGCTATAACTACATATCGTTATTTAGAAATATTACAGGAGTTTTTCTTTCCTGAAATGATCCAAAAGATAATTCCGGTTTAAGTGGTTTCAAAAAATGGGGGAAGTTCACACCTTGCCAGGCCCGTTATAGAAGAGTTACACAGAAAACTATCAAATAAAATTATTTTACAAAACTAAACAATTTCGTGGCCTTTCTGGTCTCTACATCTAAGTGATATAAATTTTACTGTAGACAGGAAGTGTATTAATCGCAATCATTAAATTTAAATTATTAAAAACAGTTAATTCAAAACCTGAAATGATTTCGACATCAAATCTACAGGCAGTCACGAATGGCTTTTTGTTAAGATATCACACATACGTATATCAGCGTGGATCTTGTTTAAAATCAATTATTTTTAAAACCCATTAAAATATTTAAACTTAATTCAATTATTTATATTACATAATTATAAAAAAAGTTGTTTGAGTTTCTTAATGTAGTAAAATTCATCAGCTACACTGTATAATAAGAACACCAGCGATTGAGAAGTGGGTTATACTACATAGCATTAAACACATAGACGACATCAAGCTAACAAAATTCGACTACACAACTTAATATTAAGACGATTATTTTAACGACAACACAGCAAAAAGCTTAGACAACCTCTTATTTAGCTGCTGCCACAAACATAGACTAATTTTTGCTTTTGACGGCAGCTATAAGCAGATTAGTGGTGCTAATAATACATGAAATGTTATAGAAATAAAAGCCTAAAACTATTTTTTATTTAACAAAAAGTAACCGTACATTTATTTATTACCTTAATTAAAATTTGAATTAATTATGTATTTTGAAATATAAGTAATATATGGTGTCCCCAAATTAACGCAAGAATTTATTTTGCCGCAATTGTTGGCAACTCTAAAAAATAGCAATTTGATAGCTGAGAGTTTAGGGTTAGTAAATGTGACCACAAATAGCAAAAGAGTTCATATAATAGATTATTGAACGCCAGCAAATGTATGCTAATTTAAAAAAAAATGCCATCCTAAGCTATGAAACACAATTTTACCATGATTGAATTGCATGCTATGTTACCAATAGGTGCACCTTATATCGTGCGATTTCAACACTATTAAATTCTTCTTATGGATTTTTTCAAGTTAAAGGTCTGTGTCAACATATCCATATATACAACAGAAAATTAAACGCTACATCAGTGAAATTTAGCCACAATTATGGAGAAAGGCCATGGAAATTTTGACAGGAGAGTGTATATGTTCCAGCAGAGGCGTGGAGGCCATTCGCCCGATTCCATAAATAACCCTATTCTCTGTACTTTTTGATTTAATGAAAAATGACAATATGAAGATTAAAGATTTGTGTTTACTATTTAATTCAAATCTTGCTGGGACACCCTTCATAAGTATATTCTAAACACGTGATTTAATTATTGCGAATGTGAAGAGCTTAAAAGTGGCACCATTAGGAAATACTTTCACAAAAAGTCGAGTAAAAAAAATTCGCCTAAAAAGAAAACTAGTTTAACGATATTAAAAGAAATTCCTGCCAGAATTCATTTAAGAATTTATTTCGTGCTTGCACATTTCACTTCATTAAATATAATAAGTACTTACAATATTATAAAAAAATCATGCATAATATTATTAATGTAAAACAATTAAAACTAATGCATAATCTAAGATCGTACACGGCGAGAAAAGTTCTTGAAATATAGAAAAAAAAAAAATTTTAATAAAATTATTTTCCTTTTAAATCGTGTTATTTTAAATTCGTGTAAATAAGAATTAAGTGTAAACATACATATTTTCCAACAAAAAGCAGCAGCTTATAAATTTTCTGCTTTGCTGCTACCGTTTTCAAAATATTTATGTAACCGGCAACACGATGGTAAATGTCATGAAGAGGTGCTGCCTGTTGTCGTCTATGTGTTTAATGCATACTGTTTTAAAGCCAAGTGAATTCTAATTAAATTGAAGAATAGTTTTTTGCAATTTAGTTTTATGTGTACATTTAAATTATTCTCATTTTTAAGGAAATTATTTCAATAGGTTTTTGGTCTACTTCCTTACGGCTTAAATCTTGTTCATGTTGAACCTTTTCAAAAAAAGAAAAAAACCGACGAAGGGTAACAGTGTAAAAAAATTCAGTTTAAACAAGCTTAAATTGCTTAGTAACTCTAGTTCGACTTAACATTAAAAAACGTTAAATATTAAAAAACAAATTTTTCAATTATGTATTTTCAAAAATAAAATTCATAAATAATCAATCATATTTAGGGATAAAAATTCTTATTAATTTCATATGCCACATATATTACACGTTGCGACAAAAAACAAATACCTGGCAAGTGATATTATTTTTCTGAAAGGTGCTATCGAGTAGAACATGGACGTCCAAAATCTCGAGTTACGGATAAAAAACCGATTTTTCAGACCTTAATACTCTTATAAGCTAATAACTTTGCTGAATATTACTCGATTTTAAGTTTCTTTTCGCTTAGGAACAAAATTTCATGTAAACCACCCGAACATCATTTCTTTGTTTTTTCAACAGTTTCAGAGTTATTCACAACTTAGCTGCGAAAAGAAAATTTTTTTGCGCAAAATTAAAGCAATTTTTTTTCAAAAAGTCACAAAAAATTTTTCAGAATGAAAATTTTAGATGTTAAAGCTTAAAATGTTGGGAATAATATAGGCTTTAAGTCATGAAAATCGGTTGGGAATTGCTGATTTTATTCAAAATTAAATGCAGTTACCTAACTTTGACCAAAATTAGCGAACATATGTTTTCTTGCAAAATTATTGGGAATTTTTTTCCTTTTATGTCACGCCCATAAAAAAAAAAAAATTTGAGCCCAATGGAAAAAACTGAAAACGGATTTGAATTCAGCGGCTCAAAATCATTATATTTCATATAGATTTATTTAAAGGCGAGAAATTTTTTTGTATTTTGTAGACCAGTGTTATTATAAATCAAACTTAAATTTATTAAAATTTTTTAATTTAATATCCAAATAATTGGTGTGTACTTAGCTTTTTCAATATAAGAGCGCAAAACTTCATTTTCGATTTCTTATTAAACAACATGAGATGCTGAAATTTCAAATACTTTTATAAATCCAAATATATAATTAAACGTCTATAATTCAATATCAAATGATCTTTTGCATTTTTTTTTTTTAAGTTTACGAAAATTGAATATATTTTAGCAACTAATTATACCTAATTCAAAATTTTTATTACATTAGATATATAATCGATTAAAAAAATTGGTATTTAATTTAGAATAGAATAGTTTTATTGTGAACCAAACTTATTAATTATGTCTTAATATTTCAAAGATATCTTTCCTT